>VZTE01000866.1:0-10095 GCA_013397775.1 Eulacestoma nigropectus | reverse complement strand
GCTTGGAGCACCTCCTCCTTCTCTATTTTTTTTTTCACTGACCTTGGTGCTGCCATGTTGGTTTTCCTCACGTGGCCTCACTTTTCTTTTTTCTCTGACTTGGAAGGAAGTTGGTGTCTGTAAGTTGCAGCTGAGACATTGATCTTGTCCAGGCTCCGCATCAAGGAATTTCTCGCCATGTCTCTCACTGCTGGCCACATGATCCCTGCTGGCACCGCACGGCTGGCCCTGGCCTCATGGTCCTCACCAGCACTGCATGGGTGGCTCCAGCCTCGGGAGGACCCCGGCCTCACGGGCCCCAGCAGCCTCCGCTGGGATGGGCCTTGGCGGCCCCCACCAGGATGGGCCTCAGTGGCCACCTCACCGCCCCTCAAGAGAAGAAAGAGAGCTTCCCACGGTTTATCCTTTCTTAAATATGCCATCACAGAGGCGTTACCAACTTCTCTAATTGGGCTAGTAACCTGCCCATCAGCAGAGCCTTCCGCGATTGGCTCTGTGCTGGACATAGAAGTTTCGAGCAGTCTTTCTCCCACCCCCACTGAAAACCAGGCTGTGTTAAACCAATACAGGTTGGCAGTGTGGGTGGGCAGGAGCATGGTCGTGATAGGTGCTCTATGAGCTGGGAGAAACAGGTAAATCATTTCTTACCTCAAACCACACGAGAACATGAAAACGTGAACATGAAAAGGAGGAGTAAAACATATGAAAACCCACAAACCTATGGTCTCCAGTGCCAGACCTTATTGCTCTCTTCAGTTGCTTGAAAGGAGGATGTAGCCAAGTGGGGTGAGTCTCAGGTGACAAGCAAGAGGATGAGAGCAAACAGCCTTCAGGTGCACCAATGGAGGTTTAGGTTGGGAATTTTGAAGAATTTATTCAATGAAAGAGTTGCCAGCCATCAGAATAGGCTGCCCAAGGGAGTGGTGGAGTCATCATCCCTGGAGATATTTAAAACATGTGAAGATGTGACACTTTGGGACATGGTTTAGTTGTGGACATGGCAGTCTTTGGTCAGACTCAATGATCTTAAAGATCCTTTCCAACAAAAATAATTCTATAACCCTGCAGAAACCTTCAAATGGTGGCAAAAGCCGTCTCCTGGTGTCACCCTACAGGAACCCTGACCAAGTTTGTTGAGGAGGTGGAGGTCTGGCTGGCTTCTTGCTCACATTGGCAAATGAGTGGACAGTGGGGAGAAGGTTGTTTCTTTCCTGCTTGTTTTGATGGTGATACTTCTTCAAAAGGACTTCTTAAACTTTGGCCTACATGTTCTCATCAAATTCCACACACTGTCCTTGCTGGTCAGGATCATATGTGGGACTAGCAAAGGAAAATGTAGGTGTGAGAGCAGAAATGCCACCAACTCCCAAACCCCAAATGCCTCAGGAAAGGCTGTGCCACACAGGATACCCTGATGTGGATACAGCTTTGCTTAGCAAGACATTTTATTACAGTTCTGCATATGCAGTGACAGCAAGAATTTTCTTTTGCTAAAAGCCGTTCTGAAAGTACTTACTTATAACTAGACTAAGACAATTACTTACCATTCTAAACAGTGCAATTTTCTTGCCCAATCTGGCCTTTCTGTCTAACTCTACACTCCTAACTAAAATATAAGCAATCTATAGCACAGAATTTCCCAGAGTTTCCTTGGCCAGTCAACTGCAATTTGCCAAGTCCAGGGAAAAATGTGCTAAGAATGACTCCAACTTCTCCATCTCTTGAAAGGGCTGAATGGAGACCCTCCAGTCAAAGACAATTTCTCCTAAGATGCCTTTTCAATTAACTTCAGTTCTCTTCCTCACAGGAGCACACTGCTTGGTCATCTGCCAGACAACCTCTGCTTTTGAAACTCTTAAAATAACTCATGTTAAGGCAAAACTAAAAAAAAAAAAAAGAATGTGATGAAATGGCTTGTAATAAATAGTTTCTGGTTCATCTGTGTTTCCCATCATTGAAGTATGGGTGTCTGTAGTATTTGCCACTGGGATTTGAGTAGCCCCAATGCCTGTCAATAGAATCTGAGTAGCTGCACTGCTTATTGCAGGGATTGAATTAACTGGTGTTTAAGAGGCCTCTGAATAAATGCAGTGCATGTTGCAGGGACAGAAGCGGCCACAATGCCTGATGCTAGAGATTGAGTGGCTGCAGTGCTTGTTGCAGGGACTGAAGTAGCCAAAATGCTTGTCACCAGAATTTGTGTAACTGCAGTCCCTCTCCTTTTCCTTCAAGCTGTGCTTGTCCATGGGTTGAGGTAACCAGCAATCATTGCTCAACCCTAAACAAGATCTCAACCATATGGAAGCCCACGCTGATTCCCAGCAAAAGGGGCCAGGCTTGTTTCAAGGGTAATTCAAACAACATTCAAAATCTTTAAAATTCTCAAATACTTCTCCAGTCAGCCTAGAGGGCTTACAAAAGGAGGGAGGCAGGCAGGCAGGAAGGAAGGAAGGGGGGGAGGGAGGGAAGGGTGGGTGTTCGAAGGGATTTGTCCTGTAAATTGGCTCCCAGAGGTGGATGTAAAAGGTGCAATTATGGCTAATTCCCACTAGATGGCTCCCGA
This sequence comes from Eulacestoma nigropectus, assembly GCA_013397775.1. Classification (NCBI taxonomy): domain Eukaryota; kingdom Metazoa; phylum Chordata; class Aves; order Passeriformes; genus Eulacestoma; species Eulacestoma nigropectus. Next base: position 7,532 of record VZTE01000866.1, on the reverse strand, counting down.
AGTACGGAGGGAACGGCAATGCTGAATACACAGAACAGACCATTAAGTTCACTACCCGGGATTCCGTCCTATCATAGAATGCGTAATGTTGGAAGGGACGACCCGTGCGATCATCTGGTCCAACCTCCCTGCTCATGCAGGACCATTCTAGAGCACATGGCACAGGATTGTGTCCAGGTGGCTCTTAAGTGTCTCCAGTGAGGGAGACTCCACAACCTCTTTGGGCAATCTGTTCCAGTGTGCAGTCACCTGCACAGTAAAGAAATTCTTCCTCATGTTCCAGTGAAACTTCCTGTACATCAGTTTCTGCCTGTTACCTTTTGTCCTATCTCTTGGTACCACTGAGCAGAGCCTGGATCCATCCTCTCGACACCCTCCCTTCAGATACTCATAGACAGTGATGAGGTCCCATCTCAGTCACTTGTTTTTGAGGTTGAACACACCCAACTCTTTCAGCCTTTCCTCATAAGAGAGATGCTCCAGTCCCTTAATCACCTTCATAATCCTCTGCTGGACCTGCTCCAGGAGCTCTATGTCTCTCTTTTACGGAGGAGCCCAGAAATGGACACACCATTCCAGGTGAGGCCTCACCAGGGCTGAGTAGAGGGGCAGGATCATCTCCCTTAACCTGCTGGCAATGCTGTTCCTAATGCAGCCCAGGGTACCACGGACCTGTTTGGCCAGAAGACGTGGACAACTGGCTGGTTCATGGAGAGCTTGTTGTCCACCAGAACCCCCAGCTCCTTCTCCACAGAGCTGCTTTCCAGCAGATCACCCCCAGCCTGTGCTGGTGCCTGGGGTTGTTCCTCCCCAGGTGCAGGATCCTGCATTTGCCTTTGATGAATTTCAGAAGGTTCCTCTCTGCCCGTCTCTCCAGCCTGTCAAGGTCCTTCTGAAGGGCTGCACGGCCCTCTGGGGTGTCGGCCACTCCTCCCAGCTTTGTGCTGTCAGTGACATTGCTGAGGAGGCATCTGGCTCTCCATATAATAAGCCAGTACTGCAAAAACCACAAGAATTACAACTCTAGTCCAAGCTCTACAGAGAATAAACATCACAACATGGAACACATACAGCAAGAATGGTATTACATAACAAGTGTCTGAGTATACGCACAGAACCACTGAGAGCAAATGAAATATAATGATGACCAGAGCCTATTAAACTTATAACAAATTTGTTCTAACACACTATGGTCAGATGTGTTATTACCTCAACCCTTCAAACCCCACGTTAGATGCCAAAAAGGATTATCATGGTTTATCCCCAACTAGCAGCCAAGTATCATGGAGTTGCTGACTCACTCCTCCCCAGATTCCCCCATCTGGTGAGGAGAACTAGAAAGAAAAAAATAAACCACATAGGTTGAGATAAGAACAATGTTAAGAATTGAAACAAAACATAATAATAATAATAATTTACTAATAATACTAATAATGCCCATAATAATAATAATAATAATAACAACAATAATAGCAATAATAATGAGAGGGAAAAAAAAGTAACAGACATCAAGAGAAGCAAGTGATGCACAATACACTTGTTCACCATCTGCTGACCAATGCCCATCCCTGAACCACAACCGTCCCTCTTTTGGTAACTCCCCCCAGTTTATATACTAGGGCATGAAGTTCTATGGTATGGAACAGCTCCTTGGTTAGTTCACATTAGCTGACCCAGCTGTGCTAATTCCCAGCTTTTCATGCAGCTCTTCATTAGCAGACCATGACAAACTGAAAAGTCCTTGATTTAGGGTAAGCACTACTTAGCAACAGTCAAAACACAGGTGCGTTACCAACATTATTCTGATACTAAATCCAAAACCACAGCACTCTGCCAGTATTAAGAAGAAAGTGAAGTCTGTCTCAGTTGAAAGAAGGACAACTACCTTTGCCATCTTCCTTTACTTTCTATTGCTTCCTTCGCCTTTTTTGTTCCCTTTTCTCTTCCCTTTTACTTAAACTTTTCTTTTTTTTTACTATGGTCAGATCTTGGCTTTATATCTCATCCCAACTGCCTTGCAGTCATAGCATATTAGCTCTGCAAATGCTGATTTAGCCTTTACTAGGTACTAAGAACAATGTTTTTCCCCACTTCTGCTGGAATTAGAATAGTGTTTTCATATCCTATAAGTAAGGAAAGACTTATGAAGACAGCTCTAAAAGAAAGTTGCAAACAAGTCACGTAGACTCAGATAATAAACAGGCATTAGGTGTGCTTGCACAACTGGGGGCATGAGCTTGGTAACAGGTGATACTATGGCCAAAGCCAGCAGGCTCTGTAAATGGTAAAAACAAACAGGTAAGTAGTTGTAATACAGAGTTGTAGCACGGAGTCTTTCTTATGCTCCCAGCCCAGAGTTACCTCTATTGACGGCAATAAAAAGGGGCTTTAGCTAGCTCGTACTTCTGCTGCCTTTTCTTTCTGTGCAGCTGTGCACAAACAAGAAGAAAACCACAAGGAAATTCACTTCAGTAACACCACCATGATTAAAATAAGCTTGCTATTTCACTACCCTTCTCTATTGCCCTTCCTTCCCCTTCTGTTTCCCCTTTCTCTTCTTCTTCCCTCCAATGATGAGCCTGTTATTTGCCTGAAATGCTACAGAACTTTCAGCCCCAAAACCATTTTAAAGGGCACATATTACAAAGATTAAAATGGTTAACAGGATTTTTTTTCTTTATCTCAGTATATTTCTGAGCAGACGCTCATGAGGATTAACACGAGGCATATGTGTCAGAGACTGAAATATTATAGTTTATGACTTAAACATTATCATGAAAGATTTTTGCCTATTATAGCAAAACTGTATTACAAAAGCTGCAGAGAAGACCACCACACCCTGAACAGGTCTTCTGACTGGGGCCCTGGACTGCTCGCTGATGGAGACAAGATACAGTAAACTCAGGTCTGGGGAGAGAAGGATACATTCACAGAGGGATCAAGCTCAACACCTTCGGAGTGGAGACCGCAGCCCCAGGGCTATCAGCTGCCAGGCTTCACACAGACCCTCGCACCGAAGGGGAGGGGGAAGAGAGGTTTGGGTGTGCAGCGAAAAAGCCTCTGGTGAGAGGTGCGGTGACCGCCCATCCTCCGCTGTGCAGACCAGCTCAGCTGTGGGGCCCCTTCACCCCGGGGAAAGCTTATCCACAGCAGACGAGGGTGTCAAGGCCCATCAAAGGCCCNCTGCACCAGAGCACTGCAGATGATGCAACAGACCCTCAGTGTTGCAAGGGACAGTGTCAAACCAGCCCCTGCACGGGAGGCACCTGGGCCTTCCCACCTGGCCCAAACGTGTATTAATCCACTGGATTCTGTACTTTTCAGAGTGGCAGCGACAGAGGGGGACCCTCACCACCAAGAGGACCAGATGGAGGGGAGCAACGAGATGTCGCTGGGACTCCCAGAAGGGTGATACAATTCCACCTAACCCATCACTCTCTCCCTGCCCCTCCACGCACACCCCTTTCTCTGTTTATTTCTTTCTTTCTTTTCTCTTTTGTTCTCTTTGCCTCTTTTACTATTAAATAAAACATATCAATTGTTTTTGGCACCAACATCTAACCTTGTTTGGTTTAATCACATTTTTTTGGGTATATTTTGAACCTTCAAAGTTCTCTCCATTTTATACACAGAGACTTAATTTTCTTTGCTCTTCTGGGTTTAAACCAGATCGTAACAACATGTACAGCCAGGAGCAGGCTGATGCAATCCCCACTTTAGATTTAAAACACATCACTCAAAGCCTGGCAAAGGAAAGTAAGAACTATGGAAAGTTGTAGATCCCCTGTGTCATGCGGAAGGCCAGATGCATGATGATTTTGGTGAAGAAAGTAGTAATCTTTGCTGTAGATAGGAAGGCAGGTAACTCATGCACAAAGGTGGCACTCTTGAGAACAAATGGAAAAGTTTTTGTGATTTTTCTCCCTTTTGGGAGGGAATGCAATATTTTCACATGAATTTTTATTTTTGCATCTAAAAAAGAAATCCCCCAAATATTCTGACCCCTAGTTTATAGGTATTTTTCATCTTGTGTTTCTAAATTCTTGGTTTTTTTCAGCCTGTGAGAATAAAGACCTCCTATCAATATCAGCTATCAATTAGAATGAAACATGCAGAGAATACAGAAGCAGGAACAGAGGCCAAGCAGTCCCTGTTTCCTGAAGACTGAGTTTGAAGAATGAGAATTGGGTCCAATCACACACAAAAGAGGAGAAGGAAGAGGAGCTGCATCATATTTTCCAAAGTCCTCTGTTTCACAGAACCATAAAGTCATAGAACAGCCTATGACTTGGATGATTGGAAGAGACCTACAATGATCATCACAGTCTGACTCCTGGCCTGGAACAGGACAAGCCAAGAATTACATCATGTGCCTGAGAGCATTGTCCAAATACTTCTTGAGCTCTGTCAGACTTGGTGCCATGACCACTTCCCTGGGGAGCCTCTTCCAGTGCCCAGCGACACTCCAGGTGAAGAATCTTTTCCTGATATTCAGCTTACATGAGAACAAAAAATCCTCGAGGAGTCACATGGGAAAGCATTGATGAAAAAAGCACATCTGTCTTGTTTTAATTTTAAAGCTGGGATCTGAGTTTTCTAATTCTTCTTCTGGGAAGGAAGGGGGGAAAAAAAAGAAAGTTCCTGCAGAAACATGTGTCTCCTTCAGAATAGAAGCATGTGCCCACTTGCAAATACGCCTATTTATCAGTGTCCAGGTACAGAAATGACAAGAAACAAGAAAAATCCCCAGCCATTTCTTTTTGTCTGCTGCGATCTGCTGTCTGGCTTGGGCTAGATGTTGCAGGGTTGGAAAAAGACCAAAGGCAATATATATTAAAATGCAAGGTATTTTTGGAGGCTGGAGCTGAACTCAGCATACCTTCCTAGCTTAACTTCAGACAGATGTATGACCAGATAGAAAGTGCAAACTGTTTTGCTCTTACCTCCTCCTTTTATTTTCAATTCGTAAGAAATACTGTCTAACTCAGATCACCAGAGCCCGAGGTTATTATTGAAGCAAATTTGTGCATGTGGGGTAATGTGGAGACCACCCTGTCACCACTTCTGTGGTGTATTCACCCAGACTGGAGACCGAGGGATGTGGTAAGGGAGACACAGAGAGATGACTCCATGGACGGATCTGTTCAGCAGAGCAAAAGAGAAGGCAATAAATTCACAAAAAGTTGCACCACCACTTTTAGCTCCTGCTGCAGCACTTGGCAGGGTAGGATTGGGGCAGCCCTGGAGCTCCCATTGCTGTTTCAGTGCACAGAGTTGCTGGCACTGGCAACACCCTGGCAAGCCCTGCAGGCCCTGCTTAGCACTGGGCCTATGCCAGTTGTGCCGATTTCCCAAGGGCTGTAGTTACAACATGTATGTTGTGTATGACAAGAAGAGTAATTTATCATGAGAAACGTGTTTCTTCTCATGATGATTATTCAGTGTCCCCACTCCCTGACGTGGGACTTAGTCCCTACATGTAAAGAGGAGAATGTCCTCTTGCCTAGGAGCTGTCCTTGTCCACTGTGTCACTGGTGTCCAGCTCTCACAAAGCCCAAGGGCCAATGCCCAAAAGGTTCTGTCACTGATTTTAGTTATTCAGACATCACACTTGACTCATTGAAACCAAAAATTTCCTAAGGAAGAGTCAATTTTAGTACACTTTCTATTTAAAAATAGCAATCAGAATTTGAAATTGGTGAAGTGTCTTCCTCAGAATTCAAGTGAAATGTTTTTTTTTTCCCATTTAAAAATGTTGTTATCGATACCATAAAATGGATCTATAACAAAAATTGATAAAGACTCACATGAAGGAAAATGTTCAGAATTAGTTTCTCTTCACTTGGGCAAGTCTACTTCACTATATTTTCTGCTTAAAAGTAATTTCTTCATGTTTTAACTTTTAATGGTGATTTTTGACAAATATTTTTGGACATGGAATAATTGTTCAAGTCAGAAAAGATCTTTTTTGTCCTACTGCCATAATGTGCATTCTGTTGTTCCTGTCTGAAATAAGGATTCTGTACATATCACAACTGATGTCATCGCTAATACACCATGCTAAGTCAGCTACTCTTGTGTCATGCCATCAATACCTGCCAATAGCTGAGTTTATCTTGTCAGTTCCTGTGTATAGCAGACTGCACTCAATGACTTTGTAGACATGAATTCAGATGAACTTATAGTTATCAGTTTCCTCAGCAGTGAGCTGAAAGGAAATTGTAACTACATTGGAGTCTAGCAAGATATTATTGTGGACCTGAACTTCTCTAATAGGTGCTCTCCCTCAGCATCAGATCAGTCAAATAACATGCAATTAAACTATCACCTAGGACACCACACTACAGGAAGAGAAGAAAACTTAATCCAAACCTAACATTATTAGATACCAGAAATTCCAATTTGCCATTTATGATCACATAGTGTGCCTCACATAGTCGATTGTGCCACCCATTTTCATGGGCTATATGTGGTCTAGTGGAAGAAAGTTCTGTCTTTAAAAAACTGATCTCTTTTATGTTTTCACATGGTTTCTCAAGGACAGGAGAAGGGCATGTTCATCATACCATGAGCCTTGTAGTGTCCTCTGCTGCATAACCAACAGAAAAGCATGGGTGCAGGGAAACAATTTCTAAAGTTTCTGATCTTCTGATATGTTAGTGTAGGCCTACCTGGAATGTACTGCCCTGGCATCAGCACTGTTCATTAGACAAGTCTTATAAAGAGACTCATTTCAGATGTATGAATCATTTTGTACTGATTTCTCTTTTTTATAATTTTGTCTTTGTTCACTTAGATAGTGTTCACAGCTTTTTTTTTCATTTTATCTTGGAAAATTCTTCACTCACTGTTTCTCCAGCAAGCTTTGATATTTGTCTGGGAAATCAGAGCTGCACAATGGAGCACAATGATTTCTGTTTTCATTTCTTCCAGTGTGCAGCTGATGGTCACTGAGGCAGCAACTGTTTGGCAAAGGTACTCACTGTGAGCTAGAAGTGTCTTGGGAAGGACCATCCCAAGCTCTGGGATCAGGCATGGTTAAGATACCTGACTGATGATTCTTACTTGTGGAAAATGGCGGGTCTTAATACAAATTGTTCTAGTGCTTTCTGAGCAAAACAACCCTGGAAAAGAGGGCAGATTAAACAAAGCCACATGACTTCAAGGAGTTTTTGATCTGCAGGCTATCATCAGGGAAAACCCCAAAGGAGGAAAACATGCCCATTTATCATCAGGATGCCACGGAAGTCTTGCTGCCATTTTCAGCAGCGCTGCCTGGACTCTTAATAATCAGCATCTTTCAAAGCAGAGTGCTGAAATGAGTTACAGTCCTTTCAAGTTGTTCATTGGGATGCATTATGCATACACAAATTATGTGAATTCCTTTCTGTTTTCTCTTGAATCTTGAGTAATGACCTGCTCTTGAATCTAGTTAATAAATCACACAGGACTTCCATACAGAACTTGGCACATAGTGGAACAACCAGCATGCAGAGGCAAAAGTGCCGTATTGTTAAAAATGATAACAACTC
>VZTE01000852.1:0-106246 GCA_013397775.1 Eulacestoma nigropectus | reverse complement strand
TGGCCAGTCCCAGAGCCCACAGGAAATATCGCAACGCTGCAGCACGAGCACACCCGCGGCTGGTCCGAACATCGCGCCGGCAGCGCCCGGGTGCCGGCTAACCTGAGGGAAAGTGTGAGTGTGACAGACTGCGGGAGGCAGAAGGCAAATTCCCGGCACCGCGACACACAGTCCCCCCGCGTCCTCGGCGGACAGACGTCCCTGGTAGCCGCTGTCCGGCGGTGCCCAGCTGGAACACGGAGTCTCGAGCCGCTGTGCCGGCAGCTCGGGCCAGAGCGGCAGAGCCGGCCCAGAAGCTCCTGAACACGGCAACTCCAACCAGGAAAGGGAAGGAATGGGTGGGGTGGTAGCAGGGTTTAATTGCCTCTCTATCTGAAGAAATAGCAGTAAATTACACTAATTTCCTCCAGCCGAATCCATTTCACACGTCGTTATCTCCATTCACGAGCTTTTCCACCTTGTTTTCCGTTCCTGCTTTCCTGCTGAGGGGCTGTGGAGACTTTGGTTGCCAGCGGCTCCTCACAGTCGAACCCCGAGCAGGCACCTTTCTTGTCAGGGCTTCAGGTGCCCTTCTCTTCATTTTGAAACACCTGTGGTTAATGGAAAGTGTTTTAACTAAAATAACATGAAGATCTAGGTGAGTTGGAAAGATTGCAGGAGAACACAAAGTTAGATTAGGAAAAGATTTGTTAAAAGTTGCTGTTGCAAGGGAGGGACAAAGGCAAATGAAGCTTTAGTTAACAGACTGGATGTTCAGTCCTTTGTGGTGTAGGAAAATTTTAGAACTTGTTTTTTTTAATCTACAAGAGAAATGTCATCCTACCTGCATTCACAGCTGAGGTCAGTGATGCTGTGCTCTGTGGGAACAGTGTTGAGGCAGCAGTGGACAGCTTTTGTTCTGGACAGGTTTTTTGCCCCCATGAGTAAGGTGTGCTTGTCTTACCTGGAAGAAGGGCTGGAGAAATGGTACTCTGGGTGACCTTAGTCTTCTTCTTGGGACATCCACAGATGTATAGTGCTGGAGCTGAGTTCTTCCCGTTCACGATGATGCAGGGATGAATGTAGTACTGAGTACCTGGAGAGCAGCTGTCTGCGATGGGATGTTTGGCCTCTTGCAACATGTTAAACTTACACAGTTTGTTAAGTGGAAGCAGCAGATATGCTGTGATCCCCCAAGCTGTTTCCCCCACCCAGCCCCGTTCTCCATTATTCCTAGTGTACCTGTCGTCTCAGGGATTGTGTACGTTAATCCCAGGGTGATGAAGTCTGCCGTGCTGTGGCCAAATGGGTGATGAAACCTCCAGATGCCCACCCAGGCTCCATCCATGTTGGTGGCTACAAAGCCTACAGCAAGAATAGGAGCCTAGGACCACAGCACTGCCAGGCCCAGTGCCACACAGGAGCTTGCTCCTATTTTCTCTTATTGCCAGTAGGTTCAAGGGTGATCCCCTCTGCTCAGCACTCATCAGGCCTTATTCAGGCATTATGTCCTCTTTGGGGTCCTGGAGACAGACTGACAAGCTTAAGAGGCTCAGAGGAGTCAAGGAAGGTCTGTGTGGATGAGACTGGTTCAGGACAGAGTAGAGAAGGCCTTGGTGCACCTCACAGCACAACCTGGTGCCTATGGGTAAGACACCTAGTACGTTTTGCTCTTGAAAATACAACAAGCAGACCTCGATGATGTCTGCAAGGCAGAAACATGCAATGAGAGAAAAAACAATGTGATTTTTTTGTTAATCTAAAAGCCATACATTCTTGTAGTTTTGGGTCACATTATATGAATGCATGTTTGAATGCTTCAGATTTATGTTTCTTATCTTATTTTCCAGTGGTCCCTTAACTTATGATTTTTCCTGGAGAGAGTGATTTGGGCCTGGTGTTTGTAATCAGAATTTTCTGCTGAAGATAATGTTTAGGAACACCTCTGTGCTGTCTCTTTTGGGAGTTTGGCAGCCTGAGCATGCAAAATAAAGGCAAGAGAGGCCTTTCACCAGAGTGCAGAACAAACTGGGCAGATTCCTGTGTGCATTCTCAGGTCATGCAAAAAAAGCTGGATGCCAGCCATAGATGCAGAGTGTTTTCAGACTTCTCCCTGATGCCTTGTTGGGCTACCTAGAAACAGAGACTAGAGAGGAGTAAGGGAATAAAGGTGAATATTTATTTGAAAGGCCTTCAAAGGTATACCCTGGGGAGCCAAAGGCTACATCAAAGCTGGACCCCAAGATGGACGACGAGTCACGAGTTCTTCACACTTTTATAGGTTTGGTTCGTCTGCATATCAGCATAAATTCTCCAATTAAAACTTTAGCTAATGATGTAATTTCTTTGATTTCTCCACCTCTCTAGGAGCCCTAGTTAAAACCTTTTGGGCCTAGGACAGCCGAAGTGTCCTTGAACAACAAGCTCAGAGAGGCTTTGTTATGTCTATCTGGCGTAAGAGAGCAGCAACTAACAGGCTGCAAGAAACTTCAGAGTTACACACTAGGCAGTACAGGATTTAAAAATATAAAAGCTAGAACCTAGGACATCATCTCCAGTATGTAAATGTAGATAAATTCTCCATACATTGGAACTGCTGGTATGCTTAGCAATTATCAAAAATACTGGTGGGTCTAATGAGTTATTTTCATGTTTAAGTTTGCATCTTAGTTTTAGGGAAGAGCTATTTATGGAAAATTTTTCAAAAACATTCATGACAGCATTATTAGCTCACAGTCTTAATGATAGGAAAGCAAGCAGTATGTACACTCTATGACACTGAATCTCAACCAGCAAAAGACAAAGCGCAAGACAACTTTCTCTTTTCCTGAGACTGTGACTTGTGATCGATCTGGGTTGCTGAGTTTTCTGAGCATTAACCTGAATAATTTAAATATTTCCAGATTGAAAAGCTTTTTATAGTCAGAAAATCTGAAGTGGCTGCCAATCCTCTCTAAGAGAAGCCTGTGTAGTTCACTTGTTATGGATTTGCTTGTTCTGTAAAAGTTTACAGAGAAGAATCTTTATCACAGCTCTGTTTTGTTTTCTATAGTTGTTTTTGGGCATACATGACCAGAGGGAATTGCCCTCTGTCTGGGGGAAATTATTTTTTAGACTAAAATGTGATGAGGTCATGTATCCACTTCAATATGTTCCTACATTTGAGAATAAAGGATAAGCTATGTTATACACCAGAAAAAAAGTCCAAACAAAACCAAACATCCTTATTCCATCTTCATTTTTTCTCTGGAAGGGATTTAAGGACTCTGGCCATCTGGATGTCTGGCAACTCAGTCAGAGCTGTGGCTACTGTGTGTGTGCAGATTAACTGTGTAGCACATGCACAGTAAGTCCAATGTGTCCAGTACACATCAGACCTGCTGCACATGTGCTGCACAGATGGTCCGTGCATACACAGTAAATCAGCTATGTTAAGCCTACTGCGCATATGCAAACCATCTGTGCATTGCACATAAGTATATTTTTGCATGGGAAATCCCTAGTCAGAGCATGAAAGGTTGTGGCAGAGAGGAGCTCCAGTGGTAGAGAGACCATGAGAGAGTCTGACAGTGGCATAAATTAAAGCAGCTCTTTGCCTGGTTTTGCTCATGTCTGGGCCAAAGTTACAGATAAGTTCCTCAGAATCAGAAAATGTGACTAGCTGCTCAACAGTTTCAATCTCTGTAACAATTGGCTGCAGGAGAAAATCTGTATCAAAACCATTACTTTTAAAGGCAGTGATTATCAGCTAGAACTGCAGCTAGTTCATCAGGTAGCTCAAATGAATGGGGTGTGGTATTTTACTTATCCAATAAAATGGTGATCCTTATGGTACAGGCATCAGGGATATAAAATGGTGATCCTTATGGTGCAGGCCTCAGGGATATGTTTAGCCAATTATCTTTCTTTTATTTCCCACTAATCCTTTTGCTTCTCTTCTAACATTCAGCATTTTTACATAGGCTATTTGAGCCTGACAAGGGTGCTTACTGGTTAGTACATAGGCACAGCTTACATATGATAGAAAAAATTTATCTTTTCAGTGTATGTGCAAGTTATTGCTTATTATGTTTATGGTACATCTTTAAATCCCAGTCCTGACAATGGCAAATAGGCTCTTTAAACTGTCTGCTTTAGGTCTGTCTCTAATGAGTTCTAACGGTCTGAAGTGGAAGAGTCCCTTTTTTTATGCCACGAGGCATCATTGCTCATCTAACTGACGTACACTTGAGGGAAGAGATACCTTCACAGGCTTGAAAAGTGGGCCAGTGTGAACCTCATGAAGTTCAACAAGGCCAAGAGCAAGGTCACACACCTGGATCGAAGCAATCATCGTTTTCAGTACATGCTGGGTGGTGAATGGATTGAGAGCAGCCCTACAGAGAAGGACCAGGGAATACCGGTGGATGAAAAATTTGAAAAGAGCCAGCAATGTGTGCACGCAGTCCAGAAAGCAAATTTTACCCCTGAGCTGCATGAAAAGTGTACTCTTCACCGGGCTCAGGCTTTCCCACACTGCAGCCCTTTGCACTGTTGTCTTACCTGTCCAGCCCACTCTAAATAGCTTGTTCATTTCCTCCCAACCTTCTCACCAAACAAGTCCAAGCCTTACCCTTCTGAATTTCAAGTCTCAAATTCCCATTATATATCTCCTCTGACAAGTCATGTTCCTTAACTAATATTTTCTCCCCTTCCCACTCCTACCTGTCTATGCTTTATGTTATATTTCTGCTTTTGTTCCTGCTTTCTGATTGAAAATTGCCAATAGTTATATGCAGTGAATGTATCCCTACTTTTATTCTGGGAAGAGCTGTAACTTTCTTGGTCAAGAACTTCCAGACAAAATCAGCTTCAATGAAATACTATCAAGGCCAGGTTTTACAAGTATATTAATATAGTTATAACACTACTGTGTAGTAAATCATATGAAGTCAATGCTTGAAGTGCTAGATTCTACTATGCTGTAAATAATCCATTGAACCAAAGGGAAATACCTGAGTAAATAAAAGAAGCAGAATTTTTCTGTTATACAAATTAGAAACATATACCTCAGAGTTGGGCTGATTTTGAAAGAAGATGCTGAAAACGTGATAAAAGTGCAACAAACAATAAAGTGTGACATATGAAGTGATCTGTCATTTCTAGTCAGAGTTCCAGCCTCAGTAAGCCACAAAATAGATGGGGCACTAAAAGAGAAAGAAGAAAAAAAAAATAAAGGAAGGCTCTAAGGAGAGGGGGATAGGGATAAGGTTAGGAAAATTGTAGATTATTTGAGGCCATCTCCTTGACCCTAGCCTACCTCCACTGGTGCAACCACTGGTCGGGGTGAAGTAAAGCTGACAATAGCTATTCATCATACTGTAGACTTGAATGTAAAATGAAAACCACAACTACCTCATATGATGCAAGTACATAGAGGAAGGGATTAAATCAATGAAAGATGTTATCCCAAAGCAAGATAGGAATTCCTATTAAATTCAGCTCTTACTAGAAGGAACTGATTTTTCCCTGCCTTAAGCTACAAACATATGCATGTAATACACCCTCATAGTCAGGTGTGTTGAAATTCCATAGGAATTTCTTGACCCACCCCTCCAATTACTTTTTGTCATTAAGCTGCATAATGTTCCCATGAATGATTTGCTTTCAAAGGTGAGCAAATGATGTACAGTGAGGAAAAATAGTAATTTTTTTTTTTTTTCAGAGAGGCTGCTTGGCTTTCCTGTCTTTGTTTACTTCAAAAGCTGGTAATAATTTTAATTTTTTTGCCCAAATGAAGGAATCTAAAAAATATCATCCTTAGAACACCTGACATTTCTTCCTGCAAGAGCTTCTCCCTTGAAAGGCAGAATAACAGCAGGTAACAGATCATAGGCAGGGAATTTCTGCAGCTGGGCTGATACATGAAAGTAAATGTTCTCCCCTGAATTACAGAGATAATTTCAGTAAGTGCAGAAAAAGAGTTCCTTTTAAAAAAACCAAACCAAAAAGCACACCTCTATTCTTCGTCCTGTTTTTTAGCATCCCTGAACGAGAGAAGTTCAACATCAAGTGCCACAGTACCATGATGTAAATATCTCAAAACAGTCTATTAATCTTGACTAACAAAACACATTTTTCAAATTTCTCAAGTCTGTGCTGCAATCCTGGGCCAGTGTGGGAACAGCTTAAAAAGAAGTCTGTGCACGTGTATGCTCACATTCTTTGAATGACCACTTCATTCTTCAAAGAATGGGATTGTCCATAAATATCTGTTCTTTGTACTAAAATACATTAATTAAAAATATCTGGTTAATGTGACCTTGCTATTTTTAGACCTACAAAATGGATTATCCATATACAACTACAGCTTCACTGTTTGAATGAAATCTGTCTTAAAATAACTGCAACGCCTTCTCTTCCTTCCTTTAGTCCTAAAAATAACAATTGTCACAACTGAAGAACACAGCAGTACTTCAGTTATTTGTCACAACTCACTTCACAGACAACAGCTTCTGTTCCTTGTTATAATTGGACAGCAAAAATGTTAAAGGGCTTCTAAAATAGAGGTGTTGGCCCCTTTGATTGACAGGTACCATGCAACTGCAGTCTGTCTAACCTTCTTATCAAAAGCCAAGATCTCCTTCAAAACCTTAGGAAAATTTTTATACTCAGTGGAAGTTGTCTATTTAAAGCATTGGTGCATGGAAATGAGTAATAAAGCAGTCAGTGTTTGACATCGGTCAGCAGGTGGTGAGCAACTATATTGTGATTCACTTGATAAGCTGTTTTTCTTGAATGTTATCTCTCTTTTACATTACTATTATTATAATTTTTTCCTTTATTTAAATTATTAAACTGTTATCTCAACCTGGAAATTTTACTTTTGCTTCTCCTCCCCATTCCACTGAGAAGGGGTGTGGAGTCTGGATTTCGTGAGCAGCTGTGTAGTGCTTAGTTGGCAGAAGGGTTGAGATAACTACAGGTCTGACCAGAGTGTGTTAAAACAAATTCGTTATAAACATTCATTATATTGGTTTAATAGACTAATGTTGGTTACAGTGTTGATTTCTTTGCTCTCACAGTTGTGCTTGTTCTCAGGGTTGTGTCCTGGAATACCCGTAATGCCTTACTTGCAGTATATGTTCCCTGTGGTGATGTTTATTGCCCTTGGGGCCTGAGCTAAGACTGTCACTGTAGGTACTTTCCAGCACTGGATTATGATATGATAGTGTTGCTGGTTGGGAAACCAATCTGTTGTAGGTATTCACTATTGCGGGAACTTCTGTTCTCTGGGAGTGATCTACTGGGAGCAATTATTCACACCTTTTCTCTTAGGGAAAAGGCCTTTTCTCCTCAGAGTGACAACTTACAGGGGGGATACCTTCCTACATCTTTCTTCCTTCCTTCCTTCTTTCCTTACTTCTCCAGGCTGCTTACAGTAGTGTTTGAGAATTTTAAAGATTTTGGATAACATTTAAATACCTTTGATAATAGCCTAGTCCTTTTACTAGGAGCCAGGACATTGCTGCATATGGTTTAGGTCTTTTTTAAGGTCAGACAATTAATGAAGAACATGATCCAGAGATTCGACCTGATATTGGATAGTTCTGAGTGGTGAGATGTGTGGGATAGTATGGGCAATTATCTGGGCCGGTGGGCACCTCCAGTATGTTCGAACTTCACCTCTGAACAAGTGTTGTTACCTCAACCCTTCCTTCCCCTACATTGGGCACCAGTCAAAGCTGTCATGGTTTAGGAACTGTACTGCCCAATTTAAATGGAAAACCACAAGCCAGTTCCCCCCTCCCCCATCCGTCTGGTGGGAAACAGGCAGAGATTATGAGTTGAGATAAGAACAATTTGCTGGAAACAGCAAGGAAATAAGAAACAGCAACCTTATTAATAACAAAAGTGTGCAAAGAAAGGGTAATTTACATTCAAAAATGCTCACCAAGCCCAGGACAATGAAAAACAATGGTGGACAGCTCTTCCTCATGCCATGCTTTCCCCAACCACAAGGCGTGTCCACCTTCTTCGGAAATGAGAGTCCCTTCCTTCTGCCCACCAGTGATGAGGTGAAGGGGTACAGAGCAGCAACTTAGATATTCCCTTAGAGCTACCGCAAAAAAATTAACCTTGTCCTGGCTGAAACCAGGACACATGGCTGTAGTGTAATTCAAGGGCAAATCAATGTAGACTGTGCTACGTTCCATGAAAAAAAGGGCTGTTTGCAGTCAAGTGATAGGAAAAGATTGGTATCTTTGGAGATATATCCAAGATTAAGGTAATACCAGCTTGAAGAGAGAGTTTCAGAAATTTCTTGCATTTAAAGCTAATGGAAGGAGAAGATGGCAGTCAACATTCCTCACACAGATAGAATACATAGACCAATCCACTGCCTGTGGATATATATAAAAAATATATTGGTGCTAATAGAAGTTTTTCTCAAGTAAGGAGTGCAGATTTGGGTCTTGAGAGAGTGCAAGTGGTTAAATGGAGGAATGTGCTAACAAAAGAGTAGTTAAATAAGTACTGCAGTTAAATAATTAGTGTGCTCTCCCTCATTAGAAACAGTCATTTTGTGGTGGTGAGGTGGTTTGTTGGTCAAAAATGGTGAGGATTATGGCGCAGTGATTTAAGAAGTTGTATTGGTATTCACTGGTGTGTTAATGTGAATATATTTGTGAAGTTGAAAACAAGCCAAAATAGCTGTTGTGGAGAAAGTCTTTGGGTAGATTGGATCCATCACTGAACAGAGGTGCATCCTTTCTTTGTAAGAGATCTGGCTTTAAATAAAGCTATTCTTCACATCCAAACACAGGTCCAAATTTCTTGTTGTGGCCATCTGGCTAATACTAACATCCTACTTTAGAACTGTGTTCCTGCTAGCTTCCCAGACTTGCATCAGTCTTTTAAAAAAGTTTTATTTTTCATGATTAAAGATTCCCATGTTCATTTTCAATCAGGAGAAACAAACATATTTCATCCTAAGGAGTGAGCTAGCAACAGAATGTGCAAGGAAATGCTGCTTTATTATTTTGTTTGTTTGTTTTGTTTTTTTCTGGCAAAAAAAATTTAAAAAAAAAAAAAAGAGTTGAAGCTAATATGTTTGACAACTGGTGAACTGAATTTGTATTTCAGCTGCTGGGAGCCAAAAAGTGGTGAGAAGTAAGAACACTCAAGCTAGGGCTCTTGGAACCCCTTGGAGTGAGTAGCACAGGCAAGTTTGTAGTCCGTAAGTCACTTTTATCCCATGATATTCTGGGTCAAAAGTCTGAGTTCTTGGGGCACACTTACCACTCAGATTGCCCAGACCCTTTTGACTTTCCTGGTGGCACATTTCCTGATACGTATCAAGAAGCATGGAAGCTTGTAGAGCTCTGACTCAAGGCAGCACTTGTAGACTTAAGGCTTTGGAAACCCTGATGTCTCTGTGGCTACAACCTTCCATAGACTAATAAATTAAACATGTGTTTGGTCATTATTTAGCAGTCATACAGACTGTTTAATTGTAGACAAGATCCCTGGCATGGTTTTAGTCCAAGAAAACTGCAGTTTCCTAGTCAGTATCTGGGCGAGGTTCAGGAATCACATTAGGCCAGGGAACAGAAAGTGTGCTGGGCATGGGGATGGATGACAAATTATTGTGGCAGAAAAGAGAGAATTTGGTTTCATAAACACACACCATGCCATGGTGTTTGGTTTAAAAACCAGAGAACTGTCATTTAAGAGTGTGGTTTAATAATGTATCATAGCCTCAAGGTATCCCATCATATCTAGATTTTACAGAGTTTGCCTGTCATGTGTTGTGGGTTTTGTGGTTTAACCAAAGCCAGGATGGCAGGTTTCCAGGATCTGCAGCTCTGGGTTGAGTTTGCCAAAGGATCTGCCACAGATTTAGGACAGAAAGTTTCACTGTCTTGGGCTAGATTGCCTGTAGTGAAAGCACTCCACATAACAGGGTTGTCCTAGGGCTATGCTAATCCAACATCTCGAATATATTCTTTCTCTTCATACCAAGTATGACCCAGCTGATGCTCTGTAAAATGGTACTTTGATGGTGTTTCTTTATTTCTATCAGAGCGTTTTAAATTAATTTTTTGATTGCAAAATATGAAGTTCAGTTTTGTGTTTGTATATAAGGGCTGAGTTTTTTATGGGATGTACACAAAATGTCTTATTTTCATAAACCTCAGGATGCTATACTAACTTTCATGAAGACTTTCACACCTGCCACATAAGGTGTTTAATTTATCTTAAAGATGTGACTGAAACTGTATAATTTCAAAAGATTTGGATAAATGTTGTTTTTGCCCTTCTATCTGCCTTTTTCATTTTCAAAAAAACAAAGCAAATGAAAATAAGCCACTGAAAAATTCAAATTCAGTTAAGCAAAAGAAGGATAAGGTTTGCACCCCTATAGCATTTTTGTTATATAAATAGATGTTCATGTTTATAATTTATTACCTGAGAAAAATATCTGGGTATCATTTTCTTTAATTTCATCATTCTTTCTACTGAAGGTCTGAATTTTGGACAGTACAGTAAAGCTTTTCAATGTACTATTTTAAGACTCTGCAATCCCTGACTTGTCTGTCTCAGTCTTGGTAGCTTTGGTGCTGACAAGACGTCGTGATAATACTACTTATGTGGTCCCAATCCATGGTTACCTTCATGAGATTGTAATATGGTGCTGTGGATTTAAAATGCATTTCAGATCCATGAAAGGCAACATATTCATCTGGCAGGATTTTAAGCTAAGGCTATTTGTCTGGCATGTAGTATGTTCCCTGTAATATTTGTTCATCTTCAAAGGAAGATTGCCATTCATACTAAGAGTTCATTCTTAGTAATGGAGGTAGGTAACACACTAGGAAAGAGTAAAATCATATCCCAAGGCTCAGAGACATTATTTTATACCATATGTCTAGAAAGACTCTGAGCAATCTAGACATCATTAGAGCTGTTTTCCCATGAGAGTAATGGTACTCTATCACATACACAGACTCAAGAACCCTGTGTGTGAGCTTTGGTATGACTAGGTGCACTGTTCAAAACATAAAGTGTGTGATAGAGCCCACAGGTGTGTTCTTCACCGCCCCCCTGTCTGAATTTATCCAAAGACTTTATGTCAGAAAATTTTCAGTCAGCTACTGGACTCTGCAAAGCAAGTACTATTCCTCAGGTCCTTGCAGCGTCAGCTAGCATAAATAAACTTTGCACCATTTACAGTTATGGAAGTTCACCCGTTAATTACCACCACTTGAAAATTTGCTTCACCTTATTTTTCGTGAGTGGGAATTCAGCAATAAAACCTGTTTAAATAATTGTGACTTGGTTAACACACAGTCAGGGTGTAACTGGAAACAGGAGTTGATGTAGAACAGTGGGTTTTATTCTGAGATGTTCAGGCCAAACTATATTTTTTCCTCTTCATGAAAGTTTCCTGTGATGGAGGACTAACACTTCCAAGATGTTGGCACATCATTTGGACTATAAGTAGAAAACAGAATTTAAAGTATTCAAGATTGTTTTTTTTGGTCATGCTTACCATTATAGCAGCTTTCAGAGATACAGAAAAAGAAAAGCTAGGATTCCTGGGAAGATTTTGAGAAGAAGATGGTTTCTTTTTCTTTTGATGTTTTCTCTTAGGCAAGGTATTTGTGTTTGTAAGTGATATTTTATTTTTGTTTACAGGAAAAAAAGGTTAAGTATTTTTCTCTGTTTTAAATAAATGAATTTTAAAAAAATTACAAGGGTTAGTTGAGATTCTAAGTCCTGAGGGAAGGCTTATATTCTTACAATGACTTACTTTCATTATATGCGGTTTTTAATGGCAACTGAAAATGATGCAATCTTAAGGCAGTGTTTCACAAATGATTTCATGTTGCCTCCACTTTTGAAGGATCTTCCATTCGCCGTCAAAACAGATACAAGGCATGCTACTTGCTTTTCAGAAGATAGGGCAAGACAGGCAAATGTCCCATAGTTCAGAAAATCCTAGAACATTCTTTTAGGCCACATGGGAAATTATCTTATGATAATGACCACTGGAGTTAAAAAATTGGTCTTTCTAAAAAAATAACGATTTTCTTTAACTGTAAAAATAACTAGAGTTTTTGAAAATAATGTACCATAAAGTTTTGTCTTTAAAATGGAGGGAAAAGTACGATGAAGTTGGACATAACCTGTGAAATTAAATAAAGTTAGGACGGCAAAGTTGAAATATTAAACTATCTCCTTGAAAAAAGCTACTTTGAGCAAATGTCAACTATAAACTGTGCTTACAGGCATTTAAACTCACTAGCAGATGCTGACATGACAGACTGTTACTTTTGCTGCTCTAGTCAACACAGGAACAAATTACCATGGTGCTCTACAGCTTTGATTCCTATTCTTTGCTTTGGTGTTGATTAGGGTTTAAGGTCCCTGGGCCTCAGCTCTTAGTCATTTTATATTAATTCATAGCTTCCTCCTCATTCTTTCTGTAAGTTTAATTCAATATTGTGTTAGGTGATATTTGCTTTATGATAATGGTGGTAATAAAGACTGATGGCGTCTTTACTTAATGGAGCTATTTTGTCAATCTGTATCAAGCTTTTCTCATTGTGCCAAAAGCAGAGCATCTGTGATTATTGCAGTGTAGTTTAAAGCATCCAATTTGAGACAGAGAGACAAGCTCTTCTTTTGGCTGCCTGAGAAAATCTCTCTTTCTTTGCGCTAGAAATCTGCAGTGGAAAACAGTATTTGACCCCACAACACTGAGGCTGACAATCAGGGCCAGAACAAGAAATTACTTGGAAAGGAACTGTGCATCAGTTAGTTCTCTTTTTCAAGACATAGTGAGCTTTAAGCTGTAATTAGTATTTTCAGATATTCTTTTGCAGTCTTCACCCGATAACAGCTTTTCCAATTCTATAAAATTTTGTCTAAGTGCATTCTATTCTGCACTTCTTACATGAGTGCAGTGGAAACTCAGAACTCAGGAAAGGAGGTTGTAACTCCCTAGTCTAGAATTTGTCTAGGGAAGCAGGTTTAAAGACATGTCCTGTAAAAATGATCCAGGAAATCTTCCCTGCAGATAGAAACTTTCAAGTTCTTGCATTGCATTTCACCTAGGATAATATTATTCTATCCTAGACATCTGTAATATCCTGGATGGTGATTGAAAACAGAACAATGTGAGGGTCCCCAGCAACATCAATTGTGTGATGTGATGTAACGCTTGGTTTTATAATTTATTTAGCTCATTTTCCTCGCGATGTAAGGTCAGTGTACTGATGTTACTGTCTAAACTGAATATTAACAATAAAATAATTATTGGTCAATGTATTCCATGACATATTATTTTCCTATATTAATGATACATTATGAAACCAAAATATATTAGACTTAAAAATAAAAAAATAATTCTAAACTCCCCCAGAACTATTTAAATACCTTATGAACACATTATTAAAATCTCCAGAAAAGTTAAAAGAATATATTTTTACGTATTTTTTCTGATTTTGTTCATTCAAGTAAAAGAGACCTTCCTTAGATAGGGGTTTTTTTTACTAAACAAAAATTGCAAGGAAGATGATATTTTTAAAACATCAGTCCTTTTATTACAAGCATTATTTAGCTGAAAGAGATTGGTAGCTACACTAAAAAAAAACCAACCATTTAGTGAAAAATCTTCCAAGTTTGCTCTGCGATACAGGAAATGGTATTAGAATTGGGCTTTGTCCTTTCTATTTGTAGCCCTTTTCATGAGAAATTGTGTCATTACTCATGACAGTGGATGGTGGCAAACATGGCTTTATGTCACAGAAACCCAGGATAAACAAGAGAACTTGACCTAGCTTTTTTTGCTTTGCTGTGCTCCTCTTTTATTTTTTTTTTTCCTCCGTCCCCAGAATCTTTGTGCTAAATGGGTTGAAGTAGATTTGGTTTGTACTTCTCAGAAAGGATTCAATGTGACATGTTATGGGAAGCTCTGGCAGAAATATGTCGTAAGTAGGTCACAACATCTCTGTTGATTAGCATATTGGTGATTTAAAACCCCAGTATCAGTTATAAACTGGTGGATGGATAACATAAAATCTTGCATATTTACTTGGAGAAGGAATTTTTACAGCATGAGACCAAGCTGAGTAACCATGCTGTACTAGCAATATATTTATTTTTCTTAAAGCCGTAACCCCCTCATGAAATGTTTTTAGCCCTCAGCTTAGCCTGAGGCCAAATCCAAGGAAAGTAGCCTAAAGCTCATGATGAATGTTTACTGACTTTTGTGGTCAGTGTTTCTCAGGAGTAAATTGTAAAGAGCATATGAGCTACACTTTATGTTTCCAGGTTCAGGCTGTGGAAAGAAGTTGGAGGAAAAGGTATGCCATTTAAAATTACCCCCAAATTATGTTCACAAAATATCCTTCACCTTTTCACAGCTGTGCATACTAAAATTACTTAAATATTGCATTCCCTACTAGGAAGTCAAATACACCTACCTCATGTGGTTTAAGCAAAATAAGAAGTAGGTTCATTTAGCAAACGAGACAGATAATTCAACATGAAAATCTAGGGGCTGAGAAATGATCTTGGGAGTTTCCCGGCGAACCCTGAGATTTGCCACAAGGTAAGTGTGCAGAAATCCCTTCCCTAGATTATCAGCAGGATGTGCATTGCCTTTTTCCTACTGTCTTTATTCATGTTTCAGCAGCTTGCCACAAGCAATGTGCCAAGCTCATACAAAAACCTGCCTGTGTAGCACACAAATGTGTGCACACAAACACACATACACTGTTCATTTCAGAAGATTCCATGTAACCTTAATAAAAACTGCTTTCTGAAGTAGAGAATATATTGACCTGCACTTGCACAAGCTCTTTGCTGAACAGAGGAATTTTACAAAGTATAGATACAATATTTTCTGCTGCGACTACCATGGTTATGATCTATTTCCATAGTTCGGTATTTTTCTGTATTCATTTTAGAGTTATACATATCAAATAAAGTGTCACTGGATGTAGAAGTCAATATTAATAATCTCTTTCCACATAACACCAATATGTATGCCTGTTATACTCACTTGTACAACACTTTGAGAGAATTTGGATAACATATCAGATTGGAGGTGAACTTTGAGGTTCATGTATGGTAACTCAGCATTGATTGACTGAAAACACCCAATCTTGTTCCAGACAACAGTGAAATTTTTTATTAGATGTCCATCAGTGCAAACTGTCTTGTTTTAAAATGATTACATTTTGTTGCAAGGTCAACTATGATAGAATTCTACATACAATTTTTGAATATTTTAAATCATAATTTCAAAATAAGCATTTTTTAAAATTTGAAAACAAGAGGCAACGTAACAACTGATTTGAAAGCTGTAATCTGAAAGCAAATAAATTACGTATTTTTTTCCTTTGCATCAGGTAAAATCAGAAAACTTCACAGATGAATAGCACACTGGTCTGCATAACTGAGAAATAAAAACACTGACATTAATTAGAACTGGCTTTTTGACATTATTTTATTTTTAAGTACACAAAGCAAGAAAATGCAGAATAATGACCAAAATAGGTCTATCTACTTCTTTTAAATCATAATTCCAACACTGGAAACCATTTTATGCAAATCTGAGGGAATGGCAAATGTTAACATACATTCAGCAGCAATGTGTCTGTTCCCTTTAGAAAAAATTTCCTTCTCAGACAGCTAAAATTTTACCTTTTGCTTATGTATAATAAGATGCAATTCTGTTTTTCTGAGTGAGCTTAGGGTAAAAACTGGGCTTCTTCAACTGACATTCTGTCTAGTAGTGTCTTCTAACCAAGTGGCAGAAGAAATTATTATAGTAGTAGTAAAGCAATCGCCAATCAGAGTTAATTACAGGTCAGTTATAGTAAAATGGCTCAGATAAAGAAAATATATTTTTATATATATGCATATATATACTTGCAAATATGTATTAAAAATATACTTCCATGTACCTGTATATTTAGGAACTCTTATTGACTAGAGATGAATCCTCCATTTTTTCATTTCTTTGTTATTATTTTTTTATAAATTTATTCTTGTAGTTGATACAAAATCATGAATATAATCATGAATATAATCTTTAGTTTTTAACCTCTTTAGCCTCACTCTATTCCCCATTTACAGATACCAGTGGGTGGTTTTTTTTTTTAATTGTTTTTTTGGTTGGTTGGTTGTTTTTTTGCTTTAAATATTTGGGAGCATTTGGAGAATTAAATATTTTGAGAGTTTGTAAGTCACTCCTGTGAAGTCCAGTGCAATCCAGCAACATGTGAGCATTGGGACAGCAACCAATTGCATCCTCAATAAGCAGTGCCGCATTTAGCTATGACTGACAGGTTCAAAATGCTACTCAGTCAGAAATGATAGATATAATAGTGGCCAGCACAGGAGATTCACAAACAAGATTTTCCTGGGAGCATCATCTGCAATGGATGTTCCCATATACCTGATATGGGAATATCTAATTACAATTTTCATTTGTTAAAACGAGGAAAAAAATTGATAGAATAAAATAGAAATCTCCAAAGAACAGAGGCCAGATGTTCTTCATAGTGATTTTAGCCTCAGGGAAGTTTGGGGAACAGAAGTGGCTAGAGGCTCTGGGTAAATTTTCTGGGTGGTATGCAAGGAATTACATACGTAATTCCAACTGTTCTTAATGGGATGGATTCATTATTATAATAATGATTCCTTATGTACTTGGTTAAAAAATTGCCCACAAACTTTCAAAGAATTTACTTTCATATGACCTTGTGTCTTCAGGTAGAAGAATTCAATGAATTAGAAGCAACCAAGACAGAGTAGGTCTTTTTTACGTACTTCTAGAACAGCAAAAAACTTTAATTTTGACTCTGGCACTGTAATGTTGGTGGCATTCCCTTATCCTGGCCTTGGGCACTGGTTGAATAAGCAAAATTCTAACTAATTTGAGATTTTGACCAGACAGAGATCACTACAGGCCTAGTGATTACATCTTTCTTTATTTGATGAGACATAGCATTTGAAAAGACCTCCTAAGTCATTATGCCCAGTTTCACTTGCTAGCACAGGCAAATACGTCATATAAAATTAATATCAATCATGTAATTCAAAAATCTTTTAATATGCAGGGATTTTATTTACTCTCCCTGTGATATGAAAAAAGCACAAAAACAAGAG
Source organism: Eulacestoma nigropectus (assembly GCA_013397775.1). Lineage (NCBI taxonomy): Eukaryota > Metazoa > Chordata > Aves > Passeriformes > Eulacestoma > Eulacestoma nigropectus. The sequence goes on along the minus strand of VZTE01000852.1, from coordinate 89,101 downwards.
TTAGATCTTGAGAAGAACGTTTCACAGAACTGTTTGTATTGAAATAAAGAAAGCTTTAAATGCTGATTTTCTCTCTTGGAAAGACACTACTGAGAAATAGTAGAGAAACGCAAACCCCCATCTGTAGCTTCCATTTCTCTCTCTCTATTTTTTGTGTCATGGGTGAAGGTGTTTTTCCTGATCCTTCCGCTTCTGTTGCCATTAATTTACATTCTGAAAAATAGTTTTTGCTGAAAAGTTAGGGACCATAAATTGGTTCTTTATGACCCTTCTAGTCCATTTGGTTATGGAGTGAAACAAGATTCAGCCTGAAAGGGAAAAGCAGCTGAAAGTGACAGCGAACTTCATAAAGGGCATATAAGAGGCTACATGGAAGAGCCTGAATCCTCCCCCATCTCTGCTTCTGAGTTATTAGGCCACATCTCACTCAAAAGATTAAACATTTTATCTCACAGGTCATTCCATTTTATTGCAGTGTTGCCTTTAGCAATGCTATAGTTAAGGTTCTGTCAGTGTTTCTATTACAGGCCCCTATTTTCTGGAATTTATAACTTACGGCTAGAAATTCCCTCGAGGTTAAAACTTGGCAAAATCACAGTAGGTCTTTTTTCCAGCAGAGAATCTTTCCCCCATACACTCTCCACTTTTTAGTCTATGTTTAAAGTAGATGGGAATGCCACAACTGTTTGCTTATAATTTTAAAATAAATTTCTTCTACCTGACTCCAAGAAATTTCTAGAAGTATTTATTACTTAATGCAAAAATGCATGGCAGTGTGACCTGAGAATCAATGAAACACTAGAAATGTAAAATGGACACTGCGTGTGTGTATGCATGCATGTGTGTGCATGTGACCATCTGTGCATGCCTGAACAGTTTTGCATTTTTCTACAGCATTTTATTGAGTGCTGTGTTTCAAACAAAGCCTCAACAGCTACTTAACTCTTAGGGAAATTAATAGCACACTATTGCATACACAGATGACATTCAATAGCTACTGCATACAGGTATGTTCAACTACATTCAGGAATCCACTCCTATGAATTTTAAGTGGATATTCTTAATTTAAAACCATTTAAAATCTCACAGAACAAAACAAAAATAAACGGAGGTAGCTACATAAATTGCCTTGCAAGAAATTTCTCTCAAGATCCTGCTGAAAGCAATGAGTCCAAAATGACCTAGAAGTAAGGAAAAGGATTCAATTGAGCACATAGCTTAATTGGTTTGCCACTTTCTTATGTTAAGATTTGGTTTAGTTGTTAAAAAACTCAATAAAAGGTCAGCTGCTGAATAATGAAATGAGTAATGTGTTGGGGCAGCCAAGATGTCGTTATTTGGTATATATCACTAAGCTCCGATCTCCACAGCTGCTGGTCTGTGGGCAGATTAGGGTTGGTTTGTGTGCTGCCCCTCTACTGCTGCAATGCTTTGAGGGTGGACTCTCGGATGGGAGGTGAGGGCCACAGGCAGGGCCAGGTTGGAGGCTGTACAGGAGGCCTGTGAGAGCTGGATGCAGAGGCCCTCTGCCCAGACTGGGGAAGCCCATGGTTTCCCTCAGCAGCTGTCGCTACCAGATGTGAGCATATGGGTCTCCTGACCTGGACAAGCTCGAGGAGGGTGCCCATGGGAATCTCATGAGGTTTAACAAGGCCAAGTGCAGGGTGCTGCACCTTGGTTGGGGCAACCTCTGGTACCAACACGGGCTAGACATGAGCAGCCCTGCCCAGAAAGACTTGGAAATACTGCTGGGTGAGAGGCTGGACATGACCCAGCCATGTGCACTGGCAGCCCAGAGAGCCAAGTGTGTCCTGGGCTGCATCCAAAGCAGCGCGGGCAGCAGGGAGAGGGAGGGGATTCTGCCCCTCTGCTCTGCTCTGGTGAGCCCCCACCTGCAGTGCTGCATCCAGCTCTGGGGTGCCAGCACAGGAAGGACATGGACCTGCTGGAATGAGTCCAGAAGAGGGACACAGAGATGATCAGAGGGATGGAGAACCTCTCCTACAAAGAAAGGCTGAGAGAATTAGGTTGTTCAGCCTAGAAAAGAGAAGGCTTCAGGGTTACCTAACTGTGGCTTTTCAGTACCTGAAGGAAGCCTATAAGAAAGCTGGAGAGGGACTTTTTACAAGGGCATGTAGTGACAGGACAAGGGAGAGTGTATTGAAACTAAAAGAAACTAAGCTTAGATTGGATATTAGGAGGAAGCTCTTTACTGTGAGGGTGGTGAGGCACTGGAGCAGGTTGCTCAGAGAAGCTGTTGATGCCTCATCCCTGGAAATGTTCAAGGCCAAGTTGGATGGGGCTCTGAGCAACCTGTTCTAGTGAAAAATATCCCTGCCCATGGCAGGGGGGTTGGAACTGCATGACCTTTAAGATCCTTTCCCATTGAAACCATTCTATGATTCTCTGCCCATCCCTCCAATATGCCAAGGTCCTTATGAAGGGCTGCACAGCACATGAGTGGAGAAAGGGGTAATGGTGGAAAAAGAAAAAAAAGGTAAGCCAGCTTCTTACAGCTACTTTTATTGGCAGCTGTAGTCATCATTTGTTTAAACCAAGTTATTCTTCAGGATAAAAATAGAGTTAAAAATGGGAAAAAAAGATGTTAAAGAGGGCTAAATAGTTAGAGAAACTGGGTTCCTTCTATTTTTAGCTGAATGATTCAAAGCCAGAATAGATCAGTAGTGATTGAAAATTATTTCCATCTGTTCTGGTTGTTTCATGAAATCTTCTGATGCTGTTGATGCATTTACTACTGCACAGCTCACCACACCACAAGCTTCCTCCAGAGCTAACACTAAGTGACAACTTTGAAATTTCAGAAGATAGGAAGACATGAAAAACAGACTAATCCTTCCCTTGATTGCCTGGTGTTGCCAGAGCAGAATTGAAACAGATGGTTTGGATGGTGTAAAAAATTTATATTGCTGCTGCTCCTACTTAACTCACAGTAGGCCTCTTATTCCAACATCTCTTAGGATAATTAAAGCTGATATAAAGTAAAAGAAAGATGGTGTGGTGAGCCAGTGGAGGAAAGTCCTGCTATGCTAAACCAAATACACTTTTCTTATTTTACTTCCGTAAGTTCATTAATACAGATGTTTAACATCTCAGAGTGATACTCTGGCAAAGGACTGATAGAAATGAAAAGCACTCTGCAATATGGTTTGTCAAGAGCTTCTATTATTTCTTCTGTGAGAAACAGAAGAGAGAATAGAATCCTGCATGGACACTCCCATAAGAAATTCTCTGTAGCCTTTCATATTATAGTCATCACATTATTTTCAAATGCCAAACTGCAGTATTACTACCTGAGGAACCCAGATTAGGATGACCTTAGGCAAGATAACAACGTATCGACTGTGTCAGTCTCATATCTGTAAAACAGATATAATTAATGTCGAGGTAGGGATGTAGACACTGTTTTTCTCAATACACTTTCTGGGGAGCTATGTCAATTTTTTAACAAAATGTAAAATACAGATGGGTATGTCCATCTTACATCCTTGTCTCAGGTTCCTATATTCCTCTCACAATTGCTTCGTTTAACAAAATCTCTGTAAGAGCATTGTAGAGATTGTTTAAAATGGACATTTTCTTCTCTCCAGCACAATTTCAGAATGCCATTACTCTTTCCATTATGAAAAAAAAAAAAAAGAGAAGCAAAGAATGAAGAAGAAAAGAAATTGTGCAGTCAACTTATATAATATGGTAAATATAGCATATTTTTCACTCATTTTTATGCTGGCGTATGTCAGGAAGAACAAACTGAAATCCAAATGCTTTTGCTACAGCTTGAAACTTGTGGAGTATTTAACTAAAGTTGTTTCTTTCTTTCAAAACACTTCGTTAAAACAAAAATTACTTTCGCCCTCTTGATATTGACAAAAGGAGTCTCCCACCATGTAATTAAATCTCTGTTTTAAAGTACTTTTCTCAGCAAACACAGGCTTCTAAGTTGAAGACTGCACAATAGATGTTATTAACTACACATACAAACAGAAAATATGATGTGTAAAACATTATGTTTGCTGAATGAGTTTGCCTTTTTCCAAAGTCATCTTCTTATTAATGACTCATGGGTTTCTATTCTATTATTTAAAAATAATGTAATTATGGACTATTCTGGGATAATTTGATGTATCTTATGTTCATATCCAAATCTATTAATTAAAAGAACCATAAGTATTTATAGTGTGCTGTATGCTTCCATTATTCAAGATAATCCTTTTAATCCTATTTAAATTGGAAGATAGAAGTTAATCCAAATAGCATCTCTCTACAAACAAATATTAATAAACCTCTCTCAGTCTCCCTTGTCACCTGCCCTGTAAATGATGAGTGACTTGTCTAATTTGCTCTAGATACTAAACAATGGCGATGAAAAGCAGAGAATGCAAAACTGCCATTTTGTATCTAAGGCCACAATACCAAAATGTGGAGTAAAAGCACTGTACAGCATTCTTCTGTATGATGTCTCCTTAAAAACTAAGCTTTTCTTGGTGATACTTCTGAACTCGTGAATCTTTTTGATGCTGCAAACTAACACTAGACTTGTGCCTAGGGAGTATCAACTGGATGAAAGTTTTAGTGTGCTATGTATTAAAGGCAGCATTTCAATGTCATGCTGTAGTTTAGAGGACTCTGGTATTTGGTAATTCCTTTAATTTGATTTGGTTTTTGGAAACCAGCAACAACGTAAGGAAGCCATGTTGAATGTGTAATTTTGGGTTTACACCATGGTACTATGATCTGTGATCTGCACATATGGTCAGTCACCAGAAACTGGAAAACCAGCAATTGTTTTTTCCCTGCTGTGAACAGTGATTTTTGGACATAACTCACTCTGTTTTCACACTGGCTGTTCTCCCTTTTGCCCCTAAATACAAGTGCAAACTGAGCTTCTGAACAAAAGAAAACCCTGGTGTGTCCACACAAAACTGTGGGTCCATTTTTTGTCCAAGGACACATAAAATATGATTGACCTGCTAGGATGATATTTTGCTTTGTTAGGTGAACACATAATTCATTGCAGTTGGAAAATTAAAAGGATACTGAACATTATGGATTGCAAAACACAAACTATTTTTCTTTTGGAAGCCCAGACTCATATTTAGGTTAATTGTTTCAACTGCTTTCTTAACATAAAACACTTAAAAGTAAATAATGCTTCCCTTGAAGCAGAAACTCTCCAAGCATACCAGTGACACAATTGTATCAAAATAAAAACTTGAATATAGATGTAAACTAGAGATTCATTTGTATATTCTCTGTGGAGTCTGTATTTACTAAGGAATACCTGTGTTAAACCCAACAAAGCTAAAACTGTGATTTGATGATCTGTGAAGTGAATAACAATGACTTTAAGGGGAGTCAAAATATTGAAAATTCTAACCTGTCTTTTTTGATAGACTATATTAAGAATAATGTTTCCATTAAAAAAAAAAAATTGAGGCCTGCCAGAGATATAAATTTTCAATCAGGAATGTACTGGATCTAGCAGATGAGTTAAAGGAAGAAAAGTACTTGCAACAAGATACTGTACGTGAAGGAATTCCAAAGTATTTTAGGGTTGAGTGGTTGAACTGCCAATATAAATACACAGTCTTTGATTTAAACTGGTCACCATGCCAGAGGACTAGAGGGTAACAGCTTTTTTCCCTCCTGTACCTGAAGGAAGAATCATGCAGGGCAATACAGATCTCCGCCTTTTTCAGTACCAGGGAAATTAAGCAAAATAAGATTTTAGAATACAAAGACAAGCAAGCAAAATTAATGAAGAAAAATGACTTATCAAAAGAGAATGGCTTAAAAAGTAGGTTATTTGGAGTTTTTAATTCCTTATGACAAAATGTCATAGGTGAAAGAATCAGGAAAGTGAGTAAGTGGAGAAATAGAGTTGTTTGTTATACATAAAAAATAGTATTATGAGTTGCAGCAAACAGTTGAAACGTGAAAATATTAAAATCATATCTCAGGACTGATGAAAAGGGGAAAGGACTGCCAGTGAAGCAGGAAGTTTTTAATTTGACACAATGTTTAAATAGGTCAAAAAAGGAAAAAATTGAAATACGCTTGAAAAGATCTTCAAAAAATGATGTGATGTTAGGGGCAGTGCAGTGCTGTAACATAAATGTAAAACATACTGATAAACAAAACAAGTGCTAGGTTTAGTGAGGTTTTGAATTAGCAGTGAGTGCTCTGTGCAATCGTTGTAATAGTTGATTGAAAACATTCTTTATGCAGTGAAATTTTTAAAAGCAAGCAATGTATGAACTAGTCTTTAGAAGAGACAAAAAATTTAACAGAAATAGTCAATTAAATAAATGAGTGGCACAGTTTCACACTAAATAGCTGTGTCTGGATACCATCCTTCCTAAAAGCTAAAAAAGCAGGAAACATTTCAGAATGTATTGTTAAAATGCAGAAAAATTCTGTACAGAAATAAACAGAATGGGGAAGATATACCAGACACTGCTTAAAACCAGTAACAAGAGGATTTGAAAAACCCTTAAAACATTCCTTTTGTTAGGTTTTGTTTCCTAAACTTATATGTTTAGTAATTTTTGTGGAAGTTCTTTTCTAAACATAGTGAAATGCTAAGATCTGTGAATCTCATTTTCATGAGGAACAGTATCTAACTTAGTAGGACTCTTAATTTTTATATGCGTAGATAATGTAGTAGTGGGAGGGTTTCAGAATGAGTTCACTGAACTAATTCTACATAATGTCGGATTTTGAAAAAGAGGTTATTCTATAAAAGTAGTTTTACAGAATTAATAGAAAATTGTAACTTCTGCAGAAGCAGAACACCAGGCCAGGGGTACTCTTTCTGAATACCATGTCTTCCTACCATGGGCTTCTGGGCTTGAACCTACCTTCTGGAAATAGTTCTGCAGCATTAAAAGATATACAATAAACCTGCAGGTAGCTTGACAGCATAACAGAGAAGATGACTTGTGTGGTGTGTGAGGCATGACAATAATGAAAGCCAGCTACCAGGTTATCTGGCTGTGTGCCTGAGCAGGACACTTGAACACCATGCTGCACAGCCAGAGAGGAAATAGAGAGCATTTGCTTTAATTTGCCACCCACCATTTGTAACCAGTGTTACAAATGTGTCTCATAAGACAATTCTTCCAGTTAGTTCCAAACCTGATATGCTGAAGAACTGTGGTCATCCAACACTGAAGTCTGCTTCCAAGTCTCCTTTATCCAGATAAACTAGAGGCTAGAAGCAACATAACACCTACTGAGGTGCAAATTTTAAGGAGATTTGATTTTTCACTTCTTATCTTGGTATTTAAAGTCAGCCTTTCGTGTCTTCTACATTCAGGTGTAGAACAATGAGTTGGGACAAGCTGGCTTTCTGATTTGTTTAGCAGGCAGGTGGCTTGCCCATGATTTCCGCTCTAATAGTGATGGTTGCCCTAGGTAAGGAAAATTTTACATGATTTTGAGCAGTGAAGCTTTCTGTCAGCACCAAGTTCTTATCTTCCGAAGCCTACAAGTGTGTGTAGGTTTGCCAGTTTACATAGATTTCATATTCTTTTAATTACACTTTTGGAGGCAGGAGAAAGGAAGTCATATTCACAAGTGCTAAAATGATCATACTGACGCAAGTCGGCGTGCTGCTGCTAGTCTGCCTAGCCTCAGCCTCCAGTAAGTGGTGACAGACAGGTTATTCTAGAAAATTATTTAAATTTAAGCTCCTGCACTGTTTCTTCTAAGGTAAGTGATCCCTCCCTATTTATACTAGAGAGAGCCTGGAGAAGTTGTCCTTTCTAGGCTGTGGTTAGCCTTTGGGAATGGTCACAGCAGCGAGGTTCCCTTCAAAACCTGTTATGTCAATTTAGTCTTTACCTACACATGTTATACCAAATATACTACAGAATAATCCAACTTTAAAGCAATGGCAGAGTGCTTGGCATAGACTGCCATAGTATTTACTATGTAGATTAAATCAATTCAAGAGATGAAATAATGACTGAGGCCACTCTATTTGAAGAAAGATCCTGTGTATATCACTGTTTTTCCAGGAAAAGGTAACCACATAAATTTTGAAAGAACTGTATTTTTTCCATTTCATTAATTAGATTTCTGTGTCTTGTCACTTACTCCCACTACTCATCTTAATTAATCATCACAAACAAATGATTCACAACTGAATTGGAAGATGCAGTAAATATTGAGGAAATTAAATTGCAGACAACACACATAGCTTCTGATCAATCACCTCTTAATTTTCAAAGTCTGACAAGAGATGCCAACCCTTAATGTTTATTTGTGCCATGGTGATAAGAAGTGTTCTTAATGGTAGTTCCCTTGTGGTTTTTTTTTTTCTCTCTCCAGGGTCTCATTGTAAATAAGAGGCTCAGTTTTCATGTGTTTTTATGATGAAGCATTGTAGCTAAACGAATGCCATGGGACACCTCTTAAACAAGGAGGCTACAGAAGAGCAAACTTGTTAAAAGAATATATTTCCTCTTCGTATAGAAAAACAAATCCTGTGGAATGAATGCTTCTACTGAAACTTTATGCACTTAAAGTGTAGTTTAAAGAAGTGTTGCTTGTTAAGGGAAATTACCTAACAAAATTTTTATACTTCAAGCAGCATTACACCATAGTGTACACTGGGACCTTTAATAATACATGCTAATTACAGATTTATATATATTTTAAAAGAATTACTTTTTTGTCCACTTTAGAAGGCCTCAAATAGGCTTCAACTGTATGATTACTAAGGATCTATGGAGTAGGGTCTACAAGAGCAGTGTGTACACAGGTGGTTATGCATGCATGTAGAGGGATGGAGTTGTCACCTTAAAATACATTTGCCGTGGCCCCACCATGCACTTTACCTGCACAAATATTTACACCTTGAGAATAATCAGGCCCAGAGGCATCCTGCAAAATTTATAATTTGCATCGACAGTACGAGTTTCAGGGGCGAGAGAAGCCCTCTAGAGCTCCCAATCTCTTCAAGGCTGCAGAGACTAAGAGGCCAGGGGCAGTCGGATGTGTTATGGGGCCAAGCATTGGGGACTGGACTGGGGGCTGCCTGCAGCAACATCTGCAGCTCAGTGGGGTGTCTAAGTGTCTTAGTCCATCTTTCATTGATTTAATGAGTTTTGGATCTGGACCCCAAAATCTCAGCAGTCAGTGCGACAGGAAAAGAAAAAAAACACATATGTAACTATTTCTATAGTATATAAGTGAAGATAGTCCCAAATGTTTAAAAATACATATATGCAGTTTTCAGAAGTATAAACTTATTATATCAGAATTAAAATCCTTATTCACAATTAAATTACCTTTTTAGAATAGTTAATATGATTTTTCTGTTTTTACATTCCCTTCACATCACTGACAATCTGTTATTTTTTTCTTTGCCAATGAATGAAAGTGCAAAATATCCCTGCAGTAAGAGTAGCTTGGTAATTACCCTCTTGCCATACACCTCCCAACTGGTTGTCACATTGCAGAAGTTATATTTAAAGAAACCATATTTTATTAAGTATTGCCAGAAGACAAAAGAACTGAAAATAGCAGAAAAGAAAAATAGTCACCAAGATATTTACTGCTGAGGAATGTGTGCTGTATTTTTCGCTGTTCACTGTATTTATTGAAAAATCAATGGTAGGTCTCCTCCAGTGTGACTGTTTTGTGACAGACTTTCATTATAGGCTAACATTCCATTTCACCAGTTCATTTGTGTAAAAATTTTTGCTGGAGTGGCAAATATTGATAAGATTTCAGACTGAAAAGCAAAAAAGAGCACTCTCTTCGAAACAGAAAGAACATTAAGTGCAGTTCGTTAAAAGGATGGAAAAAATGTGTGAATTATGATTTCTAGTAATAAATAAACTAGTGTTTCATTGTTTTTCAAGGTGCAAACAAAACTTTTATTCACAACTGTGGTGGATTTTTTAGCACATACACACATATATACACATGCTAAAAACATGTAATCCACACACTCAGTATTTAAATTTATTTATGCCTTCAGTGGAAATGTTTTTACATTGTAATTCTAATGTTGTGGAAAGATTTTAAAGTGTTTTAGTAGTTTCTTTTCAACTGGGTTGGCTGTACATTTTTGAGCTTTTTCGTCACAGAAGGAGTGTTGAACTGCAGTGGGGTAACTCATGTATGTATTCAGTCTGAACTGTGATTGAGTCACCCAGCTTTCTCGCTTAGCAGGAAATTGTTGATGTTAGATCAGCATTTGTTGCTGTTAGCATTTACAGAACCAGTAAGGAACAAAATGTGGATGTGGAGGTGACTCACTTTATGTTCATGGCTCTTATAGGTGTATTAGGGAGTTCCATGCAGCATATAGAACTGTCTTTATTATTCAACATTCAGCTTCTGAATAACATTGAGCTTTCAAACTGGTATCCTCCTGACAGTTTCAAAGTGGTTTTGACTATGTTCAACTCCTCTCTCTGTAGGGGTTTAATCTCATAAAGATTTCAGCCACACAAGTACTAGTGTCAGGGGTATAATGATCACTTTGAAGTTTGTTTGCTTTCCAGTGCATTTAAACACTTTAAGTGTTCCAGAAATAGGATTAGATGCCCCAGTGAATTCATTTCATTTACCCCCAGCAGTGGTTTTCCAATACTGTGTGGTGTTTACATGGTATCAATTTAGTGGCATGCTGATTTCCAAGATTCATCCTCTCCCCTATCAATTTTCTACCTCTTGATTCTATTTGAAAATTGCTGTGATATGGGGCAAATAATACTGACAAAAGGAATATTTGGATTCTGGCTTTTTTTCGGGGTTTTTTTGGTCACTACCAAAGCTTTGTGATACTCCCAGCAAAAGAACTTTACATGAATTTAGTGAGGAAAACCAATCAGAAGCACAGCCCTACTTTCTTTCTCCATGCATCCGTATCAGATGCTGAATGCTTTCATAGCTTTTTTCCATAGGGTGAGATTCTGTGTTTTTCTCAAGTATTGTCATTTGACACTCATTTCAGAAGTATTTGCTACTGCAGTGTCTGTCCCACCTTTCCTTACTCTTCTCACTCTAAGTGCTCAGTGAGAACTAGTTGATACATCTCCACACTTCTTTAACTGCAGTAAACCTCATTTGCTGGGAGAGAGCCTTTATGCTTTTTAATGACTGACCAGAAAATGAAACTTACCTGATTTTTTTTACTCCTTTTTTTACTTTTATTGATTTGAAATGGTAATTTAGCATACTCCCTGGTGTTCATAAAGAATTAAAGGAACAGGGAGAAGAGGTCTATTATCAATTAGAAAGTGCTTTTTTTTCTGCAGCATTTAATCTCTAATTATTTTTTCCATTATGAGACATCCCATGCTGTTGCAGAACGAGCTAAATGGTTTATATTTGGGGCAATAAAGGTTTTTTCACCTCTATTACCAAAGGGAAATATTAAGGAGGTCTTTGGCTGTCTGTGCTACATGAGCAAACACCACTTAAGCCAGACTCTGCTTCCTAAACAAGGATTTAATCTCCTCATTAAAGATATATGAAACTAGAAATCAATGAGCACTGGTGGCTAGAGCTTTATAGCGGAACTAATGGCTACACCTTGTCTAACATAAGAAACTTCACTTGTGGTTTACAGCCGCTACACATGGAGAAACATGAACCTAAAAGGAAAAACTTTCAGTTATACTAATAGTTACAGCAATGGTTCTGGATAAGCAGGTCACAGAATGTGTGACAAAAATCAAGCATTTTCACTTCATGTTTCAATCTCTTTAAAGGCACTGCGAGATCTTACTATAAGGTTTAGATAAAACCAATAAAAATGCTACTCCCTGAATAAAAAACTTCATTCAGTTTGTTATAAATGCTCCTACAGCAGAAAAAATCACAAACTTGAAATGCTGGGGATTGGGAACAGTGTGAACTGGAGAGTGCATGATTTAAGTGAATATATGCAGTGCGAATATGATCTATTTTGTTTTCAAAACCAACAATAGGTGAAAATTTAACCCTATGAACAGAAAAGAGGACATCGCTGATACACTATTTCTGGTTCTATATCTTCTTTGCATCTAAATGATTTGCAGGAGAAATAATGCAAAATGTGAGTTATTTCTCACACATTTGAAAATGCCTGATATAATGTAAGAAGATACCAGAGTGTATAAGAGTACTGTGGGATGCATTGTCTGTATTCTGTGGAGGCATAAGGATGTATGGCATTCAAAGATCAAAGCCTTTTTGTACCACTGGTGCAACATTTTGGGGTTTTCCATCACAAGGAATCTCACTTGTTTCACAGGGAAACAGTTTTGCCTGAACAAGGATGCTGTTTTACTTTGAATGTTGCCTAACCTAAGCTAAGGTGGGATATTTCACAAAGAAGTAAGTGACGCAATTCTCTCCCTGTACCTTGTACATTTACAATTTCAGAATTAGCTATTTCATTGAGGTTCAGTGATGCCCATTTTACCTGGATACATAATGTCAACACCTGGACAAAACTTCAAATGTAAAGGTTATAGATTTGTGTAAAATATTGGTGTCTTTGCAGAACTTCAAACACAGATCAATGGACAGGATGCACTCCTGATTTTATTTAAGTTGGGACAGAATTGCGCAGCTGGAGTGGTAACCGCAAGCATCAGAGATTACAGTGTTTGTTGTTACTAAAGCCTGTGTCTCCATTTGTACACATCTTCAAATAAATAACTTCAAAACTATTTATTGTTTGGTTTGGTTTTTTTTTTCTCTCTCTAGTAAATATCTTGTTGAAGGTGAGAAAACTCATGGAAGTGCTCTTCCTGACCCACTGGACATTATAAAGACATCACAAAAGGAAATTATTTTTAATAATTTTCCATTATATACAGCATATAAAGCTTCCATTATGCACCAAACCAACATACAATGCCTGTGTATATATAAGATTTTAAAATGGGTATGCACATATTACAGTGAAAGGCAGAAAGAGCAATGGAGTAGTAAATGCTAAAAATATGTAACTCTGCCTTTTTCCTATGCTTCTCTTTTCCATAACCTGTACAAAAATAGCACAAGTCTAAATAATGCCTCTCAGTGGTCTTTTCCTATAGTTTTCTATGGTTCTCAGTCACATTTTCTTGGTTACTTTTTCTCTGGGAAAAAAGCTTCAACCTATCTTACCCTAATTTTATCTGAAATTTGAAATGTGCTATTTTTTGGTACCTCTCTTTTTACATATTTGTCTTAAACTTCATAATCACTTCACATTTTCCCAAAAGAATTTATTATTTAACGTGTATTGTTTTTATAGCAATCCATGTACGAGAAAAAGTCTTCAGTTTGGGTAATACATTATAGAGCATTATTACAGATTTGTACCTATTTTTAAATGGCTTCCTTGATATTTTCGGATACTATCAGCATCATAAAGGTAAAAGGAGAACGGGAAAGGTTTAGTTATTTCTTTCTGGTGATAGTAAGTAAAACAATCCTGAAGGCAGTGTGTGTTAGTCACGCAGTACCAGAAATACTTCATGTTAAATTTTAATTCTTGAAATGTATTGCCAGCCTAAGCACTTCAACTAAAAGCCTTGAGAGGTGACACTTGCTAGTATGGAATGATGCAAGATGATGTGCACCAAGGCCAAACACAAATACAGGTGCATTCATTGATACCTCAGATGGTGCACAGATTGATTGTATAGGTGGAAAGGAACGATGAATTTCAGAGGAAGAAACTCCAGTATTATGCATAAGTGTACACAAATTGAAAGGAAGCCATAAGAATTCTGATTTAGCCATGCTAAGATTGTAAAGAAGGAAATAGCAAGAAAATGACAGGGAAACAGAAAAAAAAATTAATTTGGGTAGAACATAAGGAGAATGAGACAGTACTATCAGCTGTTAGCATAGATGTTATGCCAATTAAAAAAAAAGAACAAAACAACAAAAAAGGCAAAAGAAGGGATAGGAAAAAAAAATTCCAGTCTAAAATGAAGTGTTATGCTACCTTGAAAAAATTTGATATGCCAAATGATGCCTTTATGTAAAGTAGTTTCTGACTTAAGGTCTATAGCTTACATTTAATAGCATAATGAAATATAAGATTTAGATACATGTGCTAGAATAAATGAATCAATATAATTGAATAATAATGTTGTAGAATAATAATAAATAATAATATTTAATTAGCTATTAAATTTATATTTTTTAAAAACTCCTGTTATGCTTCTGAATTCTGACACAGAGCCCTTCAATTTTAAATATTTTGGCTTTTCCTTGAAATTTGATCTTTTACAGCTCATGTTCAACCGTTTAACTTCTGAAATCTTCTCTAGGCAGAAATATTACAGATTACATTTCAAACAAGCACTAATATGATATTTCCAGTTTTCAGGTAATGTAGAAGCTTGGGAATCTTTAATAAGCAGTCACTACAAGATGGAGCATTGATGCAAAGGAATGGACAAAAGTTTTAATTTTGGGACTATTGATAATCCAAAGCAGTATTTATATGTCCTATATTTCATTTGAAAAGTCTGTGAAATTATGTTACAATTTCAGAGATCTGAAGACTTTCTGCTGTCAAGTACTGTGTATAATGCTGCCCATTTTTGTCAAAGGGGAGGTCAAGTACAAGGATTCCCAATGTTATTTCTGATACCATCGCTATTTTGGAACACTTTGCCAGCACTCATAAAGGAAACTTAGATTTCATGTTCAATTTAGATGTCACATACTTCTCCCATACTTCTCCAGTGCTCAATAGTTCAAATGGACTTGAAATGTCTAAAATTCGGAACTGGTGAATGTACCTGCTAGCACAGTCTGGAGTGTTATGTAAGCATGTATAGAGGTATTTTACACAAACAGAATTTTGCGTGCAGTCACTATTCCAGGATTTTTGCCAATTAGTTCTTCACCGTTCATAGAATCAGAACTGGCAAAGAGAAGATTTGCTACTTTGACTTCTGGACTTTACCACTAGGGAGAACCAACCAGATTGAATCTGTAGAAAATCAGTGGGACTTGGAAATGGGACTAGCCTAGTTCTAGTCAACTTCCTTTGTCAGACTGTGCTGCTTTTTGGTCACAGGATTGTCTCTCCTGACCTGATCTGAACTCACAAAAAGTCCAGAGAACTGGAAAATTTTACATATATCTGGATTCACACTTTGCACGTTATCCCTGTTTGCATTGATACATGTGACAAATGCATGTCCTGTTGACTAACTCTACATGTCATTTGTTTCATCATCACTTGTTAAATGGTACAGATGTATGACTAGTTTGTACAGCTTATAAAACTAAGTGAAGATCAGGTGAAGTGACTAACAGTCCCTTTGCATATCCTGGGTCTGTCACTTGTGAGAGCTTGTGCAGCATAATTTAAGACCTTTTTATACATGCTATGTATATGCTCTAAAGGTGTGGTTTCAGTTTTATAAAGCAAATCTGAAGATCTAAAAAGGCTTCTACATTGTTACAGTATGGTTACTGTTTTAAGTCTCGTGATTAATAAATATTCTGTTGATGTTTGTTCCAAATCTTTGGCACACCTTTGACAGCTATTAATTTATGGTATCATTTGGAAATGCCTTAATGCCAGATTTGTAAAAATAACCTATTCTAAGAAAGTATTTCAAGTTTTGTTTCATCATATAAGTATTAGCAGTTCAAATTCTACAAAGACTAAGTTTTTATAGCTAATATCAAGCAAAGCCTCTAGAGTAATTCTTGCTGAACAGAAGCTAGGTACTGTAATATGTCTTAATGCAGCATGGGCAATATTTAGGTCAGTATTATAAAAAAGCCCAAAAGTCCAACCCTTTTAGAGTCCTCTCATAACAGGCCAAGATCACTCTTCAGAAGTAGAGTTTGTCTTTCTTTAAAGTAATATTTTTAAAAACAACAACAACAACAACAACAAAAAAAAAAAAAAAGGAAAAAGGCTGGAGCTTTCAAACCACATTATCAGCATAGTTAGATCCACAGGTTTTCTGCACATGTCTAGGATAAAGAGGTCTGACTCCAGAGATAGGACTGAATTATTTAAAGTCACACTTTTTTCTTGACCCTTGGCATTTCATTGCAGCTCCCATGCACCACGTCCTTAATCCAAGTTTCTCTACAAATAGTATAATTTGCCTCAATTGCATAATTTGCTCAATTTGTTTTTTAATGCAAATGAAGTCAGCTGAGGCTCCCAGACTGTTTGAATCACTTCTATCTTCCACGACCATTAATTAATTCACATCTACCATTACATGAGTTTTTTTTCTCAGTTACAGAGCCTAAAGTCATTACTTACGCCATTTCTCCATTTAAATTTAGATATAGTTGGAATGGATATATCTGGAGCAGCATTAAAATGAGAGTACAAAGTTTAGTTTTTATCATATAGCTAGCTAATTTAGACAGTGTGGGTAAGTCTTTTGAGGCTATTAGAGTCACTGGTTTCTTCTGGGTACTCATTTAATTTGGGAGGAATATGCTTTCTATTTTTGTATCTCCTCACTGGTTAAGTGACTAAACTAGGAGCTCTGTGTTGGTCATACTGGCTCTGCATCAACTGCATTATACCACTAGAGCTGGATTGAACTAAGACATAGCAGGGAAATGGAAAACAACCAAATAAAAGCTAGAAACCACCTATGGGACTAATCTATTACTCCACTGTTACAAAGCTGAGATTGCTTTCCATAAGACGGGAAAGAGGGAGAGCAAGGAGGTAAAGGTGTTGTACCTTTTTAGAGATGAACGAAGGATTTTAAGCTCCTGGTCTAATATTCTTAGCATTCTTAAGGTTCTTCTTTATTCCAAACCTAAACATGCTATGAATCATGCTTTTGACAGAAAATGCAAAAAGAACCTGGAATTTTTCTTAGCAAAAAAAAAAATTATTTAAAAAAAAATCCTTAGCTTTTTCTGCAGCCATTTTCTGACTCTTGGATGTTCAGGGAAGCAAATCCAAACTTCTCTACTCCACAGAATAATGTCTAACGTCATGAATCAGTCAACATAACTTTCTTCCAGTTTTCCAAGTACATCACAGTACGAAAGTACCTATATTGATAAATATTTTCCATTAATCATTTTGAAAGCAAAGAAATTGAATTAATTTATGCAAGTATTGACTTCTAAGTTTATTCTGTTCTATTCTATAATCTGTATAAATTCATATTGAACAGTAATGGACTTTGTCCCATTGTCCAAAGAGGGTGAAAGGGTAGAATAACACACTGAAAGAATGATTTTCCATTTGAGATTTGAATTGTTAAGTCAATCACTATTTTACTGTGGTACTATTTAATCTTTACTGTGGATAACTGATTAATTTCATTCATTTTCAATGTGAGTTAGATAAGATTCCAATTTTTATTCTTTTCCAAAGAATTACCCAAGCTAGGTCTCTACTGTCTAAGGTTACATACCCTCAAAAGTGATTTCTCCAGATTAGGGCTGACAGCCCAGCCAAGTCCACTGCAAACATCTTCCTAAGAACTGGCAGACACTGCAAGGCTGGGTGTTTGACCAATGAACAGAACAGAGGATAAGTAGATGCCTTCAACAGAGGTAGATATTTTAGGTGCAACAGCTGTCCTAACTGCCCTCACTGGCAGATAAAAGGTACTCTAAACTGAAAAATAAACAATTTTTTTCCTCATATTATCATATTGCTCTTGTTGCTGCTGTTTGCTTCAATATTATATAAAATATACAAATGTAATTAGCTTTAGTGTTTGTGTCTGAGAGTAAAAATGAAATATGTTGGAATGTAAAAAATGTAAATGCGAAAAATGCAACAGAAAAAGAAAGCCTAGTATTGATGGATAAAAGGTCAGCATTAATTTTCATAATATTCTTAAGAAATTTTTATTTTCAAATTAAATATTCTTCATGCTTATTTTTACACACACACAAAAAAGTCACAGTAGTACCGACATGTTCTCGTCCTAAGTAGTGTATATGCCATCAACGTGCAAAAGCAGTTGCGAGAAAATAAAATATTCTTTCACATGATGTGGATTTCTCCCTGTGAAGGGTTGGCTTTTACTTTATTTCACAACAACTTTATTTAGCCTGTATAATTTTAAACTGTGTGGCAAAAAACTCCAGAGGTTTTGTTTTCCCAATATATGAGTATTCTGGTCACAATGTTTAATAAAAGAGAAATTCTTTCTTTTTATACAGAAAACATCTTGTGAAGAAAAAAAGCATTTATATGGAGAAATTAAATGGTTATATATGAAGAAAATGCCATTTACATGTAACCATTATAAATTTAATAGTACATAGCCAACTGAGTGTACATGCAACTTAAAATTTTACTGAGTTTAACCTAGAATATTTTATTGTAGTGAATATTTTGAGTAGAATACTGTTAAGCACAGTGAAATTTTCCCCTCACAGCTTGTAAATTTATACAGGACATGATTGAGTGTCCAAGGGGAAACTAGATAGGTTAGAGTGATGTGTATAAAAGAAAAAGTAATTTGATGACACTAAATACTGAACATTGCACTCTACACGACTGGTGAAGGTCACTGTTTTGTGCCTTTGCAAAGATTCCATTGACTAGAAAAAGAAGAGAAAGAAAAAGGAGGAATACTTTTCTAATTTCAACATGAAAGGGATATAGAAAGGGATATCAAAAGGTTAGCAAAGCCTTGGAATCTGTTCAGATTATCTATCTATTATCTATCTATCTATCTGTTGGTCTATCTATTTATCCTGGACAGGAAGATTTTAGAGCATTTTTTCCCCCAAATATTGACTTTATCAAATTTTGTTAAATGACCTCTGGCACAATACACATTTTCCTTGGATTCAAGGAAAAGGATACAGACTGCAGTAGAGATTTGCAGGACGTCAGCATTTTTTCAAGCTGTATAACTCAACTGTAAAACTTTGGAAATAATTAAAGACAAAAGTGTTTGAAGTGGTACCATTCCTACTCTAGTGCAGTTACCATATATTTGGTCTTCACACATTAATTCTGACTGTATATTTTAGCACTGTAATTTCATCTATAATTTTTGTGAGTCACTTAAAACAGTTCAGTATGCTGGATGTTTTAGCTTAGGTTTAGAGAAGATTTGATGCCCTCCACATTTCACAAGACATTCTCATTTTCAGGTTTACTCCACAGAAAACTTTTGGCAAATAAATCAATTTTATTTCCTTCATCCCCATTTCCTGGATTTACCTCTTTCTTTGTCCTATTTTTACACAATTTTCCATGATGAGTCAGACTCTTCTTTGATTTATTAGAAATAACAAAATGAAGACCGTAAAATGAAAAGACAGTCATATAGAAGAACAAAGTCAAGAGTTTTCTTGGTCATGGAATAAAGGACTTGTTTGACACATATTTGGATTTCAGAAAGTAGAAACTCTTGGCTTCTGCATTTTACCAGAGATGGTTTCTCTAACATGAGGGTACTAGTGTGCACCAATCTACTGTGTACATTTACTACACATTAGACACATGAAATTGGCCTGTGTGAACACTCTGGTGTAATACATTATAGTTCTTAATTAGTGTAAAAATGTCACTACGGAATTTGGCCCACTGGTTTTATGAATAACAAGTTACATTATATTCCTCAACCAAAAATACTGATACTTTGGAAATAGTTTTTAATGTCACCTGACAATAGACAAGAGAGGCCTATCTGAAATAGATACAGAGCGTCTTTCCATTAATGTTAAACATACTTTGTTCAGTCTTGAACTGCAGATGCACTGAGATTTACAAAACATTTATGGTAGATAACGTTCTGTATTTCTGACAAGTATAGGTGATGTCCTCAAAAGAGCAATGTGTATCTATTCAACCTTGCCAAATAGATAAATATTTTTCTGCCTAGAGAACAATGTGAACTGAATATTTCTTTTGAATCCCCAAACCATTAGCTGTTGTTAGGTTGAAGTTGCAATGTGATGAAATGCGATTTGTTTCTTGTCTCACAGAAACAATGTACCTTATCACAGGAATAGAAGATGGCAGACAATCTTAAACATCATTACAAGACAATGTGGTGAGCTATTGACTAACAAATCTTTGGTCATAGGTAAAGCACGGAGAGTATAGTAAGAAAAGGATCAAAATATATTAATTAATATGTGCCAGTAAAAATCCAACACTGTTTTTGTAAAGACATGTCACACCTTTGGCTATCATTAAATGTTTGAGGAAACAGTGAGAAAGCAGTTAAGAATAATAGGATTGTTTAAGTTTTGTTTGTTTTTTTTTTTTTTTTTCAAAAAAACACCTCTAGATAAAATATCTTACTACAAATTTTTGCAGAAAATAAGTTGTCATAAGAAGGAAGATCATCTTCCAGACTGACAACATTCTAAATTTAGGAAGCAGAGACTAGGAATTCATTAGCAGTTCAAAATGAAAAGAGGTTTCCCGAGCTCTGCTGTGTTTAATTTTTTTGCATATAACTGAGAAAACATATGCTAAAAGACACAAATGGATATCAAATTAAGCAAGCCAGACAATTCTTGATAAACCTTCAAAGAGCTGCAGAAGAATTTAAAAATAGTTGTGTGAAAAACAGTTCACGTAAAAATATATAACCTAATTATGAATGAAAGTGATAGAATGTAAAATACCTGTTGCACCTCTAGAGGTTCTGGAATAGTTTCTCAGCTCACATCAGCTCAATACATGGTGCAAAAAAGGTAAATAGAGTGTTGTAAGTTATCTTAATGGAAATAAACTCCAAATATCCTTACCATAGTGTAATTGGTATATCCATGTTTTGAATACTATGTGCAGTTCCACCACAATCTCAGGAATCATAGTACAGATGCTTATTATGTGTTCATAAAATAATCAGAAGTTATTATTAATAACAGCAGTTTAAGCACTTTTTAACCCTAGGCAAATTACTTTTGTTAAATTTCTGACATATCTCCCTGCACTGATCTATATTTTGTCACATTTTAACAAGTCTTGGCAGCTTACAGGATGCACCTTCTAATAAGAGTAAGTCTAATTTTAAATTGCCTGTTTTTCTTAATATATGTTCCTTGAACTTGCAGTGTGACAGAAATTAACTGTGTTTAACTATGTTGTTAGTGAATGAAAACATTAACCCTCTATTATGAGCATATTAAACAAATATTTTCCTTTTGCTAACTATTAAGGGCCATTTTAGTTGTTGAAAATAACCTGATTTTCAAGTTCAAAAGTATTAACTAAAAGGAAATTCTGTCTTTCATCCTTTGATTTCTTATCTGTGGCTTGTCTTGTGCTGTATCTGAACATGGCTCTGAGTCTGAACACGGTATTTGATTCTTCACTATATCCTATGTGGTTACCTCAGATATCAGCTATTAAAGAGCTTATAGCTGCCTTTCTTAAATTAAAGTATCCATTCCAGAAGAGATGTGATACTTATTCATGGCTTTTTGTTAATAAATTTTCAAAAGTTCTGTTTTATTCTTCCTTCAGGATAGCAGCTGTGTTTTAGAAGATAAAAGTTACATGGAGAAGGGATAAAGCTATTACAACTATGAGTGATAAGAGGAAATGAATACTTCTCTGTACTAATTACATGACAATTCACTTGAAAAACCCTTTCTATCACTTGGGTTTTTGAAACAGGAACAACCATAAGTCAATTAGCTGTTAGTGGCATTAAAACACTTCTTTTCACTCCCCCTCCCCCTACACCACCTCACCCAATTTTATCTTTCTATGCAGCATGCAGAGACCATTTATAAGAAAAAAAATAAATCAGGAAACGGATTTTACTTTCGTAAACCCAAATATAGAATTATCTAAGCTTTTGCACAATGTCTGCCAGGGCTCAGGACATGCACAGCCACGACTGTCGCTGGTCTCCCCTGGGGCTCCCAGGACCCCCATATCAGCACCCCTTCCATGCGGAGCCAGCATTTCCTTACTTACAGTGATGGTTCAGAAGGCGGTGGCCAGGGGACTGAGGTAACCATGCCTAGGGAAATGTGTGTCTTGGGAATAGGAATAAACTCAGAAGAGCAGCAGATTTAGATTTAAATCAGCTAACATAAACACTGAGTAAATTAAATTAATATTGCATTGCTTCATTCCTAGAGTGCCTCCATGATATTTCTATTTATTTCCTATTTAGTAAACACCTGCAGCTGGATCACAGTATGTTCTCATATAATTCCAGCATCCAAAACATGTGCTACCAATAAAACATCTGTAGATGCATCCAATATGGGTCGCCTCTTCATGCCAGTGTAAGATGAATGGAGAAGTTTATGATGAAAGCTTTGTGGTCTGGCAGAGAAGGGAGAAGTCTGGGTTAGCCACTGAATGCAAGATGTTTTCATAGCACGTTACTAGGACTGAAACTGCACTCCAGCTATTTATCAGCACTAATCTACTTGGCGCAAGAGGTAAGGTATGTAAAGGGCAGGCACTTGGGTGAGTGGTACAAGTATTTCCTCCTTTCATCTTATGCCTTTCTTGGTGGATTTGATTCAACACTTTGCTATACCAATTCAGAAATACAGTGGCATGAATGGTCAAATGCAGGGGAATTAGAGTTGCCCCAACCCAGCAACTGGCGCAGATGCATTGCCTTGAATACCAAATCTCCCACTTGCAAATCATCTGCATGCATGCGAAACCAATCTAGTTAAAATCAAAGGATCCACACAGCTACAAGGCAAAGGTATTTTATCACAGTTTAAAATGAATACACAGATTAAGAACAATCAGTTCTTTAAACATATCCTTTACTTGATGTGTAAGTGTTGCTGTCTGAGTTTGTTAGGTGAGTGCAGTCTTCAGGGAGGAGAATTGCATGGGAAGTGAGGAGAATGACAACAAAATGTCCATAAACCGAGATACTGAATTACAGAAACTGTTTTATTTTCCTTGCTGCCAGATGTGTCTTTTTTTTTTCTTTTTTCCTTCTCTTCTCCACCCGCCCCCCCCCATTCATGTCATTTAACGGTTTAGTGTCATAGGTAACTTCTGCTGATAGAATCTTGGAGATACAAGTTATGCAAAAAAACATTTTTGTGGATATTTACATTGTGGAAAACTAAGATACTTGTAAGCTCTCCTTGCTAACTGAAACCTGAAGATTATTTCAGGCTTCACTAAGCACACAAGGCTCTGGTTTTGTAGCATTAGTGACTCATTTTCTCTTTTAACGTCTGTTGAAAGCATTCATCCATAACCATAGCTACCACTGAAAAAATAGAAGCTGCTAAGTCAGTAATAATGCACTTTTGCTTAAAAAGCATTTAAAGGATGGATTGGATTTCAAAACTCAGCAGTGAAAAGCTCATATACAAGGAAAGTAAGAAAGGTTCTTTTTGAAAGTAACTTCAAAAACAATCAGGTGACAAAGATGCAATGCTTTCTTAGTTCTACCTTTAAAACACCTTAGCCTGAAATTTCACTTTGGGATAAAGTTTATTTTCAGAGAACAGGAGAGTAAATATTTTTCAGTGCTGAGTCCTGAAGCAAAAATTCTTAAATGGAGCAGAATGAAACAGTCTCAATACAGTGATGGTACCAATTTGTTCTGGTTTAATATGTCTTCTTCTTACACCAAAACTCTCCACTGAATTCAGTAGTGGATTATATGAAAGGTAATTTGTACATTTACAGGTTTTGTTTACACTTTCATTATACCTCTACTGCATTCTCTGATGTCTTGATGCAATTTTCAATCTTATAGCCACTTTAATCTGCTCCTGCACTCAGCATATCTGAATGAGTTTGTTGGCATAAGGGAATTTTGAAGGTTATATTGCAGTACATGAATCAATGGAAAATGAAATGCACTTGAGACATGATCAGCCAGTTTTAATTCATTGCAGAAAGTTACAGATACCAAAATGCATTTAATGTAATCTGATATCTTTATTCATACTTGAATTTATGAGCAATTCAGCGGGAGAAGAATGACAAGTTTGTTTTAAAAATAGTAGTCTATATTGAATGCCATTTTAACGTATCTCTGACATATTTACATCTAGCAAGTAGAGAAAAGTAGAATCTTTGAACATAAATATCTATTTTCACAGGAAAAAGCAGGGGAATACAATTTTTTTCATTTCCTGCAATATGATGTGTCATTATAAGGCAGGTCAGCTTAAAGATAAATGTTAAATAAATCCTCTGCATCTGGAGTACAGTAAACAGATTAGAAGCTTGCTAGATTGGTCATGTTGTATTTTAAGAAAGAAGTGAATAATACGAGTGTTCTGTAAAAGGCTACTTTGTACCTGCAGTGTAAACCTGTGCTTCGATCCTGTCTGGCTGAAGGTTCATAGCTCAGCATATTAATAAACAAGAGTCTACAACCGGTTTTCTTCCTTAGGAACAGACCGTAGCTGACCATAAACGTAACTCAGGTGTGGTATTGTTACACGGTATTATTTTGCTAGCTATGCCTAATCTTAAATCCAAACATGACTAGTGGTGTATCACGCTGTGACATGGCTTTGGGTATCTTTATTGGGAAAAGTATAGATTTTTCTGTAGAAGTGACCCATCACAATGGATAAGAGAGTTTAATTAAGGCTGAAATTTTGGCTTCTCATCTTCAAAACAGTTGATAGCAGTGTGCTTAAAATTTGCACTAAGATTATTTGCAATTCTTTACTTTCTTTATGGAACTGAGAAAGATCTACTGATTTTGGCAAAATGTGATCACCTAGGTGAATGCCTGTAAGGAGACATTAAAATTCTTGTCTTTTTATATAAAGAAATAGATAGCAAGAAAGTATGGCCTTGTCCTTGATGTATGATTTAGGGCTCCTAATATTATTCTAGGTGAAAGTTTTCATAATAAATGGCTAGTTAAGTATATCCACAGATGGAATCCAGAGGTACACAGAATCCATATGTAATGTCGAACTACATATAAACATTTAAATTATGTGCTTCAAACAATTTAAAATATAAATTACAAGATTGTGAATATCAGACTTACATAGTCATATAGGTAAAATATGCAAAATACTGTAATCTCAGTTGAAGCTATCAATACTATGGAAAATTGTGTGTGTTGTCATGTTAAAACTGAAATACAGGCCAGAAACACTGAAATGAAAACGAAGACCTAGTGTTCAATACAAACAGCATTAAAATACTGTGGAAAAGCTTTTGGTTATGAATTAGCTTTGTGTATATTTAAAAAACTCTGGGTAGGGGATGGGGTGGAATGGAAAGATTTTGATGACGTATTTTTGTTCACGTTTTGCTAGCTTTGCTATATTTGTATTTTGACTCCTCCATGCATAATTACATGTTTATATAAAGTGAAACCTATTGTTTATTTATACATTAGGTGTACTTCATTCTTTAATGTTGCATTTGCAGACATTTTTACTAGATAAATTTGCTCATTAGGAAGTCAAAGTGGGTGGCATTTATATTTCTCTGTTTTGGCCTTTCAGGATGCAGAGACTGAGGGTAAAGAGGCAGTGTAGGGTTCTGCTGTGTCTCTAAGCAGCCCAGAAGGACTACAAAGAAAAAAAGGAAAAATGGTGTAGCTGAAATAAAGTTTCTCTGTTTTATGGTGGAACCCAAATGGGGCTCTTAAAAAATGAATAACTCCACTCATGCCTCTAGCATGGTCAGAAAAGTACAAGATAATGAAAATATGTTTCTTTGAAAATATGTTTCTTTAAAAATATGCCACTTAAAAGTATGCTCAGAAACTCCCCTATGTGAGGAAAATAACTCAATAAATATTAGGATTTATTACTGCTTAAAGAAAGAAGGAGGAGCTTACTAAGGAAGAAATAAAAATTATTGAGGCATAACTTAAGAGAGAGGGAGAAGGATTAGTTGAGTAGAGATTTTGTTATTTTTTTCTACTTTTTTTTTTTTTTTTTTTTTTTTCTTTTTCTATTGAAAGAGCTTAATCCCTACTGTAGATTTTCCAGAGTTCTTGAGCAAGTTTTGGTTATATGAAAGAAAGCCTGTGGCTTTCAAAGCTTAGAAAAACATCACATCTTTTCTAAAGACACTATTCACGCATTACTATTCTACCCACAACCCTTCCAGTGAGTATATTTTCTATAAGACTGTATATTTTGCCACAGATATGCTTCTTAGACTCATTTTTGTAGAATCATAGAGTCATATAATAGTTTGGTTTGGAATGCACCTTTAAACATAGGCAAGCAGGAACATCTTCAACTAGGTCAAGATGCTCAGAATCTTGTCTAACCTGACTTTGAACAGTTCCAGGGACAGAGCATCTACCAACTCTCTGCTCAGGGATACATAAACAAAACAAGCTAACAGTTGAATTAATGAAGTCTGCCCACCAATTTTTAACTTATGATTTCTCCATGGATTTGTACCAATTCAATGACCAGCAGCATGGGACCATGCTACAGGTGCTCTAAACCCATGCCCAATATTATTCCTTGCTACCTCTTAGCTACTAAGTAAAATGTCCTAGAAATCAGAATTTCTGCTTAATTTGTTTTTTTCTATTCTGACAAGAAAACCAAGAGAATGCAAGAGTCTGGTTGACTGGCTAGCTAGGCCTTCATTCTGCTGAAGGGTAAGGGGTAAGATCACAGAGGTCTGTGAGAAATATCGTCTGTGACCTGCCTTTTCTGTTTTAATTTGTGGAAACATAGCAGTTGTAGTATGTGTCCATTAGCCACATCAGACTCAGCCCTAGTATAATGTAGGGAGAGCCAACAGTGACAGAAATTTCTTTATTTCTTGATTCCCCAAAGTCCTGTGTTATGGCCAGGTTTTATGAGATGGAACAATGCATTAAAATATTGTAAGCCACTGTGAGATGAAGAAGTGTGAGGGCTGGTTGGCTGGCTGATTATTTCACACTTCCCCCCATTTGGGCAAGGCAGCTTATTGTATTCAGAAGCAGTGTGACATCCCTGTCTCAAAGATACTTTGGTCTAATCCTTCATAGGAAAATGCAAAGCAACAGGAGAACAAAAGGCCAAAGAAGGGAGAGTGGTGATGACATTAAAGTAAGATTATCGACTTATTCAGTGAGGACATGCAAGAGTCACAGCAAAAGTGGGTCTTGATAAGAGTGAATTGGTTTCGTTTTGTATGTGTCAGGATATTTTTCATCTATATTTTGGTATAAGACAGCTGTTTGAACTTATTCCATTTGGTAATTTTCCCTAGCAAGAAGAAACAAAACTGTGGTTGTTATGTTTTAGACTTTGAAAATATATTTGAAAGAGAAATCAGTATTTTAAGTTCACATTGCTTGTGTTTTTATATTATTTAAATATACAACTGAATATCTGAAAATTCAAATTAGACTTCAAACTCCCGATGAGTACTATAAATGTTCAAAGATGTGATCCCATTATAGAGACATATAGAGACAACTGAATTGGTAAAGTCTGCCCACCAATTTTTAAATTATGATTTCTCCATGGGTTTGTACCCATGGTTTTAAGTTAAAAGAACGGACAAATTGAATAGTTTGCTTTCTTTGTCAGGTTGTTTCCTGCTTTGACTGGCAGTGTCATAGCCGGTAGACTTAAATTTCAGTGCTTTAAAATTCAGCAGTGTAAATCCTAATTATTTGCCTAACTTTCTAGGCCTTTTGTGGGTTTGGTAGTTAACTGCAACTGTATAGAATTCTCAAATCTTAATTTTAATTCATGCATTCTGTTCCCTTAAAAGTAGTCTGTGCTAAATTTGATTAAACTCAGTCCTATTTTCTTAAGTCCACTAAAAAATACTTGGAGCAACCAACCAATCTACCAGACACATACAGGCAACAGAACTTTTTATGTCTCCAAACAGTACTACGTACATGGATATTTCGTACACTTGAAGATTATTTTCATTCCCACTCATCTTAAATGAGTCAATCTCAGATAAACTCTACTAAGATTTCACCAAGGCACAAAAAGTACCCTTGGTACTTGCTCTCTTTTGGAAATGGTCCTTGTGAGGCCCTCAAAACAGAGAAGTGGGATCAAATGTCATTCTTTTTTCCCTTGAGCAAAGCATTTATTTCCACTGCACTTCTCTTAGATCAGTGGGCTTTACTCCAAGTCTCAATACTTTACACACAGTCAGCCCTAGACTGTTAGGTAGAATAGCTCTAGGACCATCCTGATGTACTAAAACAATTAACAGTCTCTTACCATCCTAAATTATTTTCTTTATTCTAGTCAGGAAAGTCTTCTGGTATGTAAAAACTTCTAACAGCCAGGCATTCCAGATTATTCAGGGCATGTTCAGCCTGGACCTCGGTGATAATTGTTAGTGTAATCCTAGAGTAAAAGTGAAATCTGTCTATCAGTGCCATGACAATGTTTTTGTTAGTATTTTGTTACACTGGACTGATGCATTATATTAGCAAAGACAGAGATATTGCTTTTAGCCATTCTTAATTATGTTTTGCCTGTTTGAGCTTGCAACTTCAATTTGGATCTTCTAATACAGTATATTTATCTGACATCTCAAGGTAAGTCCACAAAATCAGATGCCAGTCCTGAAAAACTGTTGCTCATGCGGTTGCAACTGTCAATTGCTGATAAACATATAAACTGCTCAGATTTACTCTAAGCATTTTTTGTGAATATTTTTCAATTTGGGAAAAAAGCTAGCAACTGTTCTAAAAATTAAAAATGATGTGATGCGTACCCAAAGTTGTTTATTAATGTTTGCTGAGATGTATCACATGAAGGCATTAGTGTAACACACTGCACATTATTGAGGCAACCTTGTATCTCTATCAGATATATGTATTTTTATGCATAGCTTGTTCAGAAGATGTATTTTTATGTGCCTGATAGTAAGAGAGGTTGAGCATCTGTAGTTATCACTGATTTCAACCAATGAAGTCTGCAGAGCACAAAGTGATAAAGTAGTGATGTTGATGACCATTTTAAACTCTGTTCAGCTTGTATATAGAGCAGATAGAGCTCTATGGCTTTTGTTCATACTAAAACATTTCAATTTTCATCTTCCTGAAAGTAAAGTAAATGTAGAAGAATAAGCTATAAAACCTTTTTTTATATATCGTACAGTATATCTTCAGATCTTTGGGAAGACTAAAATGCTCATGGGGTGTACCAACCCAGACCTGTATTATTGCAGATGATGATTACTTAGTTTGGGAAATGACTCTTCTGGTTTGGTTATGAGGTAGCAGCAGCAGATGGTAAAGACTGAGATCAAACAAGTTTTGGTCTGTAGAGAATAGGGCTGCTGCAAATTCCTGAATATTGACACTAGTTGTGAAAACTGGCATCACCTTTCTGACAGATTGCTGAGACTGCCATCAAACCTGGAGAGGCAGTTGCAGACTATCAAAGATAATTTAGCTCATGGCAGATGTTTTTTGAGAAATGTACAGGTTTAGAAGGTGCTATTTCAAACTCGTTCCCTACGCCAAGAAAGGGGAAAGGTAAAGCTGCTGCAGGTGTCATTCACTGAGTCAGAGTCACTTATTCTATGCAGAAATCTTCTGTTGGGCATCAGCAGAACACTGGAGCAGCTTTTTTCCTCAATAAAGTGCTCATAGTAAGGAAAACCTTTTGATGTCCAAACAATATTGATCGGTTTTGGGCAAAAGGTAAGGAAAATCAAGTATTTTTCATAAAAAACCTGGGGGTAATGATGGTGTTAAAAAAATGATGGTGCAAAGAAATTCAGACTTCCATGTAGTTATCCAATGTTCTCTACTGTTCACTAATATTAACAGAGATAAATTTAGAGGACACTAACTAATATCAAGGTGATAAATGCCCTATAGTTGAACTGTCATTATAAGGTTTACTGGAATGTTTATGTTAAAATCAAAGAAACAACACATTTCTGCCAGTGTTGCCTACCTCCTTGATGCTTGGAACTTCTGGCATTTTGTGTAAGAATCTGATTCCCCATAATAATTAGACAGTATCACACCTCCACAGCTGTTACAGCATAAGTATCTAACCTTTGCACTCAGTGGAATAATGTTCTCTTCAGGTCCTCAAAGCCATTGCATTTAAAGCATTGAAGTATCTGTGTATTGATTAGAATACACCTTAATCAATATTGCTCTCTGTTTATACACCCACGGAAAGTACTTTCTACCATGCCATTTTCACACTGTTTTCTGCTGTTATGGATTTTCCTCCTGTTAGATTTGTATTTACAAATATTCTTTTTTCTGCATCTATTGAGAATTTAATCTCTCTAAACCTTTTTTATCTCACTTCCAACATTTTACCAGAAAACTTAGTGATGATGATGATATCAATTAACAATGCTCAGTTTTACTGAAAAGCTTAATTTATTTCAGTTGAGAATGCTTACCTGTTGTGGCTTTCAACAGATATTTTGTCTCTGCTCATACACACTCTCTCCTGCACAGAGAATAAAGATCAGTTAAGCAAAAATAGCTCTGTATCTTCAGCATAGAACAATCTCTTATGCAAGATTGCTATGTCAATGCATCTATAGCTTGGAAAGACAGCACATATGGCCCCTTTTTGATCCTTAATCAGTGAATGTCAGCAAGCTGAGAAAATCGTGTCATCTACCCAATATCTTGGAGGAGTATTTATGCCTAGTATATCCTTGCCTTATCATTCTTCAAAGGACAGTTCCTGCTCATTCTATTTTCCTAAGACATGTGCAGTGGGCATTTAAAATTATGATGTTATTTTATAGGTGGCTTGTGAAATGCAAAAATGTAATTTATCACAGTTTGTATTCAAACTCTTTTCAAACTAATAAAAATGTAGTGACATTAGCATAATATAAAAAATGCAGTGTAAACAACTTCAAAATAGCTAATATATGCAAATGATTACTGAAGTTTCTGTTTCTAGTTTGTAGGATTAATTTCAAAATATTTTGGTTGTGTTACTAGTTTTCAGAATCATGGGTTAATGAGGCTTCAGTCTGGTAGTTCACTAAGCTGGGGAAGATAAAATAGGTTTCTGTTGATCAGACTAGGACTCTTAATTTTCCTATGTGAAATACACTTAAATGAGCTGATCTGACAAGAATTGACCAAACTCTTTCAGCTCACTCAGACTGAAAGTGAGTGATAGCAATTACTGCTGATTTCTGCGGCAAACTTTTCTTGGGTTTAAATGAATAATCCTCTCCTGTGCATAATTTGTTGACTATATTTTACATAATTGTCTGATTCTATGTGAACTTTCTTTTTTAATGCTTAATTCTTACTAATTCTTTATCCTGTGGTACCACTGCATATTAGGATGTTGAAAATATTAATTGTTTAGGATAGTTGCATTCTGTATAAAATATTAGAAAGGGAACTGCAGTTTCACAATTTTTCTACATCAGCTATAGGCTATTGAATTATTTTAATTTTCACAGGTTGCCTTATTAGTTGAATTTCAGCAATATGTTCTTCTCTGTAACCAAATCATGAATGGCATAAAAAAAATTGAGGTGAGGCATAATTCCATGCCCTTGTCATCTGATAAAGTTTGTTAACAGTGCACCAGCACTGAAGTGATGTATTTCTCCCGAAAATCCAGTGCAGGCCTACAAGAATTGAAGGCACTCAAATGTTTTGTCAGGGAGCAAAGCTTTTATGAGTACAGCTTGAGCACAGCTGTGTCTTTTCCAATATATGGCCAAAAGACAAAATGCAACATGAGATTTTTATACATTCCAAGGCCCATCTGCCATGAAAACCCACTTATCTTTGTGGCTACAAGTTTGTTATTGATCCAAAATGGTAAGAAAAAAAAAGGAAAAAAAAAAAAAAAAAGAGAGAGAGAGAAAAAAGAGAAAGAAGAAACAGCACAAGAAAAAAGGCAACAAAGGGGAAAAATGCAGGGGAGAAAAGAACCATAAATCCATTCTTTTGTTGTTCTTCCAGCTGCATCTGTGAGCAATTGTCACAGTTACTAGTCAAACTGTGTTTGACTTGTTGCCAACATGAATTTTACGAAACCTAAATGTAAACAAACTCTGCAAGTGCTTCCTCATTTGCCAAGCCAATAATTATTTACTTTGTTTGGGCCTAGTATTACTGTCAGCTCAGCTTTGCAGTCTATAATGTGTTTGCTAATGAAACCATGAGGTCTAAAGCTATGCATTAACCTTGTCACCCTTCAATTTTGAGCTCAATAAAGTTGCACCATGGTTTTGTAAACTAGGGTTGAAGGATAAGCAAATGATTAATTATATTTTCTGTTTTCCTTTATCTAAGTAAATTGTTCATCTTTAAATCTGCCTTGCATTTAAGGTTAACTCACTGAATCTGAAGCACTGGGAAGATGTATCATTTGCAATGGTTGTAATTACCATTTTTACTACGTATCTGAAAGCTGGCAAACATGCATGACCATGACTTGATAAGCCATGAAATCATTTCACAATGGTAACTCAGAGATGGTAAAAGTATAACAAGTTGATGGGAGGCACTCAGCTGGGAGAACAACAGGAACATTTTGGTTGTGTTTAGGTACTACATTTTATCTTGGGCCTGAAGTCTGTGAATGTATTATGTTTGCTTGTTATGTTTTCAGGATTTAGGATTATGACTTCTTTAATTCTGGGATGGGATATGTAGTATAAGGGATGAGTATAGCCTATGATTTTACTAGATGTCACACTAAACACAATTATTTTACTTATTTAAGTATAAATCCTAATTTTTACTCTAAAACACTATGGTTTATTCATGCATTTTTAAAAGTTAAATTCTCAAACTGATTAGAATACAAACAGACCCTGTATAAAGAGATCAGTGGAACAGAAGACATTCAGGTGGCATGTCACATATGCTGGGATTTTATCACTGCGGATTGTGATTTAAACATTTTTCTATACGGCGTCCTTCTTGTGGTGTCCAGTGCCAGGTTAAGGCCCCTTTATGTACTGAATACTTGTATACTCTAATATACAATGTTTTTAACAGCTTTGATATACTCTGACATCAGCCAGAGGTTAGTGTTTCACTGTAATCTTTGTTGGGTGCCTTTTCCTAGACAGAGTTGCATTTTTCCCTGAAGTAATGATAGAATGATATTACTGTTGAAGTCTAGCAATTTCATGTTTTTTGCATAAGTGATTGTAACAAAATCATTTAGCCCCTCAAGTGTTGTCTTGTCATATAACTCAGTACTTTAGTTGTAATCTGATATTTTTAGTAGAAACCTCCTTTTGCTGCCTATGTATTCAAATGCTATGCAAGATTAAATGTTATTAATAAAATCTTGTACATAATTTCTGTCTCAAAAAGAGATTCCAGCCTCTGCTCAAACACATTACACTGGAAAGTAGAATAATTGCTAGTAGAAAATCCTCCGATATTTCTTAGGATATTTTTTCCATGGAATAAATTATTAGAATAAATGTGACTTCAAAATGCTTAGGGTATCATATGACTAAAATCATGGGCCAAGTCAGAATTTGAAATTCATTCCAAAAGGATTCCAACAGCTAAACAAAACAGTACTGTTCTAGTGGTGGTCTGCAGATATTTAAGGCCAGTGTGTTTTGAGGAATCCTCACACAGAATCTAGCAGACAGAAACTCACTTGGCCTTCTCACTTTGTTGGACATGTGGGATATATAGAGGGCTAGAGAAAAGTTCTTAGTCCTTAGCTGCCAGAATAATTTCTTGTTATAATATGTTTAATGAAAACCTGGAAATATTTATAACCAAAGGACAAGAGTATTATTCTAGAAAGCTTTAGTTTGATAGAACCGAAGATCTGATTCTGTGTTTCTAGCTCCACTGGATGTGGAAATAATGTCAAAAAGTAATACACAAACAAGTACTTAACTTCTGGAAAAATGCTGACTTGTTTTAAGTCCTAGTGGTTTCTGTCTTGGAATTCAGAACTTTATATAGCTCCACCCCAAGTACCCCTCACTCCTGTTATATTTGGAAGAAATTTTTTTACATACAATCCTTTTTTTTTTTCCTTCAACTGATGAACAAAATAAGGAAATTGTGTTTTGAAGATTTCATTTAAAAGACAGAATTGAGGTGATAGTTAATATATGATTAGAAAGTGGGGGGGTTGTAATTTTTTTTGTATCATAGAGCCCTGTCTCATGCTTTTACTGTTTCATTTCATGGGTTTCTTTTGAAGATGTTTTTGGCTTGTAAGCTGAAGTTTTGCACTTTAGTGATACAAAAAAATCCTCCTCTGCAACACAAGTGTACACAAATCGCTGGCAGAGTCTAAATTGTGGATAATTGGATTGAGCTATGAGCTTAAAGATGAAGGGGACAAAAGCATGTCCCAAAGCTGCATTTGATAGTCTTGGAGTCTTATCTCGGGATGTTTTACACCAGGCTTGAAGACTGCATTTGTTCATAGTGATTTGTACAATCTACAATGACATTTTATTTGAACTGGAGTCATACCGACAAACCATAACATGTATTTAGCTCTTTCTTTTTTGGTTTTGATGAGATATCACAGCAAAACCCTCTGTAGAAGATTGCTTGAGAAACGTGGATTTAAAATGTTGAGATGAATATTGTAATGGATGATGACAAGATGCTGCAATGAGCTGCAATGTTAATATTTTATTAGCGGTAGCTCACAGAAAACGTGTTAGGAATCGTGTTGTTTTACATGCTACTGTAAGCAACACTTCGAACTTGTTTCTTACATAGGAAAAAATATTCTTTTACTTTATCATATATACTTTGCCAAATAAATCTGTGAACTTCTTTAGGGTATTTGATTATTTTTCAAGGCCTCGTTATTTTCAATATATGTTTCTGGAAAGTGAAGACTGGTTTGTCTTGTTTACCTTTAGTTATCATTTTAAAAGAAATAACATTGGAGATTAAGATACTCCTGTTTATAAATTACTGTGCTTTACCGACACAGTATAGAAAGTAACACAGAAGGAATTTCTCTATATGAATATTTCTCATGGTTGTATGCCTCTGACTTTTTCCTTCTCCACAATGTTTCCGTCAAAGTTATTACTAAGGTAATTAGTTGATCAAGATAACTTATACAATGATATATCTTCATGATAATACAAAGTTGATCTCATTGAAGTCAGTGGTAAAAAATCCCATTAGGTAAAATTAAATTCCATGTCTGTTAGAAATAGTGTGTATATAGGTCAACAGACTATAATATTTGCATATTTTGTCCTATTCTGTCTAAAAATGTTTAAGATTTTTCATACAGAGTATTTTTGGAAGAAGTCAGGGCAGATGCCATGATTCATAGGAAGTTCTTAGTAGTATCTATATTTCCTCAGACTAATGCAGATTTTATTGCCATTTTAACAGATGATAAAATATACACCTTACAATGGCTTCGTTTATTATTGAATAAAAATATATATTTTTGAATGGTTATTTTAAAGAAATCCAGGATTTGAACTGCATAAAATGACATTAATTTCTGAGTATCTTTCTATGGTTCAGAGCTCACAAATGTCTTAAATTAGTGGTTTCATAGTGTAAAATTCTCAGATGCCATCATCAAGACTAATCAATGGTGCCTTATGCCAAATCAGAAATTAACACAAATGTGGACTGTTTTTCATATGACAGCAGTTTTATGTGACAGGAGAAATGTGGAACCAATTTATTTTGCCCTCCAGATGGATTTTTGTAGATTACTTTTTAACTGATCAAACCCCACATTACAAATCCAAATGAAAATGCCTATCTGTCTTGAAAGGAACATCCAAGTGCTCCTATTATTGTTCCAACTGTTAATTGTAATTAATCATGTTGAAGAAAGCCAAAACCTAAGCAAGGTCAGAGTCCCACTGTGTCAAGAACTGTGCAAAATATACAGTAAGAACTTACTCCTCTCCAAGGAGTTTACAGACTAGGAAGATGATGCTGACAAGCAGGAAAAAAGGAAGTAATACTATTCACACGATAATGATCTGAAGTGTGTACTCTCGAGTGATTAATATGGAGTATTTCAGTAGCTGAGATACTTCTCAGGGACTTGGTTTTCTGACATCACTGTAATATGAAGCCTGATAATATCAGCAAACTCTAGTTGAACAGGCAAAGCTCACTAGTTACTTTTGAAAATTCTGCCTTTTGCGACTGCCCAGTAATCTAAAATGAACTGTGAGGTAAGAGCAGAACTGTGCCCTGTTATTTCTAGGCCTAAAATGACCACAAGCCTCTTATACTCTGTCTTCCCTCTGAAACTGGGAAGTCTATATTAGAATACAATATTGGTTTTTGTCCATTTTATCCGTCGTATTTTTAGTAATTTGCAAGTTGATACATTTGTGTTCTTATATAATGCCATATAACATAATTTGTATCACTTTCTCAGTAGCAAACACTGGTTATTGAAAAATGGTGTATTCTCTTTTGCCTTGCCAAACTGTGTGCTTATTTTAAACTAAAACTGTGTCTGCATATTAAATGTAATTGTGGCTTAAATTACATGTGTTTGAGAATGTGATCAGTATAGAAACAGAATTTTTGAGTACTAATCCTTCCCTGTATTTTAAATCTCAGAGTTAACAATGAAAGGGAGTTCTTCCTTATTTGTATAAAGTAGCACTTTTCTATTTATGACCTTGTCAGACAGGACTGTCTACAGACTATGAACACTATTCTCAGAGGAATCTTGTTCTGGCAATAACACAAAAATTGTTGGATCACAGTGTTTGGTTGGAAGATTATGAAATATACTCTGATTTCCTAGAAAACTCAGACGTGAAGGAAAATGCAAATGGGATGTTTCTAACATTTTGAATCAAGAAACTGTGTTGTGTCTTTGAATGGGAATAGTATTCACTGTCTTGAAAGATTTTGATTGGCATTTACCTGTATTACAATAAAGTATATTCCTCTAAAAAATAAGATTTAGTACAAAAATGCATACAAGGCATAGCAACCCAGTAGCAATTTAAACATATATTTAAAAAACCAAGAATCATCATCAGAGATGTTATAGAAATAGGCTTTTATTGATGGCAGAATCTCAAAAGTTCAGAGATTTGGATAATTATGATTCCGCTTGTTAAAATTAGGTTTGTTTGGAAGACTTTTTCCATTACTTCATGTTATAAGAACATTCTTGTAAGTCCCTGGTTTGAATTGGGAATGCTCTGAAATGTGACATTGTTTATGATAATGCCAATAGTAAAACTAAGCAGAGTTTTACAACATTATACTAATGGTGCAGGGAAGCCTCAAAACCTTCACAGAAAATAATTTTTTATTGCAGTTATGACAGGTTAAAGATATGAGAAAATACAGCGGTATGTCAGATGGGCTGGAACTTTCCCTACAGGAATGCTATGATTTCTAGGTGAAATTTCCATCTGTACATGGGTATTACGTTTGGAAATTATGAAACTGAATATTCATTATTCTGGACTGTCCAATTCCTGATAGGGTTCAGAAGTGCTGAAGAGCATTTCTCTTTCCCCTGTCTATTTGGGCTTAGGGAAATCAGCAAACAGGAATGGACAAACCACATAGCACAGTGATACATAACTGTAGTGGGTGCAGATGGCAAGGTTTTGGGAGGGAGTGAGGATTTCAGGGCTGGCTACTGTGGGATGAGGTTGGGGGCTGCTGCGTGCTGGACACAGCTGGCTCCAGACAGCTCCAGAATAGGCCCACTGCAAGCCGTGGCTAGTCCATCATCAAGGCTTCTGGCACAGATAGATCTCCAAAGGGACTGAGGCCTGTGGATGAGCACAGCAGAACATATAATTCCCTGAAGGGGACATAGACTGTGCAGGACCCACACTGAAGCATAAGAAAAAGGTGGAAGGAAGTAGCAGCAGAAGGAGTGTTCTGATTGTACACACTGCTCGCCGTCTCACTGAAGGGACTGAGCGTAACTTGTGGTGGTATCAAGGGATGGAAGACAAGTGTCTGTGATGAAAAAGTGAGGCTGAGACTATGAATATGGAGAAGAGATGCTTGGAGACACATGAGCATGGGAGTAAAGCTGAGCCAGGGAAAGAGGGAGTAAAGGTCTTTTCACTAAGTATGTAAATGTTTGTTTCCTTTTGCTGTTGGTTTTGAGTTCGGGGTTTTTTGTTTCCCAAGACCCAGATATTTTCTGAAAACATATGTATTAATTTGCAATAAATAAAATTCTCAAAAATCTACTTTACTTTAAATTGCAGTTGGCAGGTGATCTTCTTGCCTATATTTGGATCCACAAGAAAACTCCTCTGGGTGCATCACCTTTGAGAACTGGGGATATGTGCTGGTTTGGGCTGGGATAGAGTTAAGTTTAATTAAATATGTTAAGTTTAATTTATTAAGTTTTAGTAAATTAGCTTCAGTTTATTAATAATAGATCATATAGTGCTGTGCTTTGGGTTTGTGAGCAAAACAGTGTTGATAAGATGGGGATGTTTTAGCTATTGTTGAGCAGCACTTGCACAGCACCTGGATCTTTTGTGTTTCTCATACCTCCCTGCCGGTGAGTAGACTGGGGGTGCACAAGAATCTAGGAGGGGACAAGCCAGGACTGCTGACCCCAAGTGACCAAAAGGATGTTCCGTACCTTATGACATGATGCACAACAATAGAATTTGGCAGAAACAAGGAAGAATGTTTGAAGTGGTGGTGTTTGTGGTGGTTGCATTTCCTGGAGCTCTGCATTCCTGGGAATGGCTGAACACCTGCCTGGACATGGGAAGCAGTGAATTAGTTTCTCATTTTGCTTTGCTTGCATGCATGGCTTTTGCTTTTGCTATGAATCTGTCTTTATCTCAATCCATGAGTTTTCTCACTTTTGCCCTTCCAAGTCTCTCCCTCTCACTCTTGGGAAGAGCAAGCAAGCAGCTGTGTGGTCCTTAGCTGCCTACTAGGGTTAACCCACAACAGAGCGTCTCCAATGTACCTGTCACTAGCACAACCCATTCCAACATAGCCAACAGGAGGCACCACCATCTGAGGTGTTTCTTGCTGATTCCCGCTGCTGCTAGAGGCTGGGCTGTCTCCTGGACTATAATGGGAAAAACACTGTTGTAAATTATCATTCACCTCACTATACTTGTAAAATGCTTTGATGTTATTTGCCTCTTTGGCATTCAGCCACAGCTCTGCTCGATTGGATATACATACCGGTTCAACTGTGCATATTCTGCCTGAATCTGCTTCCGTATCATAGCTGCAGACAGCTCAGCTCATACAGTCTAAGCTGTATCTGACACCCTATTTGAAGAAAGTAAGACCTATGCCATAAAATGACTTATAATACTTATGTCTTTGCCAAGTTCCCTACATGGAATTCATCCCACGTTTTACTGAATGAAAGGTTTTAAAAGGAAACAGAAATGTTCATAGAGAAATAGCTTCAGGAACTTAGTATATTTGATAATGATATTTGAAAATTTGAGGTTTTTTCCTAAGTAATCCATTTACTTGTGGGTTCTAGTGGGTGTACCTTTTTGCATGTACACTATAAACCAAAACATGTTTCTGTGCTATTTTTCTGACCTTAAAGAGAAAGGGGAAAGAACACAGGGCTAGAGGTGAGCAGGGGAGAGTGGGACAATCCCCTCCCTTGCCTGGCTGGCGATGCTGTGCCTGATGCACCCCAGGACATGGGTGGCCCTCCTGGGCTGCCAGGGCACTGCTGACTCATGTTCAACTTTCCGTCAACCAGGACCCCCAGGTCCCTTTCCACAGCACTGCTTTCCAGAGTTTTGTCCCCCAGTCTGTTCGTACATCCAGGGTTGTCCCATCCCAGCTGCAGAATACGGCACTTAATTGTTAAATTTCATGTGGTTGGTGATTGCCCTGCCCTCTAATTTATTTAGGTCTTGCTGCAGGGGCTCTCTGCCTTTGAGGTAGTGGACAGCTCCTCCCAGTTTAGTACCTGCAAGCTTAGCAACCCTTCCAGTCCTGTGTCCAGATCATTAATGAAGATGTTGAAGAGCACAGGGCCTAAGACAGAGCCCTGCAGAACCCCACTAGTGACAGGTCCCCAGTCTGATGTCACCCCATTCACTATAATCCTTTGTGCCTGACCCATGAACCAGCTGCTCACCCATCATGTGAGGTGTTTATCCAGCTGTGTGCTGGACAGTTTATCCAAAAGGATACTGTGAGAGACAATATCAACCGCTTTACTAAAATCCAGAAAGATTATATCTACTGGCTTTCCTAGATCATCTAGGTGGGTTACCTAGGTGGATTACTATACAAGAAAATCAGATTTGACAAGCAGGACTTTCCCCTCATGAAGATGTGCTGGCTGTGACCGAAAACGGCATTGTCCTTCAGGTGTTTTTCAGTATCTCCCATAATTTTACCAGTCACTGAAGGGAAACTGACAGGCCTGTAGTTTCCAGGGTCATCCTTCTTACCCTGCTTGAAAACCAGTAAAATGCTAGCCAGCTTTCAGTAGACTGGGACCGAGATCAAGTGAAAAGTTCTGTGCCTCTTGTAATTTTGGAAAATAAATCAAACCTGAAGAGAAAAGGCTAGTGCTATAAAGAGTGCCAAAATACCTTAAAAACATTCTCAAAATTCATAGAACTTTTCTAAAATGCTTATTACAAGATCTCAGTCCCTCCTACTGAAGTCAGTAGGAGAGCTTTTTCCATTGACCTTACCAGGTTCATGAGTTCAGGACAGCAATTAAGACATCTGAAAAACCATCCCAATGTTTTAAGCTGACCAAAAAAAGAGTATGATATTCTCACAAGAGAGGCTGTTCTTCAGAGGTTTCCTGATCAGTGTCACAGATCTGAAAGTAACTCAAAATAGCTCAGATAAGCTTTTGCTAGCGTTCAAGATTGTTTGAAGATTTTGCACTTCTACCACCATTCGTTGCAGAGCTATTTCTATTCCGTAGACACATATGAATGCTATTCTGTTAAGTATAATTTGATGTGGTGCACATGAAAAATACTTAAAGGAATTAATTTTTAGCAAGGGTAGTTTGTCCTTTTTTTTCCCTTTGCATTTTCTTCTTGTCTGTAAAAGTTTATTCCTTCAGTAGACTGGGGTTTGTATGTGTTTTTAATTTTTCCTATTTCTTTCTTATTCCATTTTGTGGAATATGAATTCCATTTAATACACATGAACTTTTAATAAGTCTGTCCCAGTTCTTGAAAATTGCTTCATTTTTGTATTCATTGTGTTAAAACAATTATACAGTGTAGTCTGGATGATTCCATACGTTGAGATAACTATTATCACAATGACAATATCTTTTGAGATACCTTGGGACATTTAGGAAATTATTTTCACTTCTTCATTGCTTTCTTCTCTTACCTAGTTCCACAACTATTTTTCCCCATGTATATGTCAGAAATTTGTGCATACCAGATATAACATGGTCATCTGGAAGACGTTCTTTTCCTGACAGATCTCTGTTAAACAAACATTTATTACATTTAGAATTGGCCTTTTCCAGATGATCTCCTTCATTTACTGGTGCTTATTCTACTCTCTGTAGTGTGACGGTTGATAATTCAAAATCTAAAGAGAACAAGGAAATGACACAATAATGCCATATTCCAGGATAGCTATGGAAGCAAATTATTTACTTTTTGAGTGCACAGTAATGTCATTGGTTTAGTACAAAATGGATTGTAGAGAATTTGTATTTAAAGCTATTGGGAAGTAAGAAATATTCTTTTTCTAGAGCTGAGTCTTAGGAGGACTTAAATTTTGCTTGTAATATGGCACCTTAACTGTGGATCTTTCTTGGTAATAATTTTTTTTTTACTTGATATAAAAGCTATTTTTTCCTCTTCATTTAGGTAATTAGAAAACAAGCTTTTTCTTTCTTTAATAGTAATTTTTCTTTCCATTACACTGCTCTGTGTGATCTCTTTGCTGTAGTATGGCCTTTGTCTTCCATCCTAAACTTGCTAAAATTGCCTTTTATGCACGCCACTGAAGAAGTGGCAGTAGTGCAATGCACCTAAGAGAAGGTGCATGCTGTCGCTGCAGA
Organism: Eulacestoma nigropectus; assembly: GCA_013397775.1. Taxonomy (NCBI): domain Eukaryota; kingdom Metazoa; phylum Chordata; class Aves; order Passeriformes; genus Eulacestoma; species Eulacestoma nigropectus. Next base: position 47,278 of record VZTE01000852.1, on the reverse strand, counting down.
CACATGCTTAGTGGAAACTGTGTGCATCCTTAAACCTGTTACAATGCTTCGTGAATTTAGACACAGATTGTTAAGGTACAGATTTGGTTGTGATAGTGCCAAAACGCACCCTCAGGGTGCAGGCTTACTGAGAGCAATTTACATTGCATGTTTCAGTCCTCAAAATGAATTTGTGCCACAAAAAACAGCATAGGACTTTTCTCCACATCCTTCTTTCAACCACATAATCTGGAAGAAAGCTAGTAGAAATGCTTCCATATGGAAAAAAGATAGCTGCAGCCAAAACAAGTTGTTCAGCTTATTAGAATCAGTATGAATAAGTTCACTGAAAATTTGGCATGTCTTAATGTTATTTTCTAGAGGAATGATTAAATGTTGATCATATTTATCATTTAAATGAGATTTTGAACAAATGACAAAATATTTTGTGCCTCAGGGCATAAATATTTTTACTATGTGAAAGTTTAGATTGTTGTGATAATTTCCAAGTTTGGTGAATGGCAGCATTTTAAAGCTAGTAAAAGCAAGAAATTATAATAAAAAAGTCCTAATATGCCAATGTCCAAATTAGAGATTTGCCTTTCAGGGAAAGATGCAATGGGTAATTAATTTTACTCTTACTGGTAAAATGCAAAAGATTTTTTAAAGTTTTGATTTTTATAAGCAAATCAAACAAGCATAAATTGTGTGTTAGGCAACATAGGTAATCTGTATTTGTGGCTGTCATGAAGGAACCTGTGAGATGTCCTTGCTTCCTTGCACTGTGAAGACGCATTTTGATGAACAGGTTAATTCAAACTACACTGAGCAGGAGTTGTGAAGAAGGAAGAATATATTTTGATTACCATTCAACTAAGTTATTTCATGTATCTTCCGACTTTGAAAAGAAAGGAATGAAGCTAGGAGCCGTGAATATGTCCACCTCTATACTGAACTCTATGCATTTTGTGTTCCAGTTCCGTCCTCTGGAATGATGATGCAAATTTCTAAAACTGCCAACTTTATGTTCCCACTCTACTCAGTACCTGTCATGCCACACCAGGAGTTCTGTGTCCAGTCTTGGTTCTCACAATTCAAGAAAGAATGGACAGACTGGAAAGGGTCCAAAGGAGTCCGTGAAGATGACCAAAGGGCTGGAGAACCTGCCTTTTGAGGAAAGACTGAAGGAGCTGCATCACCTCACCCTGGAGAAGAGGAAGTTTGGGGAGACCTCATCACAATATCCTAGATTGTAAAGGACAGCTACGAAGAGGACAGAGGAGAAGACAAGGCACAATGGGTACAAGTTGCACAGGGAGAGGTTTCATCTCAATAGAAGAAAAACATTTTTACAGTGATAGCAGTCATTCCCTGCAACAACATCCCTAGGGACATGGTAGAGTTCCCAACACAAGAGGTTTACAAGATGATCTCATTTAGACTCCATTTCCTGTGAAAGGTTAGACCAGAAGATCTTCCAAGATCCCTTCCAACCTGTGTTGTTCTACGATTCTATGACTTAAATAGCCTCCACTTGCAAAAGCCAGCATAGTTCTCATATTTGGTGTCCTGCTTCTTATTTAACCATCACTATGTAAACAGAATTTTTCCCTTAGTTTTAACAATTTAGCTATTTTTAAAGTTACTGGCTATTAAGGTAACAGTCAATATAAGTAAATTAAAATAATATAAAGCTATTTATGTCAAGGAACAGAACATTTGGTGTTTTCTAGCCGAATAGCTAGAGCCTAATTTGCAAAATGCTTCAGAATCAAAATTTATTTCTGATTCTTCTTCAAGATGTGAATTGCAGCTCTTGTATTATGTCCAAACAGGCTTGCCATTAGATGATCTTTCTGTCTGGCAGAGATTATTTTAATATTTTAGCAAACGTTACTGGCATAGGCAATATTCACTGAGGCACTTCTCTTTGAACAACTTGTTTTTTGCTTAAGACTATCAGGTATTTAGTACTTATTGCCAATTACCTAAATAGCAATTCCAATGCCATAAAGGGTAATTATGGCAACTCTGCACCACAAAACTAATTTTGTCTGTCTATAAAATGTTTTTCATCATATACAATTTCCATGATATTTTGGCAGACCAGACTTATGTATATATAAATATTTGTGGTTGATAATCTACCAAATGTATTTATTTTAGACCTTGAATTATGTTATTTTGAGGCAGAATAAGTTTCTTTTTAGACTTCGTAGTGAGAGTTTGCAGATTAATGTATGATTTTCTGTCATTTCCGATGCAAGTCTTTCATGGAATGCATGAATTGCTGAGTGAGTCTGGCCTGCTTTCTATGGTGCCTTCCCTCTCTTTCTTACTACTTTCTCTAACATATGGTTTGTTTTATATAACAGAATCAAAGAGCCTACAATTTCTCATGCAGAGCTAAACCATGCAAGCTACCATGTCTGTGGTCTACTTTCAGAATCATATTAAGAAGAAAAGGAGAAAACAGAGAATGCTCTTGATGAGCTATAACTGAGTCTGCCTCTTCTCTTGCTCTGTTTTGTCATCAGCACGTTTCCTGAACTCTGTGTCTTTCCTTTTCTGGGAAAAGTTTTTGTCGCCAGCTGGAAGAATGATGCAGGGAAGGACCATGAAGTTCACCTTCAGCAGACATGGCTGACTAAGGCTGACTAAGCCACTAAGCAGACAGTAGTCAGATTGCACTGTTACTTTATCTTTCCTTTTCAGCCTCTTTGTGCCCCTTTAACACCTCTAACAAAACCTGCCTACTTTCCCAAGAAGCCGTCTCCCTGTTTGGAATGATGTTGTCTGTCATAGAATCATTCTAGGCAATTTCTCCCTCCTCTGACAAAAGGCCTCAGAAAGATAGCACCTAGTCACAGAACCTCTGCCTTCTGGCTCCCAGCACAATATTATCTTCGGGCTATAACCTCATGACATGCATGAAAACATTTTAATGCTGCTGCAATAGATCTGACTCTAGAAAGAATGGTAATATTAACATGTATTTCAACTGGTGTGTATGGTTTGTGTCTTGTTCTTAAAATGCATGTAGGACTTTTATGGATATAAAGGATTAATATTCCCATGTATTCTATTTATTCTATTTTAGGGCTGTGGATCATCCTAAAAATGAAATGTTATATGCTAATGAGGGCTGTGGTATGTTTTTGTTGATTTGTTATCACTTGCCAGTTCATCAAGATTTGGAACGAAAGGAATCACGGTCTGGAAAATAACATTTTACACATTTGTTCCATGCTAGAATGATGTCTAGCACAACAAAAACCTTTTCTGTGACTACAGACCTTAGATGTTATGGCACACAAATAAAATATAAATGTTTCAGGCCAGCTCTTACTATGACTGATAAGACTACCAGAAAAGTTTTCAACAACTCCAATACCAGGCCAGTGGCTTTGCCACATACAACATTTAAAAAGGAGACAACACATTTTTTCTTTCTCAAGCTGTGACACTTGGTTCCTTCTACGTCCTTAAGACCTCAGGAAGCACTGAGTGTTTTGGTTTGTCTGTCTTTCAGCACTGCAAGATACTTTTAAGAAGAAAGGCTGAGGTGTTTTGCTGTTGAATGTGACACAATAACAAACTGTTTGAGTTTGTTACAAACTGTTTGTGTTTTAGCCATGAATGAGGTAGTGTATGAAGTGTATGCTGACCTAACCTAGTTCCATTTTTTCACTTTCCTTTTTTACCTCAAGTAAGAAGAGATGGCATTCTTCTTGTCCCACTCACTCTTCCATCTGAGTAAAGAGCAGGATAAACATAATGCAAGCAATAAATTGTTCAGTTACAGTTGCAATTCTGGATTGGAACATGTTGGATTCTCCAAACACGTAACAGAAACAGATTCTTGGCTGTATTAAACCAGCCAGTGGGAAATGCATCAGATCCTGGGGGCAAGCCGCATATCACATCTGGCTAAAATTCAGAAACTGGCAGAGTTTCACTGCTTTGGGAAATTTAAAGTGAATGTGAAGTTCAATTTCATCGACAATTTTACTTACTTCTTGGGAAATTAATATAGTACAGATGTCTAGCATTTGCAGTCCTGTACCAAAACCTGTAAATCAAGAAGTAAAACATTCATAGTTTTCACGGAGCATTTTGTTTCATTATTCTATTCCTGGATCCCTTAATTCTTCTCCTAAAAATACTGATTGCAAATGAAGTAGTTTGTGTAATGTTAAATAATGTATGTTCGTACAGCTGATTGATCACAATAGAGTTTTAAAACACATGAAATTGTGAGATAGGCAATTTAAATGTTAACTCAAAAAAAAAGAAAAGGAGTGGATTTACACTCGGGCTGTGCTAACTTTTTATGATTAAGCATCCAGCAAGACAATAAAAAACCACTCCCATAATAAAATTGCTTTCTCTTTTTCATATATGATAGCTTGCTTTGAATAGCAGTTTTTTAGAACATAAATCTGTTGTTCTACTGAAAATATTGTCATACTATAGAAATGAAAAAAATGTCAAACTGCTGTTAATCAGAGAGCTGTCTTTTAAATTCAGCCAAGAAATACACAGCAGTAGGCACTGTCACTTTCACCGCCTACCTTACTGAACGAGATAGTTTCATAAATTGACTATTTCTAAACATGTCTCCAGTGTCATTCTCCATGCATTTGTTTTGTACCTCCTGTTTTTTCCTCTCCTTCCTAATCTCAGATTATCCATCATGTGTTTCTTTTTTTTTTCTCTACTTCATGCCTAATAGTCCCTTTTCTTTTTATTCATAGCTGAAACTTTTACTTGGAGTTTGGTTGGATTTTACCTTTACTAGTACAACTCCCGTTGAGCTTTCTCTAATTCACATGATTTTGTCTGGTCTTTTAACCAGCCTAATGTTTTCCAATTGCTTATCATGCTCTTAGTCACTTTTTTTGCTATGGAGGAGATATACTGCAGGTTTCTGAACTCTTCTCATTAGCCAGGAAAGCTATGGGTCAGATTTTCATCCGTGCTTTTTCAGTATATTTTGACTGAAAATTTCATTAGTATGTAATTTGGAAGCACTTTTCTTAGCAGCAATTTGACTCCATTTCAGTCATGTAAATGGAAAACCGTGGCAATGATTCATAACCTAACTCTCTGTGGCGTATTCTGCTAATATTTTTGTGATTGTAGTGAGGTGGATGTCTTCCAAGTAGCAAGCAAATGAAAAGGAGAAGTATCCTCAAGTTGCACCAGGAGAGGTAAAGATTGGATCTTAGGAAAAAATTCTTCACTGAAAGGAGTATCAAGCCTTGGAAAAGGCTGCCAGGGAGACAGTTGAGTCATCATCCCTGGAGGTATTTAAAAGACATGTAGATGTGGTGGTTAGGAACATGGTTTAGAGATGAACTTGCAATTTTGGATTTATGGTTGCACCTGATGATTTAAAGGGTCTTTTCTAACCGAAATGATTCTATGATTGTACTAAGGTTGCAATGAAATGAGGAGCAGAAACTGTTAAGAGTAGGAAACAAGGAATCCATAAAGTGTTGGGTTTGGGGGACTTTTTTAAGAATAAATTTGTGGCCACACCTTTACAAAACTACTTCTTTTACATGTCTTCTCTTACCTTTCTTCAGGTGATGAATTACAGAAGCCATCAATGTAGTTCTCTATATAGTCCTCACTGTACTGCTGTTCTTAAAATTTTAGACTGATTTCAATTCTGAAAAAAATACCAATGTGTTTGTAAGATGTAGGATTATACACATACATTGTTCATATGTGAGACACTAAAAAGAATTCGTGTAAATTGCTGTCTGAGTTTGCTCTCTGCATATTTTGGTACTGATATCATGGTTTTGTAGGTGGTTCTCTGCCAAATGACTCCACCTATTTCACAGAAAAACTTCTCTTCTAAATGATGGTGATTTTTTTGATGGTGATTTCAGTCCAGTAGTTTGCCAAAAACCATTAATTTTCGTGCTAGAAATGAGGTGGTCTTAAGAGGCATATATCATTAATCTGCTGTTTTCAAATAACCATGGTAATTTTTTTCCTCTTGTAGATATTTCCTTTCTTTAGATAAAGTACAGCTACTATTTTTAAATATGAGCTGTTTGATAACCAGATAATGCCAAATTTGAATTTTGTCCAGTATTTCAATGTAATGGGCCCCAATGAAAATCATATTTTCAAAAATGTTGATGAGTCAGTTTTGGTACTGAAAAAGGCTCCTTGTTTTTGAAAAATACATGTACATCATCTAATATTCAGACCCTGAGACAAGCATAATTCCTAGGGAGAAGATATTTTTGTCTCTGATCATTGACAAAGACTGAGAGGTGTGCACAATTCAGTGTTCAGTCTTTACATTTCAGCATCTCTTAGAGGTTGTGCAGTTTTTTTTCCTCTGGAGTTGTCTTTAGGACATTAGACAGAATCCATTAATCTTACTGAGATTTACTGAATCAGAGGGAATTCAGAATATTTGAATGAAAAGTAGTAGCTTGCTTACAATACATAAGTTACACACAGGAAATTTGGTAATGTATTTCATGTCTAAAGTCTGATGATACCATTCATAAACATGTTAGGTGAAGTTTCAAAACAATTTTGGAAGATTTTTGAGAGATTTTTATTTGCTAGGAAAGCTACATGGATTCTGACTCTAAATTTCTGTGGAAGTTTCCACTAGCTATGTTTTCTCAGACCATTTGCAATGCCTTCAATGATCTCCAGTGCTAAAGGCAGCACCTTTATGACTGTTATAAGAATAATAGTCTTATTAATTGTTTTTTTTCTGTAGCAAATAACTTATGCTGCGATGTCTGTCAGCAGCAGCAGAGGCTGTTTATGAAGGATCTCTTAAACTTTCCATATATTTTTCCACTCTGCTGTGAAACAGAAATGATTGCCGTTGAATAGTCACAAAAGCTCCCACAGTGAAGGCAACTATGTGAAGCATATCTTTAAAAGCACAAGAAATGTGTATATTCACCTAAGTATCCTCTTGTGATAACATACCAAGACATGAGTTTGAATCTGTATCTGATTAAATTTTAGAACTTGAACCATGTATAATTAATGGCATGTGGTACTTCATCCTGATGACACATCCTATCTATTTAAAAGCAATTTCTCAAAGAAACATGATATCTGTATTTCTAAGACTTTTTTAGCTCATGCCTGTTATGAAGGATGGCAGTCCGAAACAGCAGTTTAGAATAAACTTGAAACATAGAAAAGTGTTTTTAGTATTTCTATTAAAATGCAAATGAGATCTTTCTAATACTAAGAACCTAGCAACAAACACAGTTTCACTATATAAAATAAGTGTAGCACAGTTTATAAATATTTTAGTCATTAAAAAACATTCCTTAAATTTATGCCTAGAACTAGTAGTGAATTTCCTCTTTAACAAATGTATTCTGATGTGTTCACTTTTAAACTACATCTTAGGAAATCTATATAAATGAACAGAGATTATCAAATGTGTATTCCATTAAAAAATATCATGTGGCTCAGCATTTACTGTGTTACAAAATGACAAACTGAAGGAGATGGGGTCTATATTTCTCTTAATGCGTATGAGCAATTTCCATCAAAATTAATGATAAGCGTAACCCAAGAACAGATAGCATCTCAAGTTTAAGATTGCATCCTGGTTTTGTACTCTTTAGAGGTAGATCATTTAAAGAGTAACACATAAAGCCCCAAAACCTTATTATCCCTCAGACTCTGTTAGGAAAGCTTGAAAACTTGTTTCCTTGTAGAATTAGAGTTTAACTCAGAATATAAAATTCAATTTAAATATGAATTCTTATCTGCTTAATTTTTTTCATTTGTCAAACCCTGACCACAGCATGCTTTGTTTCTTTAGACAGGTTAGCATGAGTGAATCCCTTGTGTAATTTGTTCAATCAAGGGGTTTATAAGAGGCCTTGCTTTTATTATACTATTGAAAACTTCCTTAGTTGCTGAGTACAATGATGAATTCCATCACCATGTTGTCTCTAAAAACCAAGGCACTATAAGGCATCCCCACTTAACACACTGTACATCTTAAAATAAAAATGTATTTAATTATATACAGAGGTTATAGTTAAACTTCATGGAGGCCCCTAGAAACGGTGGCTCCTTGTCTTATCATGGAAATCCTTGTCATTCAGAGGAGACGGACTGTAATGGCAACAAATTAGTATTTACATCTAAAAAACCAGTGTTCATATTTCTTTGATAAGTTGCTGACAAATAATGATACAATCTATACTATGCAGTGGATTGCAATATTCCTGGTGCAGAACAGCCTTTGATGACAGAAGACCCCAAGATAAGGAAGGAAACTCCTGCACAGTGTGCACATCTTTTCATCAGCATACAAGGAAAAAATGTCAGATAAGATACAGTCATGAGAGAGCTGATTAAGGAAAGAAAAATATGCCCTTTCTTAATTTTAAATGCTACATTCTGTTCCTTCTGTGCTTCCTGCAAACAAGTATGTGGGAAACTTTTTCTTCTCCATCAAATGAGATTATTAATCTAAATGCATTTTTTGTCAGCTGAGCCTATTTTAATGATTTCTTTTTTTAATATTTGCAACCTCAACCCAAGTGCCATTGAGTCTCAGCTGTTGGAGAGGGGAATATTTTCTGACCAGTCCCCTTCCTAGAGCTGTATTATACGTGTTTTCATCAATACAACCAAACTTCTATGAAAAAATCAAATTGAACAAAGAAACCAACCAACCAAACCAACCAACCTAGCAAACAACCTTGCTGCGCTGTGAAGGTAAATGAAAAAGAAAGTAGCAATAAAAATGTAACTTTTAGAAACCTGTGAGCCAGGATGGACCTGCTGGGGGAAGGAACAGATTTAACACACCTGGTAAAGACACCAATAGCTGTGATTTTGTACTCTAATTTATTTTTTATATCTCTTTTCTTAGATGTAGTGTTTCTGTTTGTACATTTTCAACCATAAAATGTTTGTGCAGTGAATGGAATTCAATTAATCACTTAATATGTCAGAGAAAATTGAAAATGAAGTGCTAGAAAATTTCAAAGTATTTCATCCTATCTGTATCAATAAGATGGAGTGCTACAAACATACCACCTTTCCTCATTGGCATGGCAATGGAAATGCCTACAGTATTCTGCAGAAATAGGAGTAGTTTAAAAAGGTATGTTCAACGATGAATTAAAACAAGATCAAAGAAGAAGTATAATTTTAAAATGCTCTGAAATCTAAAAGTGTTTTTCCACTCATCTGCTTTCTTATTATGCCATCTGATCTGGAAATACCTAATGTTTTATTAGAGCATTGTTCAAGGGAGCAAAGAGAAGCTTCTCTTTTGTCATTTAACTGGTTCAAACTCATCCCTTCAAGCTCTGATTCTTCTTCCAATAAAAATCAATAATAAAACTTCTCTTTTCTGTTCTGGACTCTGAAACACCTCAAATAGCTAACTGGTTCCCGTAAATACTTGTACAGCTGAGTAACATCTTTCAAATTTGGCCACTGATGTCAGAGAGGGTTTTTTTTATGTCTATATATCTTGACACCTACCAATGCAGAGATAATTTTCTACTTGAAATTATGGGAAAGTATTAGTAGATCCTTCAAACAGAGAGACATTATCTATTCTGGATAGAAACTGGCACAGCCTAAAGGACTGCTGCTTTAGGTAACTATGATTTTAAAATAACAGAAAGTGATCTTTATTACATCTGGATAAACACATTCAAACATGAAATCACAAGCTGGGGACCTGGTCTTCAGAAGCAGAATGTGTGTGGGAAGAATATTCACATTCAGGCTAAATTGTTCACTGACTGCTATAAATAGGCATATTTATGTCAATGGTGCTTAATGATACAATCATAATTATCCATGCCATTAAATAAAAACATAAACAAAAACCAAGCAACCAAACAAAATAACCAGAGACCTATCTGAGCTACCTCTCCCCTTCTTTAACCACTACCACTGAAAATTTTTTCACTGATATTTATTCAGAGCTTCCTGTATCTGTCACATGAACTTTGCACTTCTAAGAGGATTCTGGTAGGTCTTCTCTATAACCTCCCATTAGGAAACTGAATACAGTAGTAAAATTCCCTCTCAACACTGTTTAAGAGTGAAAAAACACCTTTAACCAGTACTGTGGCAGAGATATTGAACATTTGAATTTGCTTCACAAAGGATCTAAACTACGTGTATTGATGTTTCAATTCCATCTTTAGCAGTTTGGACTAAATACCACAATGCTCTAAATAGAAAATACAGTAGTTAGAAATGCAGTAGAACTGCATTATTTGTTGAGTGGGTTGAATACTAGTCAAACTGTGAACTTTGAAGACTGAAATTTCATATCTTACTTTAATCATTATGCGTTCTTCATTGAAGCAATAAAATTTAACTGTAGAGGCTATTTGCTGATCTGTAAAAGAGTGTGGTTTTGTTAAAATATATTTTAAGAGTCAAACTAGTAAGATAAAAATTTTGACAACCTATGATGTAGTGAACATATTAACAGACAGTGTTTATCTAAGGCTCATAAACAGGCTTACTCTGCTTTCAGCCACTCTAGAGAAAATCAAGAAATAACTTCTGGGATTCAGAAATCAAACTGAATGTATAACTTTCTACATGAAGATCACAATATAGCCCGGATCTGTAACTGTATCTTCACTCATTATTTCAATTGTTGTGAGCCAATATTAATTTTGATGATATATTTTAGATTTAGAAAAGACAAGCACCAACAAATTTTCCATGTGCAACAGACTGAAAACAAATTAATCTAAGAACACTGAAATTGCAAAGTTTATTATCAAGGCATCATTAGAGTAAGTAAACCTAAGAAATACACAATAATAATTATTCAAAAGTCTGCATAAAAGTGGTACAAGTAAAGTGTTTGTAAGTCAATGCCTAAGATAAATACTCAGAAAAAAAAATTCAAATTAACAGATAAGATGTAGCATACACAATAATTGAGAAATTATTGAATGAAGCAGTAAGATACATTACAAAAATCTTGCCGAACCAAAAAATTTCTTTGGCTAGATATGGGCTCTCTAAATATTTCTTACTTTCTCTCTCAAATTAAAAGAAAAAGGGGGGCAAAAAAAGGCACACAGTCATATAAGTCTTTACAAAGGCAGTAAAACCAGCAACATAAAATGTATTAAAGTCTTATAAATATTATTGAACTCTCATAACAGTATTACCACCAAATCAGTGAGATAAATTGATGTGGTCATCATGGGTCTGAATTAAAGTCCAATTCTACCTTATGTCACTGATTTGCTGGGTCACTAGAGCAAATGAGTTATCTTCTTACTCCAGATTACTCCCAGCTAAAAAGAAAACATAAAAAAACCCTCAACCATATTTTGTGAACTGGGCTTTTGAGCTCTGTGGATGAAAAGTGCTGCATAAGAGATGAGTTTAGAATTTATTTAGTGATACATGCACATACCTGGACAGGTGAAGCAACATCAGGCCATGTCAATTTTAGTAATGATTTGAATGACAGGATGTATGTGATATTGGTTTATGCCTGTCAGTATAACAGGATACACGCTGAAAGTATCAGGAGTTCCAGTATCTTCAGCAATCTTGGCTAAGCATTTCTGTGCTATTTAATTTACTTTCTCCTTTTCTGTCCTTTTCTGATGTTAAACTCGAAAGACTGACCAGAATGACGAGACTGAGAGGTGCTAGAGAGGCATTTTATAATTTATACTAAAGGGGCTGAAGAGAAAAGGCTGTGCTATGACATGATACTGCTGCTGAGCAAAAAATTACATTTAAACATTGTGAATCTATCGAATTATCCAGAAGACAAATAATTTTAAAATAACTAACTTATTACCTGCAAGTCTTTGCTTTCTTAAAATAAAGACCTCTAGACTTCTAGAATAGGAGTACAGTAGAAATAGATTCTATTTTCTTGAAAATAATGGATGCAGTATGTTTTTCCCCATATCTGTGGGATATGTGTAAAAGAAATGTGGTTTTAGCAAAATTATTTCTGTCTATGCAAAGATGAACTTTAAGCCACCAAAACTGAGAGAGAAGAATTTTTAAAGGAAATAAGGAAGCAAAAAAACTCAGTATAAAGTCTATTACGCTACCAGATATGCCTGTCAATAGCAGCGTACTCCTCTTCCAGTAAAAGCTGCAGTGTAAGCATACTACTGACACATATCACATTTGAAATAATCTAAAATGAATGGAAGTAACAAAGTATCAAAAACTACGGCAATGCTGTCTCGTAAACTCACACCCTGCAGCAACAGATAATACAGGATGATATACCAGCTTCTTTGTAATTCAGGTATTTCTTCAGAATGCCTTGTAATTATTAGGCTGGACAGGGAGATTGTGGGATTGGCAGGGAGTATGCACGTCTGTAGTTTTTTTAGAGTGCTGATATATGTACATTCATGCTGATAAGAGTGGTGACAGAAATAAAAAATCCCAAATTGCTTTGGGGAATGAAAAAGAGGGCTGGATACCAAAGCTTCCCCCTACCCTCTGCCTGCCCCCCTTCCAGACACTATATACACCACATCAAAAGGCAGAAAGGGCTCCTCTGTTCTCTTCACAGTTAGCCAAAATTCCTCTTCACTCATCTCAGATAAATGACCATCAAACAGGCATGCAGCTTTACTCTCTGTAAAGCAGGAATGAGGTCTTCATAGCATCATCAACATTTTTTTAAACTTTTTTTTAATATCAAGCAGAAATCTTCGGTGTTGGACCTGTGAAATACATTTTCCCTGTAGCAGCTGTGTTTATGGTATGTATGTCACTATACACTTCTAAGCTAACACTTATGAACATTTGGAGGGGATTTACTCAGTAAGAGAAAAATCCTGTCAAACATCACGTAACTGCTCTGAAAATGCTCATAAGCAGACATGTAATATTTGCTTTGACAGTTGTTTGCAGTACATCCAAACATTTTGGAACGGATACTCAGGCTCCTTGGTATGAAGACAAATATACAATCCAGGTAGTAAACATATTTCTCCCAAAGGCCTAAATTGAGATGTATCAGGGCTTTATAAATTTACACTTGACTTTTTATGAACTGAACACCTTCCAGTGCAAATGTAAGTTTTTAAAATTTGTTTACATTGAGTCACATGTACAAGCAGTGCAATTTTGTAGTTTGCTTCATAAGATAGGTGTACTGCAGCTGGAACAAGCAGTGGAATCACTCTGCAAAGAAACAGAGATCAAAGATCCATAGCTGAAAAGAAAAATCTGGATACCTTCCTCACCCACCAAGAATAAAAATATCCCCAAACAAACAAAAACACTTCATTAAGCTACAATGAGATTCAAGGTTAAAAGCTTTAAGCTGTTCAAACATTTCCAAGTTTGGTCTGAAATGGATTTAAAAGGGCTCCTTTCCATACTGCAATACATTTATATTGGCTCAGACAATCTGAAGTTAAAAAAAGACTTGAGTTCCGACTCCGTCTTTAGCCTGGGTTCAGATTTCACAGGCAAAATTCAAATGGCCCTGCCTGTGGACTAACAGATGGAGTTAATCTACTACTGTAGGCAACTACTTGCAAAACACGCACACGAGCCAGCATCTGTGCCCATTTTTGTATGAAACTACTGCACACAGCAGCAGAGGGGAAATTTTTACCTTTATAAATTAGCAGTAGTATCAATGAAATGACAAGGTTTCTACCAACAGATAAAAATAAAATCTTAATATCATTTCATTAAAAAAACCCCATGTCTGCTTTCATTTAGACAAATGTTTATGTAAGTCAAAAGTGATTTTGAAGGCATTCCAAAATGATAAAATAGTTACCTGGAATAAAATATGGAAGCATATTTTATTTAAAAGGAATTGGAACTAAGATGGTATGCAGAAAAAGGAAAAAAATGTGTGATATATATGTTTGAGCTGCAGTGTTCTTGTCCTTACACATTCATGCATTGTAAAGGAAAAAAAAAAAAGGAAAGAAAAATGCAACCCACAAAAATATCAGCTCATTGATTAGGAATAAGTGAAAAGAAAAAATCAGTTTTCCTTTGGGGGAAAAAACTCCAATAAACCAAAAAATATTTCTTAGCATTTTGATTCCAAATTAATAAGCATTTTGAGAGATTGCTTGTGCTTTGAATAACTTACTTGCAAGCTTATGATATAATGTAACTCAATGAATTGCACATATCATGTACCAGATGATAACAGAGAGGACTCCAATTTAGCTCTAACTGGTTACTTGCAAAAGGTATGATTGCAGATGACACAGATACATTAAAAGTTCAAGCCAAGTGGAAACAGAGGACTATTCTTTCAAACCCTCGGTACTACCAGCATTCTTGCTTCTTCCTGCTTCACAGTTTCACAATTACATACCCCAATTTTCAGGCAGGGTGGAGCAGGTGGGAAAAAAATCCCCTGTTTTTTCTTCCTGAATCCCACTTTGAGATTATATGTAAAGGTGCACTGACGCTTGGAGAATTAACTACGTATTGTTTTCAGGTCTAATTAATACCTGATTTTTACTTTTCGTATGATTACTCTCTTGCTATTCTTTCTATAGAAGATATCAATAATATGTGAAGATGAGAAAAGGACCCTGAGAAGAAGAAACATACAGTTAAAAGCACTATATCAGATGAAAAAACCACATCAGGATCTGCTAAACTGGTGGTTGCCTATGCGCTCTGAAATCGCTCACATGTGTCTGTCCTGTGCACTGAATGAGGCAAGGGTCCTGTGGGAAAACAAGATGAGAGTGTGTAATTAAAGACTCTATCATAATGCATATGCATATAACACTACATTGCACACACAATGTGTGGTTCCTTTTCTTTCTCATCCTGTCCCTGCAGAGAAGATGAGAGGGAAAATGAACTACACATGACAGATGTTAGTAACATCAGTTAGTGCATTTTTGGAAGCCAGTCAGATACTAAATTTATTTAAAGGATGTTGTGCAAATAGAATAGAATAGAATAGCATAGAATAGAACAGAACAGAATAGAAAATGAGGTAAGAGGAAACAGGTCAGCTGACCAAAATTAACTTGAAACATTTGTAACTAGTGTTCTAAAATAAAACCAAGAACAATAAAGTTCTGATAACAAGGGGGTGATAGATGGTGTCTGTTTTCCAGACTAAAGAAGAAATATAACACATACAAAAAGTGAAATCCTATGGGTAGTACCATTCTGATAATTTATAATAGTAATTTGTAATAGTCCTTTCTGTGCAGTCTGTTACTTCCATTGTGAGTCACCGCTACAGTGAAATTGAGTGGTTTCTTTATGATCCTTGTGTAGAAGCCCTAGCATTTGATACTGTGTTTCTCCAGTAATGTACAGATTCCTCATGCTTGCATAAACTGACCTCCCATACAGAAATAGATATTCAAATGACTAACGACTTCATTTGTTTCAGTTTTCTTCTAGAAGTCTAATATTCATAAATGTGGTCATCCTTTTTTTTGGAATACAAAATTAGTATGATTAAGATCAATCTTTAAAAAATAACTATTTTTCTTGCAGTTTACATTCAGTTTATATTTTTCTGAATAAAATAACTCTTCTAAGTGTATGTAATAAATGTCTACCTTCATTTTGAGAAGAGACCAATCCCCACCTTGCTACAACCTTCTTTCAGGTAGTTGTAAAGAGTGATAAAGTCTCCCCTGAGCCTCCTTTTCCCCAGCTCTCTCAGCCAGTCCTCATAAGACCCTTCAGTAGCTTTGTTGCCCTTCTCTGGACATTCTCATTCCTTGGATTATGGGGATTTTATTCTGCTCCCCACCCCTTCTTCCATCTCAGAGGATTGGGTACGAAAAGAATGACTGGTATTACTATTAAAGACTGAGGCAAAAAAAGCGTTAATTTCCTCAACCTTCTGCTAATCCTTTATCACTATGCAGGCAACTAGAGACAGGACAAGGGGAAACGGCCTCAAGTTGCACTAAGGAAGATTCAGATTGAATATTGGGAAAATTTATTCACTGGAAGAGTGGTTAAGCATTGGAACTGGCTCCCCAGTAAGTGGTTGAGTCATCGTTCCTGGAAGCATTCAGAAAAAGAGTAGATGTGGCACTTAGTAATATAGTTTGGTGTGTTATGATGGTATTTGGTTGAAGGTTGGACTTGATGATCTTGGAGTTCTTTTCCAACCTTAGTGATTTTATGATTCTGAGGATGGAGATTCTCCTTAGATCTCCTTTTGATAATAATGTAAACTAGTATACATATATATATTAAAAAATCTGAGTTTAACAGAGAATAGCCTTGACTTTTATATCAAATAGTTGAAATAGCTGCAATATTAGACAAGTTCAATCAAAAATGTTTAGCTCTCATATTTTACATTGATAAAGAAATCTAGACACACACAGTCTGTGATTCATCAAGTATTTCAGTGTAAATGCTATTTTAAATGGCAGTGGTGGTTTAAATATGATCAGGATAAAGAAGCTAGAAGTTAGCTACACATTTCCAACACATGCTGTAATGTCCATTGAAATTTGTTAAAATTTGTCCCAGTGATTTTGATGGATCATGGATGAAGCTTGGTCTAACTGAAGGAAATATTGCAATGGAAAGACCCCTTGAGGAAGGGAATTTCTGTTCCTATGGAACTAGAAAAATTTTCAGAATTTTAAAGAGCAAGTACTACAAAAAATGATAAATAAGTAAAGGTGGGGGAGCCCAGATGCTAAAAAAATAATTCGAAGAAACTTGTTAGATTTGATACAGTCATTGTGTGACAGGGCTGAGAATTAATTTAGCTTTTAATGTTGGACTATAATATAGACTTATAGAATAATCATTTAAAGTTTGAAGTTGCATTAGATCTTTAAATATTTAATTCCCTTTCACAATTACAATGCTTCTTTAAATACAGACTTACTTGGAATACTACTTGTGTATTTTATAGTGTTCAAATGAATTTTAAAAGCTTGCCTTTTCAGAGCAAAGACTCTAACCACCACACCAGGGAATCCATGCCTGCGAGCCTCTCCATATGTTCCCTACACTCATAAGCCCTCTTGCAGTAATACTTACAGAACAAATGTAAATACAGCTCTGGACGAAGTTTTCTCTCAGATGAGCACACATCAAAGAGTAGTGTCAGCTAAGAGACTTTTCCTTCATCTATTGCTATCCAGCTTTGAACATTGTCTTCTATTTCTTCATTTAAATTTTACAATAGTGACTGCATAAGATTAAAAAGCAGCTGATACCTAAGGGCAAAAATTTGCCCCTCACACATCTTGATTGGTACCTTATCAGACAAGCACTAGTTTTTTGCTTCCTTTTGTCAAGTAATACTTTGATACCAATGGATATGGTATAGAATGGTAAGTTGGTATGTAGTGGAAAGCATTAGTCAGTGTAGTTCAGTCAAGGGAATATCCACATGGAGGAACCATGACGGTCTCACCCTTCACCCACATGAAATTTCCACTGAAATCAGAGGCTATTCATATAAGCATCTCCTTCTCAGGTTTACTCAGGTATTTGTTAAGTGATTCTCAGTAATAAACTAGCTCCTATAATGAAAGGTTAGAATACAGCATAAAGCATACTCATATGTTTTTTAAATACTCCATGGGTGATCCAGGGAATTGCAGAGGAATAACAACTGTATCTGGTGAAAATGCTGAAATGAAATTTTAAAACAAAGTAATAAACTGCCTGGAAGGTCATCTAATAAGAGTGGTTAAATCAGTATGATTTTTGACAATGAAGAATCAATCTGTTCAATTTCTTTGAATGTACTAATAAAGGAGAAGGAAAGAGAAGATCAGTACATACAACGTGTTTAGTGTTTTAAGATGTATCTGACAACACGTGTTACTATAAGCTACTAAAAAAAACCCCACCATAGGAAGATATGCATATGTTACGCTGATGGGGGTGAGACCAGAGAAAGGAGAAGCAAATGAGAATTTTCATCAGAAAAAAAAGATTTTTTGGAGTATATATACTTATATATGTAAAATGAACAGACAACACTGATAGATGAAAATCAGCAGTGATACCATAGAAAAGAAGAGCTGACACAGGAAGGGAGGTACCTTACCACTCATACCACTCACATGCTTCTAAATTAGTCATATCAGCTCAGGAAATGAACCTCAGAATTATTGAAAACAGTTCAATGAAGATGTAAGGTTAATGTGCATTTGCATTTGAAGAGCAAATAAAACGTTGGATGAAAGTAGTGGGGTAGAGAATAATGTGAAACTGTGTAACAGATGTCGCTATAGAGCCAGGAATGGAGACGTGGCAACACACAAATCCAGCGAAAGAATGAATTATTTATTAATTTTACAATAATTTTTATATAGTCTAGTTCCATAAAGTGATTGGACAGTGTTCACACTCCTCCTAGGGTGATTGGTTTAGGTTCTATCACATCCACGGTAAAACATTTCTCAGTGTACCATAAACAGAACTTAGCAAAACACCAGATGTGAATATTGTTTACATAAACTATCTTACTGATTTCATATTTTGCATGAGAAAGGAAAGGTTCTCAAAGCATTAATGCAAGAAGCTGGAAAATTCATCTGCTAGCAGCATTTCGGTATCCACAAACACATTTATATATATCACGTTTTTTCTCATATATAGAATATTGTCCATACATAGGCCATATGATTTCTATAAAGTTAGAGAATTTAAACATGATTTGATGAAGAAATAGAACCTGGAATTTGCAAAAGACTTATATGAAAGAGAATAGAATGATTTGGGGGTTTTAATTTTTGAAAGAAAAGCTTTTCTGTAATTAAGTTGCATATTTCATTAAGAGCAGGGAGAATACAGACTGAGGGTTTCTCTGTCACGAAAAAATGAAAGCAAAGTTCTTCAGAAGTGGGAAGAAGCAGTTAAAAAACTGTTGCTCCAAAACACGTTTCAACACAAAATTGCACTTCAATACTTCTTGCAAAAGACATCACTAATGCCAAGAAACATTGAGACAGAAAATTTGGCTGAAATTAAAATAAACAGCAGGTATAAAAACCAAAAAAGATTGGTGTGAATTAAAAACTCTACTCTTCAGCCCTTGATCTCCATTCTAAACACTAGCTATTAGGATGCAGGAAATTGACCTTTTATCTAATTAATGCAGAGAATTATACTTAGATGTCATTCAGTCTGGTCTGAATGCTGAAAGTTCAAAAAGCTAAGGAGATCCAGGGGCTTTGAACCCAGTTGAGAGCTTCAAAGGGCCACTAGCTAGAGGTGGTGGGAATTACCAGCAAAATGATGGGACACGCCTTCAGGAGAAGGTCTGGGATGGGGGTGGATCAGTTTCCCAAGATTCCCATTCCTGACCTCAGAGACACCTGTTGCATGGATCTCTGCCACTGCAGAAGAAAGACAGAAAGACATGTATGACTGTTTGTCATAACATTTAACTTCCAGCTGTCTGCATGGTAAAGCATTCATCACAGTATTTGAAATCTGAATGTGTAGAGGTGGATGGACAAATTTTGTCTTCTTTCCACTAGCAGAAATCCTCTTTATGTGAAGTTCTTTGGCTTCTGAATTTTCTTTTGAAAGTAGGTCAGTATTGCAGGAAGGTATCCAGAACTGAGGCAATTCCACCAGCGTGCGCTGGTTGGCCATCAGAAGGAGCTTGCCGTTGAATGGCACAGCAGTATGTCATATATAGCAACTTAAAATTGGCCTTTGCATCACTAATTGTTCTTCTGTGAACCACCAAGTTAATTAGTTAATTAATGTTGTGTTGTACAATTGTTGTTCTCATGTAAAGTTGTTGGTTTAAAGCCACTCCAAAAAGCACAAGCTAACCCCAAGCACCCCACAGAGTGGCTGTTTTCCCCATTTCAAAGGACTTCTAACTTTAATGTAATTATTGTTGATGAATGTTGTTTGTATTCAAAAGTTCCTTGTTAAAGTCACTCTCACAAGCGTAAGCTGACCCCGAGCAATCCCCACAGAGTGACCATTTCCCCCAGTTTTAAGAATTTTAAATGTTCTGCTAGTTAATAGAAACTATTTTGAGTCTTTACCTTTAAAATACCATTTCCATAAGTTTACAGTTATTATTAACTATATTATTGTTTGTGTTTTAAGGTGAAAACTTTATTTGAACAGCAAAATTTATGTTCTATTAGAAAATTAAATTCCAGGGCCAGGCTGACTTGGCTGGGCTTCATAACTGTCACTTGCTAAAAATAGCTCCTCACTGCCCCACCTGTAACTGGGCTCCATGGTAACCCGGAATACCAATGAGGCACTTTCCCGCCTTTAGCAGGGAAGGATTGCCTCACTGGATAACTCCAGCGGGACCATGGAGGCTGGGCGAGGGGATGAGCCACCACCATATAAAAAGCCCTGCACAAGGCAAAGCCTCGCTTTTTTGCCAACTAGTGGTGAGGAAGCCCAGAGCTGAGGAGCCTGGCCTATATCTCTATTAGAGACTTTTCTAATTTGCACTAGAGCCTCAGTTTACTGAGACTCCCCTCGGCACTGTACAGCTCCCTGTTCCGGGCAGCCGTGCGGTGGCCCTGGTGTCTTATCCCTGTGTTCCCGGGTATTTTCTATTTCAGTTATTTTTAAGGATCCCATATTCTTTTGCTTTTGTTGTGAAATAAACATTTTTAATTTTAACAACAAAAGCGAGTTGTCTCGTTTTTGACAAGTAAATACCGAATACTTCACATCACACATGTGGTGGGAGCCGTGCTGCCCAAATCACAAGAACAGAACAAGTGGCTTGACAGGCTTCACTATTATAAACTGGCATTGCCCTCTTCGGGGAAGCAATTCATACCAAGAGACACCTGTACAAAACACAGGAGAAGCATGAGCTGTGGTCACTCTTTTAAAAAAGACCGTAAAAAAGGAGACATTCAGAACTTTTCCTTTGACATCTCGTATTGTCTGCTCTTAGAATTTAATACAGAGGAAGAAGAAACGTAAGATAGATGTTAGTCTCTCTATAAGACTCATATGAATAAGGATGACTGTACAGATTTCTTCTTTCTATTCTTTTACCTCAACTACAAATAAAGTGAGAAAAATCTTTTCATGTGACCATTTGGAACAACAATTTAAGGTGGTATCACAGTAGCAAACTGTGAACGCTGTTGATGATACAGGTTACAGAGGAGGTACTTGGAACCAACTACTGGTGCACATTCAGTGTTGTAACTTTACCTATATCTTAAATCTGAGCTTTAAGTGGGAAATATCAAAAAAAACCAAAGAAAAAAGTTAGTCCTGCCATGAAGTAACGACGTATTCAATAATTGTTTTATAATTATCACAAGTCATTACTAAGGATGCTATTTTATCGGTATTAAGATCTTGTTACTTACTGAACGGAGTAAACAGAAAACTATTTATTGAAAACCAGTGTCAGGCAATACAAAAAGCAACTTTAAGAAAGACAGCATTTATGCCATGAAGCAAGGTAGCTTTTTTTTCCCCGGAGTAATTGAAGTGACATATACTTAAACTACTGGTCACTAAGCCATGTTAGTATGGGTCCTCAGAAGGACTCATTCATTGTAGAAGTCAATCTGTTTTGATGCTATGTTCCTCTAATTTTTTGAGAAAATTTGGAGTTACCTGAAAGACTCAGGACGAAGAAAGACAAAAGACCTGTTAAAAAATGCCATCAAAGAACACGCAAGGAAAGGAAGTTTGCAGGTATTGTGAACTGAGTGGCATTTCAGGCGTTATGAGTCAGAGCACTGAGGTGCTGGGTCCTGTGGTGAGGAATTGCCTTTGGTTCCCTGTGTTGGCAGACACAGGCTGGCTTTCACTACTTGATTTTATTTATGGAAGATTGCAAGATAAAATTATTCTTCAGGGTTGCTGCTGTCAGAGAACTGCGTTGTCTGGCCTGTCTGTGGTATAAATTAAGAAAAATAGAAGGGAAAAGTATTTTGTTTGTGCATGATATGTATGAGTGATTTTAAATCCACTTATTTCATAGTGAATCTGAATGTGTTCCTGTTGTTTTATATTTTCCTTTTCTATTCTAAAGAACTGTTTTCCCCTGTAGAACTGCTGAAAAAAGAAAAGAGAACTTAGGTCGATTGTCATTTTCATTAATGTGGGCTACAAAGTAGATGTCAGAGCTGAAGGAGAGTATAATAACACATGACAGGCAGCATGAGGTAATAAGAAAAAGCAACTAGTAATTCTATTATTTTACTACATACAGATAGTTTAAAAAATGGAGGAACTGAGAAAATCTATTGTTTAAAGCAGCTGAGCAGTAAAGGAGAAAGATGATAGAAATAGCAGATTAAAAGTTACTTGCAGTCTAACAGAGTCACAACTTCATAGATATCTTAAGCACTGTAGCTGCTAGATTTACAGACTGAAAAAACTGTAATTGGATATACAAAATACTAAGATAGTTGTGTATGTGACTACAGGTGTTACTCTTGTGAACATTGTGACTGAAATTTTAGAAGATGGTTCAATCATGAAAGATCTTTACATTCTTCACAGAGAATTTGCATTCTCACTTTTGTTTATTTAAAAAATAATTTAAAAATCCTTAAGGAACAAATTATTAGTAGATGTGAGTGTTTGATTTTTCTTCTGTAGCTTCATGAGAACATATTAGAAAAAAACTAAGTCACAGAAGTCTAGAAACTTTTTTACTTTTAGGATCTGCTGTTAAATGCAGAAAAAATTCTGTGATGAGCTAAGAATATATCATTGTATGTAATTTTCCATGTTTTGAGGAGTAATATGTGATATTTTCAGACTAAATGGAGTTACTGTCACTAGATAAGTTTCAGAGTAAGGAGGACAGTATTGCAGTTATGAATCAAATGCAATTTGGATGCTAATCCATGTTTTCCCTGGAGTTTGAGTAGGATAAATGCTGTAGTAAAAACAAACAAAAGCATTACTCATGGAACTCATTCCTGACAGAACTGTTACCATGCTAAACATGTGATGGACCACACCCAGTAAGAGTTTTCAAATGAAATTTAAAACAATTGTTTTCAAGGTCCCTTCCCCAGTGATTTCAGGATCACCTAAATGCTGGTGGACAAGGCTGAACAGAAAGCACTGCCTGACTTTCAGCATTCATCCTAAAATCTCAGGGTTCATGTACACAGAGAAATACTTACATATTAAGTAATGGTGTACATATATGCAGCCAACTAGGTCTCTTAGATGCGTTATTTTACCACCAACCAACCTCTAACTGACAACAAAATACCCCAAAAACTAAACAAAAAAACTCCAAACCCACACCACACAATCAAACAAAAAAATTTTTTGCTGAAAAACATTAGGAACTTCTGTTGATGCAATAGAAATTTGTCAGTGTAAAAGTGATCTACAAGGAATCACAGCCAGAGTTTGCCTTCCGTATTTTGTGATCGTTTGCTTCCTGAAAGGTGAATGTAGAAATGTCACAAAAATATAGAGGCACTTTATTCAGCCAAGAAATACAGGCATGTGCACATCAGTTTTTCAGTGCATACGGCTGGAGGAAATAATGTGAATGGTTTGAAGGTTCCTCGGCAAATGGATGACTTGTGACCAGTAAGCTTGACCTTAGCAAGAAAAATTTAAAGCAGGCAATAGAATTCAGAATTGTAAGTGCCAAACAATCTTTTCTGTATGAAGCTGATCAGCCTTTGTTGCAGTTCAACTAATGTGCAATTATCAAAAAATTCAGTTTCTTCTTAAAGTTTCATTCATATCTTTAGATATTAGTTCTCACACATGCCAATTTAAATGCTAGTTATTTTTCCAACACAGTTTCTTTCATCAAAACTAAAGTAAGATTTTTCTATCCATGTGTACTCTAGAAGTCCTTTAATGTTATTTTTGTTGAATCTGGACAGAATTGCTCAATGGTTTTATCTGCAAAAGCAGACAGTATGTCAGAATTCGTTAACAATCAACATCTTTACGTGAACATTAGAGAACTCAACTGTTTCTTTTGGAACACTATAAACCTTTGCACAAACCAGTTATCCTAATTTGTATTAATGGATTTATTTGCAAAGTGGAAGTCTTGTGAAATATCTTTGGTATTGAAACAGGCTCAGTGTTGTTTTAGTGTCTTTGAAAATAACTAAACTTTTTCTAGATATGTGGCTCTAGTAGGACCATAGTAATAGTGATATGAAAAATACAAAACTGTTTTAATGTTTATATGCTTCCATTTATTATCTGAAGAACAGTGTACACAAAGAGAAAAACTCTCTATGTGTTATGTCTGAGGTGAATTGAGGAAGAAATAAAAAGCTACCACAGCATTTTTCGTGCTATGCCAGGTATTCTGTTGTCCTCAAAGTTGCCACAGTGAACTGTCCTGAAGCATTCTCTTCCTTTTTTTATTTATTTAGTGTCATTCCTATCTTTCTTTGCTAAGATAAGAATGGCCTTAAAAAAATTGGACTTCTAACAGGACTGAATATTCAATAAGTACTAAAAATAGAAGAAAATATCTTAGAAATAGACAAAGAATTATTAGTGGAAAAAAATAGAGCTTATTTTCAAGATCTGCTCACCAAGAAGAATCTATACTTCTATTTGGTAATATTGCTTTATTAGACTATAAGGCAAGTATTTTCAAAGACAGAAGTAACAGTTAGTTGCCTAACTCCTTTTACATCTTAAAAAAATATCCCCACAGTCCTTTCCTGAAGCAGCAGTACTTTCCCTCTCACATGTTCAGAGCCATATGCCTATTCTTTTTACATCAAGATGAAAAAACCTGCAGGCACAAGGTTTATGCTATGATGGCCTTTTCCAGCTCTCATTGATTTCACTGGAAGTTGGATGAAGACCCCTGAGCACAGCTAAGACATAAATGCAAGGACAAAAAACTAAGATTTTTCCCTAAGCATGATCTTTTCTCTTATATCAGCCAATCATATAGTTAATTCTAGAACTTCAAGTTCCTCAGTAATATGACTGCCCATGAGTATCACTTAGAAAAAATCTGCTGTGTTTCAATATACAGCAAAATGGTTTCATTTGATGTTCAAATCAATCCTTTCTCAAAGATATGTATTTTATAGATTACAATTTCACTTCAAAGGATTCCATCTTGCTTTGACTGATATTTGTCATGTAGATACAGTAGAGAAAGTTTATTTATCTCGACAGCAGGCTGATGACAAAACATCTATACTATGATTAAGCTCATTTCTAGATTAGAAGGATCACACTAGCACTTTTTACAGCTAGCATCACCATGACAGTTGCAGTTATTAGTCTGCATTTCAGCATTTTGCATTTTTTTACAACGACTGTTTGAGATTTTTCATCAGCACTGCATAGAACAAAGAAAAAAAGCAACATGAAGAGATTTTTTTTTCATTAGAATATCCTGCCATTGCTATTTATTTGATTTTGAGGGAAATTTCATATTGATTACAGTCTTGAAATTGACATCATATTTATAGAGGCAGACATTTGTCCTTTTATTTCCTAATTCTATAAACTTTGAACATCTCAGCCTTGACCTTCTTTTAGAAATCACACTTTAATTTTTTGCTGTTTTCACTGTGTATGCGTTTCAGCATGGGAAGGAGATTTCTTGAGAAAAAAATGGCAGTTTGGTTTGGCTAAATAAGGCTGAAAAAGTTTTTTCAACATGAAAAAGCTTAGGGAAAAATATAATTTAAAGAGCTGGGTTATACTCTGAAGAAGGGAACACTAGAATTAAGGCACACTGTATGAGCTCTATTTTCTAGAGAGGTTAAGGTCAAAGAGGAATTATTAGGATAATTGAACAGGACCATTCTTCAACAGAAATTACTAACCTTGTTAGTGTTTTATAGACCTTACTAAGCAGATCATATACCAATACAGATTGAACTTAAATGTCGTTCAGAGCTAGTAAAGTGGTCAGGTAGAATTCAAGTGGGATGGCATATAGAAATGTATCTTTGGGTGTCACATTAGCAGCCTGGATCTAATTCTTGAGACTGGGCTAGAGCCTAGAGACAGTCTGCAAAGAAACACAGAAACATTCTGCAACTATGTGTTACTGCTGTGCCTGCTGATGCTCAAGCCAGCCTGTCTCACAGCAGAGTTAGATGTGAATGTCTTTGCACCAAATAGCTCAAATGAACAGCAGTCCGTGAACCCCAAAGAGTTGGATCAGGAAGAAAAGATGTCTCTATTCTTATGACTCTGTTAGGATTAACATCTTTTCCTTGCCTTGTATTCTTCATGGACAGATATATCAAACCACACACTTTTTTTTAAACTTGTTTTGTGGTAATAGTAACTTTGGGCATTCTACGGTAAGATACTTGATGCAGTGTTTTTTTTAATCAGGAAGCTGTGTGCCAGACAATCTTTTGCTCTTAACTCCCCAAAAATTCAATGAGTCTGTCCTAAATTGCAGGGAAAAGAGTCCAGAAAAGAATCCACTTGCAAAGACAATTGCTTTGAATAGGAGAAATTTGAACTATTTCATGCAGACAATAAATCCTAGCTTATGTTTCCAGGGACTGATGCCTTATATACCACTTGTGTGGCCCAGAAACGAAAAGAAAAAGAAACTTTAGACTGTCCCTGTTTCCATACTTGCCTGATGAAAAATGACTTTGTGCAAAACAAGGTTTTTAAAGGCCTCTGATGAGACTTAAAGTGGAAGGTATTCAGCTATATAAAATATGAATAGGTGAACAATCCAACAAGCAATGCCTCAGACCATCAGAGCCCTCACAAATCACAATTTCAAAAATATATTGAAGTATTCATTTAGCAATCAGAGACTTGTTCAACACCTCTTCTTGAGTAACTACAGAAAATAGTTATTTAATTTTATAACTGCAATATGGCAAATAAATAACACTTTTTTGCTGTCTGATGTTGCAACAGGTTCAAAAGTTCAGCTTTGGTCAATACATACACTCATCATAGTGTACAGATTATGCTAATACTGACAGATGCTGCTAAATATGAAATACCTTTAATGCACTTGTTAAGTACTATATAAAGAATCCTGTAAAGGAGAATCAAAGTGAATCCATGTGACATTGTTTCTTTTACATCTAGTTTATATTTATATATTTATATGTGTATTTATAAATACAGTTTTTCAAAGTCCCCCATTGTTCTACTAGGAATTAATATGCAGAGAAGAGTGAACATTGGTCATTTGTACCTGAAATTAGAAGAAGTTTCACTTTGCTTTAATAGGGGTGGACTGAAATGCTGAAAACAATGGCTAGATGAATTTGGGCTTGTTTCAAGCAGTCCTCAAACATGGTTTGTTCACTGCTACTGTTGTTTAATAGAGAAAGACCATAGGACTGAAAACCTGTGCTGTGTTTCATTCTGTGTGATTCTACTACGATGGGAAGCAGCTATAAAAGTGTTAAAAGTAAGTAAGCAGAAAACTTTAATTTGGTAGTACGTTACACTTGCACAGGTGTTAATGAGTATAAAAGATGCAAGCAATGAAGAGCCAGCCCCAGATACCATATATCCAAAAAAATATCCAAGATATCCATCTCCATCACTCTTCATGTCTTCTCTTTTTCTCAGCAGCTCACTAGACGGTAATGTTCTCAGATCAAATATTCTCTATAAATTGGGAGAACATTTAGCTGATTTATGAGGCTTTTAGCTATTACACATTTGCCTACTCAATAAAAGTACTTACATCATACGACACACAAGCTACCTCCACAATCCAAGAATCACTCTTAAAGTGACACATACATCAAATTGTAATGTGATTTCCTGTACCTAATGTATCACTTAAGGGAAAATAACAGGCATTCCATTGTAGATTTTTTTTCTTCATTAATTGCTCTTTGTTTTCTCAGACAGCACTTTTTTACTATTGTGGCTTTCTCTTACACGTACATATATTCTATACATAAAAAAAAAGAGCTAGAAGGGAGAGACGTTCTGGGAGTGAGAGAAATACAGAGATTGTGATTTTCTTAATACTGGTTTTTGTTTTCAGGCTTGGAAGTAAGTAGTAGTTAATGCTTATGTAAATAACTTTTTAAAAATCGAGACCTTAAATGGATTTTGATGAAAATACATGTCTTGTTTGTAAAATAGACCAACCAGCTTACTTCAGAACTATTAACCTTAGATTAATTGAGTATCAGAATAAAACCAGGTATATTTAATAATTAATAAAAATGTGGTTTTTTGGCCAACATGGTCTAAGAAGTGCAATTTTCATTGCATTAGAGGAATATGTACTACCTAGGCTATTATTTTAGAACTATAAGATTCTGGATTAAAGAGAAAATGGAAGGTAAGAAAGTCACAAAGAAGGTGGTTTGTCACAAAGAAGATAAGATTGATTATTTTTCATAGAAGCTTCAGCCAGAGCCCGAGCTTACAAGTTCTGACCAACCTTTGAAAATATTGAGACTCTAAATAGAGATTCTGACCATCTACTTCCTCAAAAAAGGTATTACAATACTTCCTACCTCAATTCCATTTGTAACAAAAATATTTGAACAAGCTATCATCCAGCATATAAAGTTTCAAATAGCTTTTGTCAAGTCTCTTTTTCTTTTATAATACAACTGTCTTCTTCCAGCATCTCTCAGCCTTACTAATGCTCAACTTACATATCACAAGACCTCAAACAATTTCTGAAGCAGTAAAAATTACACTTTGCAGAATTTTGCATAATTTATCTTTGCCTGATAGCTGAAAACTGGCCTCCCTACCCAGAAACAATGAAACCTGGCATCAAACTCTTGTCTGTAAAGCAGAGGGAACATGCTGCAATACAAATAACCTTCAGACTCCCACACTCCCACAGTTTCTATAAAGTTTCCCAGCTGCTCCTCGATTGCTGGTTACCTGCTTGCTCACACCTGAAATCAGCAGTCTGTCAGCCAATAGAAGCAACAGGTGAGACAAATCTGTGGTGGTTTCACAGGGTCAAGTATAAATAAACTATTGCAATACTATAAATATTTGCAATAGATAAATGTTAGTGAATCTATGGCACCATCTTCAGACAGAGAGTGGCTGACCAGTGGACTTGGCAGGTTGGAATTTCAAGGCTTGATTCTATCAGTTTGTGTAGGCATTATAATCATGCTGTAGAAAATCCAGGGGCATTTTGTGAATAAAAGATGTCCAAAAGGAAAAGTTTTCTATTATTAAGGTTTACATTTTAGTCTCTGCTGAAACTGAAGAAGTAAAGCTTTTGCACAGTGGTTAAAAAGTAGTCTTAACTTCCTTTTGTAGCTGTGGACTGTTAATCGCAATATATGCTATATAATCTCTTCTAAAGATAAAAATTAGATTATAAATTTTTTCTCTGTGTAAATTCCTAGAGAACATGAGCATGAGTCTCACTTATATCTGTATATGTATATATGTATAAAGGCTTTATAATAATAAGTGTAAAAACCTTCTTGAGGAAAATCTGACTTTTACCAGATGTTTTGCAACCTTTAAAAATGTAGGCTTCTCCATATGACTGGCAGCTTTTCTTTCAGAATGGCATAAATTTGGTTCAGTTCTGGGGGTACAATAAGTGGGTGACTTTGGCCCTTAGCAACAGGGCTGTGACAAAATTTAGCTTCTGTATTATTGAAATAGTATGTTCCTGTGGCTAACAAAAATGAACCTGAAAGGATTGAGAACAAGTATATCTTAAATATATATTATATAATTATATAAATATTAATTGTAGAAATATATATTTGTAAATATTTTATAATATTTATAATTATATAAATATTAATTATATAAATATATACTTTCTAGATATTGTATTCCTAATGCTGATTAACAAAGACTAAACACAGCCATATGAAGCAAATGCAGATACTAAGGCACAGACATCTGTAATTATATAAATATATACTTTCTAGATATTGTATTCCTAATGCTGATTAACAAAGACTAAACACAGCCATATGAAGCAAATGCAGATACTAAGGCACAGACATCTGCCAAACATGCAAAACTGAAGGCTTGTAGTATCACTAAACTATGTTACCACCGCTAACTCTGATCTAGGACAGTCTGTCAAACATGCATTGAAATTATACATTGAATAGCTTGGTTAGGTATTGGTTGCACCATTTTGAGGGCGAGTGCTTTCACTTGTTACTTCCTCATCAGTCTTCTAACCCAATTCAGGAGGAATGAGGAGGCAAAATTTTCCCGATAAAAGAGCCCTGAAAAAAAATTTATCTCATTGAGCATGGCCCATTGAGATTCTTCAGATTCTTCATAGTCTAATCCCACTTTATCACCTTGGATTACTGTCAATATAATAATAACTGCTTCTAGCTAACCTCCTTTTCAGAGCTTCATTTCTTATTTAGTTAAATTTAAAGTCAGCTCCTTTTTTCTTTCCTTCTGGCTAATCTCCATGCTTGAAATCTATATCTGTGAAACTATTCTTCTGTCTACAATCAATCTGTTCTTTCAACTCTATTTCACATGGTGTCTAATAAAAATTTAATAAAATCTTTTGTTGAGATTATTAACTGTTAAGCAACCAGTATTATTATAAGTCTATACTCCCTGTCTCTTGTTCATACCTGGTGCATAAGCTTCATGGGGCAGGAATTTTTTTATTTGCTATGCTCTCTTATATCACCTGGTATAGTGTGATATTGTGTTTTGACATTAGTTTCCTTATCATGGAGAAAAAAGTCGTATCAATAAGTATGGAAAATCAGCCTGAGTTTTTTAGATTAAGTCTGGTCTGTAGGCAAGAATGGCTGATGATCTTATATACCGTGGATGCAAAAGGTCTACATAGCTGCATTGAGAGATAAGGACAAGCTAGTTTATGTCATGACAAGTCTTCTCTGCAAGAAGGGCATGCGTGATGTTTTTATTGAACTCTTGCAGGAAGACAAGCAACTAATCATTCTGCAGTAGGCAGCTGATGATCTTGAAACTGAGCAAGAGCTTTTGATCTCTGTAGTCTGCCAAACATTTCACAAACTGTGATGGAAAAGCTATTTACCAATTATTCTAGTTTCTATTTAAGGAGAAACAGTCTATTATAATTAATGAATAACATGAACTAAGTTAAGTTAAATTCAGAGAAATTCAGTGCATTCTCTTGCAACACACTTCACTGCATATGATCTATTTTTAGGAATTCCAATCACTATTAGGGATTATTTTACACATCAGGTGTGTTCTCACTGAAGTTCATAAAAGCTGCATTAATCTCAGTTGCATGAAATATTAAGATAACTTCAAAGGTGACTTTCAAGGTCATAAATTTTGACAAAATATTGTAGAAGTGACAAAAATATTTGGCAGTCTGTTCTGCAGAGTAAGACTTTATTAAGAACCCAATGGTTAATCATGAAGTTAACACATACAATGATTGCCTGCTCTGCCCTCACCTTGTTTCCTATTAATTCAACATCACACCATGACAGTAGAGCAGATTGTCATCACTTCATGGCATTATACATAAAATGTGTTGTTATAAACATTGCAGCAAGTCAAGATGTAGGATATACAGCTAGAGTAACATGTTTGGTGAAAAGTGATACCTTATCTCTCCCTGAATTTTGTTCCTCAGTTTAAACATCAGTGAAAAGATTTTTGCAAGATCTGTTTATCATTATTCAGTGCTGGAAAGGAGGCAGACCAGTGAAACAGAACATTCTTTCAAAATCAGGAAGCTACAGTGAGTGTCTTGGAAACCTCTGGAAACACTGAAGCAGAATAAATAACATAACATAAACACCACCTTATGAAGTAGAAAAATTAAGGATGCTTCTAGTAAGATGAAGAGGAAATGTTTATTTTGTTTCTTGGGAAGTTTAACAAGTTTAGGGGTGGGGACTAAATTAGAGAAAATGTAAAGAAAAGAAAGTAACTTTAAATCTAAATTCTGGGGAAAAACATCAGGTTTGAATTTTCAAAATTAAATGTTCTGTTGAGATCCTTCTTGTCTACTGAATTAAAATTACATGGAAATATTACTTTCCAAGGAATGAACATCCTTATGATAAACACCTATGAACTTTTTTTATAATGAATAACAAATACTTTTTATGTTCTTTCATTATTCCAGAACAGAAATATTCTAATAGAAAAAGTTGCATTTAAAACTATTATCTGTTAGGAGAAGTTTTTTTTTTTTTTTTAATTAAAAAAAAGGGAAATAAGAATAAGAAAACTACTATACAAAGCTACCATCAAACATCTAAAGTAGAACCTGGGTGCCCCAACAAGTATTTTGTAACACACATGCACAAAACTAGAACTAAAAGATGGTCACATCTGCAGCACTGCAGTTAAACTTTCTGCGCTTTATTGAGTTTTGTTCTGAAAAGTCCCAGGCTTTCTCCATTTCCCATGAGAAACTCTATTTCATAACCTATGGAAAGCTAAGCAAGTATTTTCTGATATTCAGCAAAAATTTACCCTTACTAAAATTTGTCATGTTTTTCTGGCATAGCCTTTTAACCCCACAAATATTTTCTTTTAACCCAAGCAATCTTTAGAAATAGAAAGATAATTATCATGTTATCACTTCATCCTCACTCGAGGTAATACATTTTTTCATTCAGCTTTTCTTAAATTGAGATCACAGCTCTAAATATTACTTTCATTTCTTCAGCTTGTACTGTACTCACTTTAATTTGTCTGTATTTTTGAGCACTGTAGGGATTAGAACAGTATCTAATGCACAAGGGACTGTTTCATCAAGGCTGTATAGAGATACACACTCATCTCTTTTCCTGATGATCTGATGCCTCTGCAAAATCTTTTTCCCTTGATCAAAAAAGGATCGATGTACAGTGTTGTATTACATGAGTTATTTTTCCTGTTATCATAAAGAGAAAGGGCTGGCTCATCATTCCTCCTAATTACCAGATGTACATTGGCTTTCACCAAAGTACTTGAGTGGGTAGGTTGGAAAGTGGTGTTGCTGTGGGTTAAAGAGAGCTATGCCTGCAATACTTGTCCGGTAGACTCTGAGCATCATATTCCTCTCAGAAAATGGACAGAAAGTACCATGGGCTCGGTTTAATATTTGAAATTTAGCAGCTCAGATGATATTTCCTTCAAACTACAGCGATGAAAAGCAGTGAGTGAAATTGAAAATCTCTTCTAGAAAGATCTTAATAGTGACAGAGGATCTCATTGTACTCTGCAATGTCTGTAGGGGAGCTACTATGGTATTTGATTTCCCTCCAGAACTGACTGAAAATGTGGTGGCTAACGTGATCAAGCAAAAAATTGCACTACTGAATATTTTGTGTGATATTCTCCATGACATCTATCCTAAACCAAAAGATGCTTAGATGGGGATAACGAAGAGCTGTCCTAATTAGTGAGTCCTGATTTTTCTCAGCCCTCCCACTGCTTTTCCTACTGACCCAGATTCAAGTGTTAGCAGTATTAACAAATCTTTTTCTTGCTCTGACCACCAGCCAGTGTGATGATCTGGAGTTTTACATGGACATTGACTCCGGAGTCTGAAACAGTGACAGCAGTTTGGACAGAAACCCTGCCACAGCCATTGACTTGTTCCTGGAAATCAGGTGCTCTGAAATGCAGACAGGCATTTGCCTCTCACAGACTCTCATCTTTCATCAGGACTGCAATAGAGCTGCAGTGACAAATTTTTTTTCCTGCCTGATAGATTTCTTTCCAGTTTAGTGTGTTAAGTTAACATTTGTGCTCAAGTTTTTTGTGCAAATAGTACTGGCTGCAGCAGTTTTGCTAGGGAAATGGGAGGCACAGCTCTTCTAGTTCTAAACATTTTTTTTTTAATTCCTTTATTGTTTTCTTCATTTAAACCTGTTTTACAGGAACTGAGATTGAGAACTCAGGTGCAATGAAGACAGGAGGAGTTGTTTAAGCCAACTCTACTGGCCAAATATCAACTGGGTATTGCTAACACCATAACTCTTAGCTGGGATTAAACAATTTTGCAATGTATTGTTGCCCTTCACTATAAATAGTCTTGGTAAGGACAAAGCTGAAATGCATTGGAAACAAGGCAAGTAACTTTAACTTCTCTGTGTAATGTAGTTTAAATAACAAAAGTCTTAAGGCAATTGGAAAAGTGATGCCTTCTAGTCTAAGCACAGGCATATTTCATAATCCCAAAAACATATATAAATTTAGGCTACTGTTTGTATAAATTCTGCCTTTGTGGACAAGTAGAACAGAGAGAACTAGACAATAAGAGAGGAAAGGTTGAGAAAATACCATGCATGAATGGTTCTTTACAGTGCATCTGCAGGAGAACTGAAATAGCAAAAAAAAGAAAGAACAGCTTGGGATATAGTGCTGTAAGTGGAAAAAAGCTTCCTTCCTGTTATTTTCCTAAGGCACTCAGGGAGCCAAAGATATATATGTTCATTATCAGTAAGCAGAATTAGATCAAGGATCTGATTCTTTTTTTCTGTTGACGAAAAAACGCCACGCAACTATGAATTTTTTGTTGGCTGTTTGGGTACAAAACCAGTAACGTTGCCTAAAACAGCAGCTTGTCTGGCGCCCACACTTTCCATACAGAGTCTATAAATTGCAATGGTGGGAAATGAAACATTTCCAAGCTTATCAGTTTTTTCCTAAATCTTGTCATTTTTTGGGTGATGTCCAGAAAGATTATCGAAGAGTCTTGGGTTGTGTTAACATTCCCCCATGCATTCCTATGAGAAGTGGCCCTTCCAAGGCAGTTCAATAAACAGATAAATCAAGGGAAGACATTCATAGGCATATCAACAGTGGGATATTTAATATAAGTTACAACTTCCTCTCTTCACACTAGCAAGCTGTTAATAGCATTCGATTCTTCTGCTGCAAAATTATACATTAATTTTTAAAGGATAGCTCTAGACAAGTGAAAAATTGGCAACGTACCATTCCACAAATTTATTTTTAAATTGTTTTCCCAGTTGCAGGGCTTGTTGTATCATATTTTAATAAATATATCATTCAAATTAGCAAGAGTCATATGAAAGTAAATTGGGTTTTGAACAGGAGAATTCAAATGACAAAAATTGGCTAGGTTGCTGCTTGTTTTTTGTTCAGCTCACCTTTACAAAATGACCATATGTTATATCTTCATTTCTTGGCAACTGCAGAGTTGCATGCAGATACAGTCCTTCTGTTGATACTCTTTTTTCATTGTAGTGCTTCTGTCTAGAGGCGTCATTTTGCGAACAGCTGTAATGTTGTTATTAAAAGCAATACATATATTTTAAAACAAAATAGTAGACATATGTGCCTACTGTCAATGCAAGCAAGTCTATCTAAATGTCATGTCGAGTGTTGCAATGGCTGGAAAACAAAGCTGCTTTCTCCCATTTGCATTTCTGAAACCAATTTTGTGCAGGCTTACAATCTGTCTGCTTCAGAAAACCTATTCTGGGAGATGCTCAGGTATGAACTTGGCACACATAACTAGAGATACAGAACTTGATTCTTCACTGCCTTGATCCCATTATGACCATTTACCCCTGCAGAAAATAGGTAGAAAACACAACTGTTCATTTTCAGTAATATGGCACATTCATCTTTTGTAAGTGATGACATAAGATACAACGGTTTAAGTAATGAAGAATGTTCTATTTAATATTTTATTAGAAGTGTTTGGCTGTTCTAGCACTACCTTTAGCTAAAACCCTGGTATCATAATGGCATGGTTTCTGGTAGTCATGATCAAGTACAATAAGGCTGTGATCTTTTGAATTTACTTTTAAAACCTGGAAAATGCTATTGGTTTTAAGATCAGATTACACCTTTTATATTCTTGTTTATGATTGTCAAAGAGATTTTGATTAGAAGAACATTATTTTTTAATTGAGTAGTAAAATCCCTAAAAAGTCTTATGTTTTTGGACCATTAACATCTATGAAATTATTATAGATTGTTACAATATACTTGTAAATTTATTTTAAATTTTGTGCTGCCTATCAAACTAATGAAGTCAAATGTTGGTTACATGTGCAAATGCAAATTCTGGCTGCTAGAGTGTGAAATTAACATCTGGATTGTAGATTCACAAATTCCATATGGAAATGAAAATATCATTTGGTAAACTTTCAAATCACCATAAATCTTATATCTCCAAGAGAAAATGGAAATGAGAGTTGTGCAACTGATTTGAAAGTAACTCTGTGGGTTTTGCTATCACCAGACACAACCTGAGGATCACCAACAGAAATTTCCTTCCTAAGAGGACCTGACAAAGCTGTTTCTCTACATCTCCATGTTCAAATGTGCAGCTGGAAGAGTTTGGCATCTTTGCAGGCAAACATAAATAAAACCTTATGATGAGTGTTTCTAGACTAAATGGTCTTCCTCTGAGAATCCTCAAGAATGCATTTGCTTCTGTGTTACAGTATCCTTATTAGTGGATCCCTGACTTAGAGAAAACTCTGAATGAATATAATCATGAGAGACGAAACTGAGGTGAAAAAAACCCCAAATATTTTTAGACTCAAAAACTGTTTTGGTTGTGTCTTTTGAAAATTCTCAGACATAAGTTTAACAGCACGTATTTTTTTTTCCTTTAGCATGTGTTAAGCTTATTAGATCCCCTCCCCTGTATAAATCTGGCATATCAAACCACAATTTGCCTTGTCAGCTCCTAGGAGTGAAATCTATTGCAGTTACAGAGCTGTCCTGCTTTTGCCTTTGTAGCAACTTTCAGACCACAATAACAACCATCAGTTTAAAGCAGGCAGATCCATTACATTTCCTCTGTTCCTACAACCCCACATTAAGCTAATATTATCTATTTCCCAAGTGAAAAAAAGCCCTTCCAGTCCTATCAATTATTAATTCCTTGCTTGCAGCTAATGTTTTGTTTGAATTATTTAAATGCATCTTCATTTATCAATAAACATAAAATGTTAAACAAAGAATACTGATGAAGGGCATTATTTAAGCCATAACATTTTATGAGATTATTTCAAGCGCCTTTTTTGATTTATTAGCACAATATGTTTTATAATTATTTTTCCATTTCTAAAAAGAAAACAAACCAAGAAACACCATGTTTCTGGGTATCATCAAGAGATTTGGAGGCTTACTGAGTAGTTTCAGGAATGTTATATTTTGGACTTGTTTCCTCAAAAAAAAAAAGAAATTTCGAATGTATTTGCTAGGAAAATTCAAGACACGGTTAAAATATAAGATGCCTGTGATTTATTATGAGAATAACAGTTACTGACCTTCACTTTATCCTATGTTTCTTTTTTTCCAATTCCAGCACTGTATCAGAAACATACTGAAAATCATGTCTATTGTTAAAATACTTGAAACTAAAACAATCAAGGTGAAAGAACAATAAGTGATCCATTGTTATAATTATCTTCATGTGCCTGTCATGGTTTTAAAAGAAGAACAGAAATAGTCAGGTAACAGAAATAAAATCAACACTGTAATACTAATAAATTATTTCAAGCTACCTCTGTCAATTTAAACAACCCCTGATAAAATGTGGAACATTCTTAAAATCACTGTGTCTTCTTTCTCCTGGTTTGTAACAAAGTCAAAACAACTCTCAATTAATTATCACAGGCATATGAATGTGATGTTTCTTGAAGCTAAAATGATACTTAAGACTAGCCAAATTTTATCAATGTCCACTGTGCCCCTTTACCTTCAGGTGTATAATTTTCTCTGCTGCTACAAAACCATTCAGAAGCTTGGAGAAAATCCTATACTAGAGATTTTTAACAAAAATGCTTTCAAAAGTCTCATCTTTTTTCTGTAATAAAGAATATTGAGGTATTTTTGTGGTGATCCAGATTATGCAATAAATAGATATCTATGCTCTTGGCAGAAATATTAACCTTCCCAGCTTATCACAAATCTCATTCATTGAAAAAGCTCCTTTTCAGTAATTGCTTACGACCATTTGATAGGATCTCAGTAAAGATGTCAGCCATGATCTAGATCCTATTGTATTATGCACTTATAAAAAGTGCTTTCCCAGAGGGTTATCAGACAAGACAGAGGAAAGATGGAAGTCAGAAAATTTTAACTGACCAGTTTTATGATAAGCAGCTAAGGTACAGAAGTCATTAATAGTTTTGCTAATTAAAAGTATAGTAGGAAGAATCTCTTGTGGTAATAGGCTATAGTACTGGGTACAAACATTGTCGATGGCTCCAAACTATATCCATTACATCTAACTTTGTGCAACTGTTGTTTTCCTCCTTGCCTTCCCATATGAGATAAAAAGAATCTGCATATTTATGTACTTAATTGGATTTTAAAGAATAAAAAAACCCCAGAAATCTGAAAAATGATCTTAAATTACAGGATAGCAGAAAGAATTTCCAAAATATTTTTAAAAATACAATAATTTTTGCTTCCAGTTACCAAAGTAGATGAAACTGCATTGCTGTTGCATTGAATGGAGCAACAACCTGTCAGATGAAAAATCTGATAGTTCGTACTAAATATAGTTGTATTAGTTTGCTGTGAAAATACTTCAGATTAGTCTACAACAGACTTCAGTGTGGACAACAAATATTGAGACTAATACACTACAGAAAAGCTGGTTCAGCCTGGGTGCTCTGCATACGTAAGGCATTTACAAATAGGAACCAAGACTGCAGAACTGCAGACCCAGAGATACAGTTTGTGCTGCTACAAGCTTGTTACTGCACTGAAACTTGTTCATTCAAAGGAAGCATAAATATGGGATCTTTAGTAAAACTTAGGTGTTTTGAGCTTCCGAGCATAGTTACAGAACTAACTTAATTTCTAACACTGAAATGCTTTAATAATGGATATCTCTAGAAGATTAAATTTATTAAAGCTACAGATTAAAATGAATTTTTTTCTAATGGAACATAGATAATTTTTAGCATAATAGTATTTTTTTCCTTGGGAAAAATATTAATTATAGCCCAAATACATTTACTATATCTGGTAATGTGCAGGTAACACTTCAGAGAAAAAAATGTGCAAGTAGATTATACTAGAAAATTGTATTTTTTCTACAGGTAATTTGAATCATGCACTCATGGAAATATTGATTGAAAGGAACTACTGGAAGTTTAGTCCCATTTCTGTTCAAAGTGGGATTTGCATCATCATCTTGGAGTTTTAGAACTTTCCATGGAATGTAAGTGTTAGGTGAGATTAGGGATACAGTGGATCGATACAGTGCTTTAAGTAGAAAGGTGGTTTACTATTTTTGTTTCATTGTTTTTCTTACTCATTCTGATATTTCAGTTTTCTGCTTCCTGTGTTGGACTGTTCTCCATTAACATCTGGTTTTGAGTGCTGCTGACAGCCTCAGCAGAGGGCTGCAGTACCTTGTTAGACTCAGTGCTGTGTTGAATGAGAAAGATAATAGAGA
Source organism: Eulacestoma nigropectus (assembly GCA_013397775.1). NCBI lineage: Eukaryota > Metazoa > Chordata > Aves > Passeriformes > Eulacestoma > Eulacestoma nigropectus. Next base: position 8,031 of record VZTE01000852.1, on the reverse strand, counting down.
AGGACCTTCTCCTTACAGAGTCTATGTCCCCCACAGCACACCACACTCAACAACTGGTTACATGGGATGTGTCTGTTTTGAATTATTACCCATAACATAAACATATGGCAGAAGTCAGTGCTGAAGATTCTCATGGGAGGCATATCTGGGAAGCTGTCCCCTCCCTCGGTATGCAAGGGTCTTCAGAGCACCATTTGCACCCATGACTCCCAAACTCCTCCTAGGCACCAGTGAGCATCATCACAGCTTTGATTCCATTACCAGAAATACTTACCTCCTACATCAGTATTTCCTGGAACAGGACCACAATGTTGAAAAGCTGACTGGCTGTTGCTGTAGGCAATAATTCATGGAAAATGCAAAGCAGAGAGTTAGTGTACCTGCAAGTGTGGGCATGGGAGCAGGATGTGGGCACCCTCTCGTCTCCACCAGAACGTAGCATGTCAATAGATTCATGCCTACCCCTATTTAAAAGCTTTTCGGTGTTATTTATCAATTTACATAACTCTCTAAAACCATGGTACAGTAGTTAATTTTTATATTACAGTGAAATTCCTATCTATGGAAGTACATATTTTAGCCACATTAATATCACATTAGCTCATCGTGATTAATGTTATTGCAATTAATGAATTAATAATGATTTGTCTCTTTACCAAGTTGGGGTTTCTTTTACCTTGACGTGAAGAGGATCCATGGTATTGATTATCACAAATATAATGGATTGATTCATCATTTATGGGAAAAGAGGCTGCTCTTCCCATAAAGCTCATTCTTTTATTGCTTTTCTGTGTTGGTTTTTTTCTTTCCCTCTTTTCCTCAGTAGATATATTATTTTTGGCAGGAATTCAAACCATCTATGGATCGTTCCTAGGAGTCAACTTAGCTTCAAGAACTGTAACTTGAATGTGTGCTGTGAGAATGAATGGAACTCAGATGATTAAGTTGTCACATATAAACTGTCATGAAAGGAGATGGTTATCCTGGATAATGAAGGGTAGGCATTAATGGCTGCTCCCTATAGAGTGAGATTAGGTGCTTTGCAGCTATTTAATTGTGGATAAAGGTGAGCAACTAGCATGTGTTGTGATGCCCATGTATGCAGCAGCAGCTTGAGTTCCGGTGCTGCTGCTTTTGCCCAGCTGAAGGGTAGGGTCCATGTCCTCAGTGAAAAATGAAGTTACTGAAATCAATCTCTTGATTGATACTAGACTCTTAAGTATATAGAGACCATGTACGTGATTCTATTCTTAGGTGTTCCTTTGTTACTAAGCACTTGGGCTTTTCAGCACAACATTTTTTGATTACCTTAGAATTGATAGCTTTGCCACTACTTTTTTCTACTCTTTATTTAATGCTAAAAAATAGAAGAGATTATTCAGTATTTTGGTTTTCTTTTCTGTTTTTATTTTTGTAAAGACTTGATGGCTAAATCAAAGTTGCAAGAGTACAACGGAGCACAAACCGATAAAGAAACACTAATTTGTCATATAAAATAGTATACCTTTCCAAGCACTTCCTTTGTGATGCAAAAAGGTTCACTCACTCTACCCCTTATAATCTTCTCTAAGTTGGAAAAGCGGTTGTTTTAATCTCAGAGATCATGTCAATTGATGCAGTCTGGAGCCTCCAGATGTGGAAAAGCTAGAAACGTAGGCAAAAGAATCACAGTGGCATTCAACTACTTGCTGCAGTCACACTGCCTTATGTCCTGCTTTTGTAAGGGTCTGTGATAGAGGGGCAAACTTTTAATGCTGATGTCCATTGTGACAGTAGGGTATTATCAACAGCACACTTAAGGTATACATTTACATGATCAATGTTTTAAATATTTTGCTCTTCTGACTTGAATGATTTAAATTTCACTTCTTCCTCAAACTGTTGATGAGAATTTAATGCTTTAAAATCAGATGGTACTGAGGATCATTTCTCAGTGAGAAAAAATTGTAAGTGTACTATTATTTACATATGAAATATAAACTAAACAAAAATAATAGAGCCTTCCAAAATATTGACTTTGGATAATATCTTCTCTTGCTGTTTCTTAAGATTTTCTTTTCTGAAGTCCACCACATGCTGATAAAAATTCTTATATGATCTATCAGTAGACATTGATGTTATACTATGCATATAAAACCTGACTTTCCCCACTTATTTTTCCGGATTTATATAGGGAATATTTTTAAATATTTTGCAGCTACACAAAAAACCCTAAGGATAGGTAGTATCATAAATTCTGAAGGGGACTTCCTGTGAGATTTCCACATCTCTGAAGTTCAAAAATTAAAATAAAATATGACTAGAGAAAGTTTAATTTTCATTTTGTTTCCAAAAGTCAGAAAACCATATGTTTTACTGCAAATGAACATTTTTTCTGGTGAAGAGGGTCATAGTAAGGGCACTTCCATCTCAAAATGAGAGTTTAGAAATTCATTGAAAACCTATATATTAACAGTAAACCAAACCATATGAATTTTCTTTGAAGAGCCAGTCTGATCTAAAAGCTCTGAATCTAGTTTGTTTGCAATTACATTCTGCATTATTTGAAATTAAAATCATCTAGCACCTATAAATGAAAATTCAATGTATAATTTTGATGCCTGCTTAAGAAAAAATTTCAAAATAACTTTTCAGTGCAACATCAAGTATTATGGCAGGTGAATTCTGTTAATACTATGTTCATGTGGACACTGAAGAGCTTTAGTAGAGGGATTTTTCAGCTTTCTGCAGCATTCTGTGAGAACTCTGTGTCTCTCACGAAAACTATGCAAAACATTGCTACGGGTTTTTGTAAACTAATTCTCTCTCTTTGCACCTGCTGTTGTTCAGTTAGTATTGTTATGGTACACTGAGGAAAATATTTTCAAATGGGTGTTGAATAGCCTCCACCAATCATTCTAGGAGGTGGTTGACCAAGGGACCAATAGTACTATGCTACTCTTGTGAATCAAGTTATATAAACTGATTTATAATCAATTAAATTAGCCATTTTCTCCGAATCTTGGTTGTGTCATTTCTCACTGTCCCGGGTACAACAGCGACATGTTCACACTGTTCCCAAGTCTTTCTTTAAACCTTTTGAGAAGAGTTTGTTTAATCAAGTTCTCAAAAAGGAGGATCATGTAACACTCTCAGGTACATCCATGTAAGTAAGTCCAGACTGACCCCTCTGGAGATGCTTATTGTTGGGAATCCATTTTGAAATGAATGAGAAAGGCATGAGAGACTTGTCTTCCACTAATTACTCAACCTCTTCTAACTTCTTCTTGTCCAAAATTATTATCTAAAGCTGCTAGAATCACATAATATTCTGAGTTGGAAGGGACCCACTAGGATCACTGAGTCCAGCTCTTAAGTGAACGGCCCGTATGGGGACCAAACCCGTGATCCTGATGTTATTAGCACCATGCTCTTACCAGCTGAGCCTATCTCAGGGTCACTTCAAAGTTAATATGCGGACTCTTCAGGACCGATACAGAAATGCATCAAACACATGTCTAGTGATAGGAAGGACAAACTTTATAGCTCACTTCTCCACATTTTACACTGCACAAATGATTAAAATCCACTTGTCTCTAATGAAGTTTTTAGTTGTTTTTCGTGGTCTTGTATTTAAAAGGGAAGGGAAGGGAAAGTGCTAGAAAATTACTAGTCTTTTTGAGCAAGACTTATTATGCCTATATTCTGGTGAAAAGGCTTAGTCTAGCCCTACAGAAGTCTCAAGGTATAGTCTAGAGCAGTGATCTTCATTCTTCCCTGTAGCAACAATTCTTGAAAACCAATATGGTGTGTAAACCACTTATCTTTTACTTGTTAAGATGAAATGCAGTGGCAATGACCCCATGGGACTGTTAGCAACATCAGAGGATGGTGGTTGGGGGTTATTTTTAAATTTTGTTTTAGAGGGGGAGTTGTGGGATTTTTGTTGTTTGTTTGTTTTGTTTCTTTATGGGGGTTGCTTGTTTTGGTTTTGTTTTGCTTTTCTATGTGAACTTTGTCTTTTAAACACCATTTTCATAGGAGGATGCTTATCTATTAACCATGCTATTTTTTGAGATCCAAACATTCTTTCTCTTTACCTAGAATGTCATCAAATTTCAAGATCAATTAAACTTATGACAAAATCTTGGGCTTTTCCCTTAACTTGGCAATATTTTAGTTACTGCTCTATTCTATAAACATTTTCAGTTGGATTGTTTAATCTCCGTGGCTAAAAGAAATAGAGGAAACCATCTCTTCTGCACCTCTTCTGTCTTACAGCAACTAGACATTCCATTTAGGATTACATAGAGTCAATGCTGATGGTTGATGTTGATGCTGTTCTTTCAACCAGAGAGTAAGCCTGAACTACCTTTCCCATTGAAAGAGGCTACCATTTTGGTGTGAACTGTAGAACCTACTCCACAAATATCTTGCAGTAAATTTTAACCTCTACCTGGGAGAATACTGGGGCAATGAATGACTACACAATTCCAGGAAGGGCCCAAAGCTAAGAAAAAATAAATGGCTGAGGTATCTTTGAAGCAAAATATCTGGAAAGTAGCACTACATTGGGACATAATGTGAAGCTACAAAGGTAGTGATCTACAAAACAGCCCACCAGCAATCTCAAACATCCAGTATCTTCTGCAGCATGGAACTTGAGAGATTCTTACATCATCATCTTGTTTGTTTACACACTGTAACCTGATTGCTCATGAAAAGTGACAGGAGCCCGTGATATGTGAATTGTCTCTTTCTTCATGGGAATAGCCAAATAAAGACTCCTCTGCAAAAGAAAAGAAAAATTTACAAGACACAGCCTGTACATAACCTTCCTAGGACATAATCTTTCCTGACAGAAGAGGATTTTGAAAGACTATGGTCTCTCTAAAATAAACAAAAATACAAATATCAAAGGCAAATGGCAATATTCTAACGTTATTTTGTCTCTATTGTTCTAAGACATCATTCAGTCTAAATACTTTCATTGCATGATTCTCTTAAGACTCTTTTATTTTACACCACAGTTCTCTTCCTTAAATGTTAAAGAAATTTTATATTATATATAAACCGTACTTTTCTGGTTTTTGATTGATGAATTTCTTAATTTTTCAAGATAAGTACTAAAAAAATCCTTTATCTTTGATTTTATTTATTATACAAACTTGGAAACCTATTTTTGGAAATTCCAACCAATCTGGATTTTTGAATCATATTTCTCCACATGTGGTATTAATTTATCTTTGTCTTGCCTTCATGAAACACAGAAACAGATGTTGGACATTTCTGCTTTTTAAAAGGCCTCTGATCTTATGAAGATTCTTTCCAGGAACAGACAGAAATAAGTTTTTAAGCTACAGATCATTTACACGATTGTTTCTGATGAAGTTTGCTTTGTTGGCAAAATGGATTTCATCCTTTTTTCAGATATTTTGATTTCGCATTGAACTTGCACTGGAAAAAAAAATGTTTAAAAGTTGTCCTTTCTGTAGATCAGATTAAACCAGACACGGGACTAGAGTGCTGACCTATATTCATGAGTTTAATTGCTGTAGTGTACTTTAACTTCTTACAGATGTATGATTTAAATGGTTAACCTTTACTGGCTATCTTTACTAATGTGACCTTATCTCTTCAGATTCTGATTCTTAAAGTGGATGTCTAAAATAATAGTTGAAAGGTTAGATTTTCGTATGCATTTCGTGTGATTTCAGAGGAGGTATTGACCAAGTCTCATCAATACACGTGGATTGATTTGTGCGGTGTGGCCAAGCCAAAATAACTGTAAATCCATCTGAATCAGCCAGATCAGACTTGCATACAGCTGGTTTATATTGAACAGGGCAGTACAAAGCAGCTGGAATTTATTGGTCAACCTGACCTACTATTTATTAGTAATTTATGTAGTGCAAGGCACGTGTTATGTAGGTGTGTATCAACAGATAGGTACATATGCCAAACTTGCACACAGGTGCTATGCAGACCATTTGTAATGTGGACAGAGAAAAAAAGAGATGCACTATTTGCTTCTCAACTAACTTGAATTAATAACATCAGGGAAGAGGGCTTAACAACTTAATTGCATACCTTTTCTCATGCATAATCTACAGGACTTAAGAACAAGTATGAGAAGGGATTATTCTGTACCCAGAAAAACAGATATCATGCATCATACAAACATTTTACAATTATAACTTAAATAGCTCCAGTAGATTTTGCTCTAGATTTTCTCCATGTATGTATGTGCAAAGTGATTATAAAAATCCATCTTGAGAAGACTCTGTTCACTAGAGATAAAAACCTTTGAAGTCTTTTTACAGGATAGCCACAATAATTTTTCATATAATTATTAGCTGTTAGCAAACAATGATGTTCTACTAACAGAGCTTTAAAATGTAGGATGCTAACTGGAGACCTTGAAAGAGATTCCCCACTTCTTCATCTCTCCTGTGGTCATTAACATCCTTGCATGGGACCCAAGAATGGGGAAAAAAAAAAGGAAGAACTCCTTAAAATTCTACAAAGATATTTGTTCTAATCTCATGGACTGTTTTCAAAGCTAAAACATGTTTTGGACTGGAAAACTGAAATTTAGTACATCAAAGTGCTGAAGTATGACATCAAAATTTTTAGTCCTTGTAAGAATTAGTGACTTTACTGAGAATGATCTTCTCCTTAAATTTCAACAAAACGTGGGGGTTTTAAAACTAAATGCATATTGCTAATAATTATTAACTTTTTTTTTTCTTGCACACATGGACAGAAAGTTCAAACTTTTTTATTCTAGCTGGCATTTTTCCCATTAGTCCAGAGTGGGAATGCTGTTTGGATTCTCAAGGTCTTCTCTGTTAATTTATAGTACGAACTGGTACGGTTGCCTCTCTGTGAAACAAAAAAAAACAAGCCCCAAACAAACAAAAATGCCCTTAAACCAGTTTTCAAGTCTAATATAAAACTGATGTTAGAAAGCAACACTTTTGGCCAGTTGGCATTTTGAATGCCTCCTAAGCATTGCATTGATGTTTTACAAGGAGCTTTTAAGAAGCTATATCAGAAGAGAAGCCACCTTGTAGAAAAAATGAAGATATGCAGAGTAATTTTTTTTGACCTTGAACTTTTTCACAAAATTCTCATTGAGATGTTAGCTAGCTCACAATTGATGTGGTGGTTTATGAAATATCTATATGATATTTCATGAATGTCATAGAAGATTTCATAGAAGAATTAAACAAGATGACAGTATCTTACAAACATGCAGCTCAAGCACAATCCGTTCAGTTGCTCTCTGCTCACCTAATTGCTCACCTAAGGTACAAGTGCAGCCACATCTGTTGTATTTCTCTTTGTGTGCAAATAAGTTCAACTGGTTTTTTGGTTCAGTGCTGAATATACACTCAGCAAAAATTATCACCTCTCTCAAAACCAAAATCTAGTTTTTGTTAGTTCCAATTTTCCAATTGCTCTAATTTTCCAATTTATTAATTACTTTTCTCTTTAATTTTAAAAAAAATGAGATGCTTTAAGAGTTGACTAGCGTTTCAGTTGCAGAAGTTCGTTGTTGCTCCACTCTCCAAGGCTCCAGATAGACCCGTCTCTTATCATGTTAAGAGAATAGCATGTTAATGTAAGAGCTGTGTCAAAATAAAAACACAGATCAGTCAGTGTAGTAGCACCAGTCAGTTAAAAATAATAATAATAAAAAGAAAAGAATAATAAAAATTAGCACAGAATACTAGGTGGGAGGGATCACACTGGGCTTAGACAGACATGCTTGTTCTTTTATTACTGTGAAGCAAATATCCAGAGACCATGTGTTCTAGGGAGTGAATGAATCCTTGCAACTCTAAAGATGAATCTGGTTTTTTCATTCAGATATTTCCAGGGCTTGTACAGCCACATATAGTGGCTATGTCTGTAGGAGCAGATAAAACACTATGAAGGCATAGGCCTGAGCATTGGCCATCACTTGTCCCTGTTCTTTAAGTATTAGCACACAGACTGGTATGTTACTTTCCATGCCAGGTAGTAACGCTTGCCTGCCCCGGGGTA
>VZTE01000846.1:145968-162489 GCA_013397775.1 Eulacestoma nigropectus | reverse complement strand
TTCGAGATGCAGAGAACACGCCTGTAGATGCAGCGGACAAGGGAAGTATAGAGTACACCGATGAGTTTGATGCGGTTTACAGGCATTAAGGTGAAGGTGCAGCCCAGCACCGGCTTTTTTCTTTTAGATCCTTTGCTCACGAGAGCGGCTGCTGGACTCCTGCGACCAAGCTGCGAGAGGGAACAATGGGATGGCACATCTATCTGAGAAAGAAGCTACAGAGCTGCAGTCTGCTGTGCGCAATTTCAATGCTGCTATAAAAATAAGGTACTTCTGGAACATCTTCTATCCTGACACTTCCATCTCTGTGAGCTCTAGCTGCTTGAGCTCAGCGACACTGAAGGTGTGTGAAAGTCATCGCGCTGCGAGTATCAAGTTTCACAGGGAAGAGGGAAAAAACAAATGCTTTCTCTCCTGGGACATCTCTCAGTCCACACTGCAGCTGGAAGCACTGCACTCTAACGAAGGACTCTGCCACTTAGAGAGAATGTGATGATGTTGTCTATATAGTTGAGAAGGAAAGTGTGGCTCACTAGTGTGTCCACCTAATTTACAGACTTTAGAGGCACTATGAATGCCAGCACTGGCTTCTTGTTCTAGGACTTTTTCTTTACGTGCAGCTACTGGGTGTTTTGAAGGGGGTTTGAGATCTGCCAGAGTGAGAGGGTAAGACGGTACACAGAGCTTGAGGGAAAGTGCATATCTCCAGGGGGTTTGATGCAATTCAGTAGGTGTGAGTTACACGTTAAGCAGCTGATAGCACAGAAAATGTTCTGGGAGAAAGAGGCCGAGTTGGAATTACCTTTCCTTTTGCAGCCGATAAACTGCACAGCTATAAAGATTCCACTTCCTTCGCCGCTAGATGCAGGATCACATTCTGTCAGTCTCCAAGAGCCAGGATCCACAGCGGAGCCTTTCCACGAACCGCTCCCACACGAACGGGGCCAGAAAGCGCTTGGCTTTTTCCTGGGCACTGTCAGCGCTCACCAGAACAACCACACGACGCCGCTGCCGACCTGCAAAAGAAGGAAACGCGCCTCTCCCAGCTCGAAACCACCCCAAGGGCGGAGCCAAGTTGGAAACGTTCCTGCTCTCAAATCAACGGTGTCAGGACAAAAAGATTTCCCTAATCTTCCCCTTCCAAGTGCAAACTCTTCTTTGCACCACACTCAAAGAGCAACATGAACTCCTTTGCCCTAACAAATCTTTTCACTCTCACAGAGTCCAGCCACCAACTTGAAAACGTCGGGCAAAAACAGAGCTCACAGAGGTGCCAGCTGAGAAAGCTCTTGCTGCCTACAACTTCAACTGCACCCCTCAAACTAGTAGCACAACCCCTGCTATCGGCACTTTCCTTCTCAGCTCTAATACCATCCTAAGCCTTCAGTCTCCCAGAGCCAGGATCCAAAGAGAACAGCAGCAGAGACTGCTCACACACTAAAGGTACCAGGACAAAATGCTCAAGAGCTTGGCATTTGCATTCCCACTGACAGTTCAACAGCTCTAACCCAGAGAACTGCCTGTTGGGAGAAGCCTTTAAATTCACTAAGAGCACCCAATGTGCAGATCCAAACTTGCTTTCTTTGCCAAAGTGAGGAACTACAAGCCCATCTGAAAAAAAAGGCATCTCCTCCTCCAAAATGCAAAGCATCCATCCAGGGACTGATCCTGTACAAAGGTGCCAGAACACTGTCACTGGGTGTTACCTGCCCAGGGCACTAGATCAGCTGCACACCAAGACTCAGCATAGCTGCTTACCTTGTCCAAAAGACATGTGCTGCCAGAATTTCAGAAGGCCACCTCTGAAAAGTGGAAACCACATGCCAAATGGAATCTTTCAGGAGACCACCTGATAGATACTGACTTCATAATTGTATGAATTGAGGCAGTGCTTCCACACTGAATAGTCCAGGACAGAAGGTTGCTGCCACCCTTGACCTCCACTAGGCAGCTTCTTACCTGCACATGAAACACTGGAGCTACGTGATTTCCTTCTTACGAAAATGCATTGCCATTCTCATTCAGGAACTTACCAAGGGGAAGTTACATACCACCTCCAGTATTGCATATGTACAACAATTGCTTCTACACAGAAGGTGATGCCTTAGGTTTTAAATTTTATATTTTTCAAATCCTGTACTGCCTAATGTGTAACTCCAAAGTTTCTTGTGGCCTGTTAGCTGCTGTTCTCTCATGCTGGTTAAACATAACAAACCTCTCTAGGTTTCCATCTCAAGGACACCAGGCCCCAAAATGTGTAAACTAAAAGCCTCTGAGAGGGGGGCAAACGTGGGCTAATTACATCATGAACTGAAGTTTTAATTGGGCAATTAACCCTGATATGCAAATGAACCAAACATATAAAAGTGTGAAGAACTCGTGATTCGGGGTCCATCTTGGGAGTAGCCTCTGGACTCCCCAGGGTGTACCTTTGAAGGCCTTTCAAAAAAATACCTACCTTTATTCCCTTATTCCCATCTAGTCTCTGTTTTTAGGTGGCCACCTCAGGAATCAAAGAGACCAGGAGAGAAATGTCTTGCTGGATTATACCTCCCCATGGTACCTTAACATCTACTCCAGCAACACTGGCACTATGTCCTTTCCTTCCCAAGCTGATGCCTTGATGGGCTACCTAGAAACAGGGACTAGACAGGAGTAAGGGAATAAAGGTGGATATTTATTTGAAAGGCCTTCAAAGGTGCACCCTGGGGAGCCAAAGGCTACATCAAAGATGGACCCCAAGCTGGACGACGAGTCACGAGGTTTTCACACTTTTATAGGTTTGGTTCATTTGCATATCAGCATAAATTCGCCAATTAAAACTTTAGTTAATGATGTAACTTCTTCAATTTCTCCACCTCTCCAGAGGCCCTGGTTTATACCTCGTGGGCCTAGGACAGCCTAAGTGTCCTTGAACAAGCTCAGAGAGGCTTTGTTATGTCTATCTGGCATAAGAGAGCAGCAACTAACAGGCTACAAGAAACTTCAGAGTTACACAGTGGGCAGTACAGAATTTAAAAATATAAAAGCTAGAACTTGAGGCATCAAAGCAAAGGCACTCCGAGTCACTTGGCCTTGCCTTGCCTTCAGTACCTTGCCTAGTTTTCCTAGCGTACACTTGCTTTGCCTTCCCTTGCCTACGTTTCCCTTGCCTACATCTCCCTTGCCCTGCCTACCACTCCTTTGCTTTGCCTTGCCTTCCATGCAGGCAAGGCAATGCAATCAAAGTGTAGGCAATTGTAGGCAAGTCAAAGAAGAGATAGGGAAGGCAAGAGCAGTGAGGGGAAAGCAACTGGAGTGTTAGCTGAGAAAAGGCCCAGAAGTTGTAGGGAAGGCTGAGCATAGGAAGGTAAGTGCAATGATGGGTAGGCCAGGCAGGGACAGGAAGGGCTGGCAAGGCAAGGCAAGGCCAGGCCAGGCAAGAAAGGGACAGGGAATGCATACAAAGCAATGCGAGGTAAGGGATGGGTAGGCAAGGCAAGGCAAGAATATGATACATATATGTAGTTGAGAGGTATAAATCTGAGCATGTTATGGATGGTGTAGAATAAGGGGAGGATAATATTATGGTTACAAAGCAAGTCCATGGAGCTTCAGTGTTGGATATTTGATACCACCCACATAACCACTGTGGGGGTGTGAAAAGAGAAAGCGGGAGAGGCCAGAAGCAGAAGGGTTGCCACTCTCTTGGCCAGCTCTCAGATACTGCCATTGCAGGGAGAGAGAACCTGCTGGCACTGCCACCACCACCACTGCTGCAGCAGAGAGAAAGCCTGTCTGGAGCCCCACCGTGGTCATGGTCCAGTCCAGGAGCTGCTGCTCAGCAACTGCTGGTTGCCACTGCCAACCAAGAGAGCCTGCCAGCACCACCAGCCCCACTGCTGCAGCACAGAGAGAAGCCTGCCTGGAACCCACCACAGCTGCGGTCCAGCCCAGGAGCCACCACTTCGCAAGCCATCTTACAGTTGTTTCACAATTGCAGTCGCCTGGACTGCATCACCCAGCACAGTGCAGCACTGTCCCTTCACTGTCCCTTATTTCCACTGGTTTTTTTAGTTTGTTTTTTTTTTCCCCTGGGCTAGAGGGAGGGAAACCGTCGCTGCAGGGGCCCTCCACCATCTTGCCTTTGTTGCTGGGGGGGGCATGTGGTGGCCAGTAGTAGGATAACCCCTGTGAATAGCCCCTGCAGCGTAACCTGGGCAACACAGAGAGACACGAGCTCCTTTTGATGGCCGCTGTCTTTGGGGCGCGTGTTAGTTTGTTCTGTGGTGATCATCCTTTTTGTGTGTAAACCATTCTTTCTTTTGTACAATCTTTTAATCTTTTATTAATATCATTGAGTTTAATGCAATTTCTTCAGTAAATTGTGGTTCCAATTTATAATATCTCAGTATTTTCTCCTCCAATATCGATAGGGGGTGGCTCGAGTGGCCTTAATTTCTCTGCTGAATTTTAAAACAAGCACATCCATGACTCAGATATATTGAGGATTATATTCCCTAAATTACACAGCTACCTGAGCAATACTAGATACGTGGAGGAAGAGCATTTAAATATTTACCCTCAGTGAGGAATGACAAGTGTACTCCAGGTGCATTAATACCACCTGCACAGGTTAGAACCACCTAGCTTCAGCGTTCCAGCCCTCTGGTAGAGCCTGGCACTAAGTTCACCTGCATGTAAGTGCTTTTATCCCATGGTTAGGGCTTGCTGGACTAGCAAGAATGATTAGGAATGTGTCACTAAAATTAGAAAAAGCCATTAATGAAAGCACAGAGAGTATTGTAGCCTATAGGAAGAAATCCAAGTAGTAGCACAAATGGTGAAACAGAGTTGATGTGCCTTAGACTGCCTGTCAGCAGCACAGGACAGTGCATGAGCTGTACTGAAGAAAAGCTGCCAGCTTTATGTCAATCCAGACTATAAAATCCAAACTGATAGGATAACACACATTCAGAAATATTGCACTGTCCAATTGCAAGACAGGATTTTGCCCTCAGCCTGTGTGGCCAACCTCTTGGCTCTCAGACTTAGGCACAGGACTGTGTCCTGGTTCCAGCTAGCACAGGGTTAATTTTTTGCAGTAGCCCAGAGGGGCATGGCCAGAACCCAGAGGTTATTCTAGACCACCTCTTGTCATTGCCGGGGGCAGGAGGAAGGGAGTATCTTCTGAGAAGGGGTTGCTTTCTGTTTGAGTAAGCAGGAGCCGGACAGAGCAGTTTGCGTGGCACCAGTTCTAAGCAGGAGGGAGCAGTCGGCGTGGCATGGCTGCAATCTGGTCAGACTGTGTGGTGAATATTTTGCATGTGAATCACTCTCTTTTGTACACTTCTGTTATTAATATTGTTGCTGTTACTGTTTGTTTTCTTATCTCATTGCTGTTTCCAGTAAATTGTTCTTATTTCAACCTAGGATCTTTGCCTTTTGTGCCTTCAGTTGTCCTCTCCAGTCACCATAGGGGAGGAGGAGGGGGAGGGAGGAGTGAGCAGTGAGCAGTGTGTGTTTTTTGTGGGAACTCTAAATTGTAGTATATGATTCCTAAACCACGACAACTGTGAACTCAAAATATTTTAGATGTTGTATTTGCTGCCTTATTGTGATTTGTAATTTTATGTGTGTGTTCACAGTGTTGTAAAACATTACACACTCATCATCTAGGGAAGACACTGAAAAGCAAAGTTCAGCCAGAAGGAAGGCACGTATCAGCAAGAGTTCACCAGGGACAGACTGTATGCACCCGTTGGGAGCAGGAACGCCAAGGGAAACATGAAATTACATCAACTGTAACTTTACTTTTTCCCATCTCTCAAAGAAAACAATATAATTATGGCTTTAGTGGGAAGAGAGGTCAGAGAAGACTCCAGCATAACTTTCGTGGTAAGTCAACCTGTCTTCTCCCCCACGGGGGTGATTGTCCTGCTCTGCTCTGCACTGGTGCGGCCTTACCTTGAGTCCTGGGGGCAGTTTTGAGCACCACAGGACAAAAAAGACATTAATTTATCAGAGAGCATCAAAAGGAGGGACACAAGGATGGTGAAGGATCTGCAGAGGAAGCCTTATGAGGAGAGGCTGTGTTTTGCCAATTTACAGGGATGATTTAAAGGACACAGACAACCAATGGAAAGAATGGTTAGTTTACTAGGAATATAAAGGCAACACAAAAGTAAAATGATAAATTGAATAAAACAGCGTGCCTGACTTTAGCAATAAAGAAAAATAAGCAAAGTAATGCACCTAATCATCACCATGTGAGAGAATAGTGATTAAGAAAGATACATCACCAATTGCCTAAATACTTTACCATCATCCAGAGTCCGTGTTCTGTGGGGAGCCCCGTTCAGCAGCAAGGACCTGGAGAACCATTCCCAGCAATTAGGAAAATCCTACACAGTGTGTCCACCCATAGGTGAGGTCTCTGAATTTGCCCCAAAACTGGGTCCAGCTTTTATGGGCCCAAATCAGCAAGTTGAAGTGACTTGATTATATTTTTAGTGCGGAACCACCTGGGTCTGATGGCACACTTCCCATCCAGCCAGGGCCAAGGCTTGGCCAGAGCCCAGGCCTCAGCTGGGAGGGTTTCCCCTAAAATATCCTACAAGCAAGCCTATTCATGTCAGTTGTGAAAATTTCTTAAAATGATACATTTCTTGCAGATAACTATACAAGGTTATGTGAAAGTTTCTAAAGCAGCCAGTTTGGTGTTAAACAGCTAGCATAAGCATCTCGGCCATCTATTTTTAGCTAAATAATACTGATGGTGTCACTCACATAATGCCCAGGTTTCATCTTGTAAGTCAACTCTGGCTGAGGCCTGATGCTCAGGCCTCAGCACATCTGAGGTCACTTGGTTTGTTCAGCCTGGAAAACCAGAGATTGAGGGGGAGACCTCATTGAGGTCTTCAACATCCTCTCAAGGGGCATTGGAAGGGCAGGTACCGATCTCTTTGCTCCCGTGACCAGTAACGTGGCCTGAGGGACTAGCTGGAGCTGGGTCAGGGAGGACTAGGTTAGGTATCAAGAAAAGGTTCTTACCCCAGAGGGTGGTTAGGCACTGAACAGGCTTGCCAAGGCAGTGGTCACAGTACCCAGCCTGTCAATATTCAAGAAGTGGTTGGACAACACTCAGGCACAGAATGGGATTGCTGGGGTGTCCTGTACAGGGCCAGGAGTTGGACTTGATGATCCTGATGGGTCCTTCAACTCAGGATATTCTGTGATTCTGTGACTTTATATGCACTGAATGATTATCTCGAGCTGGTTTGCGTTGGCCATCAGAGCTTGTCTATAATTGCTTCCAATTTATTTCTGCAGTCAACCTCAGGGCATTAACAGACTGATCAAACACAAAGGGTTTGAGGAAAACCTGCTTTTATGTCACAGTGTCCAAGGCCAGGTTGGATGGGGCCCTGAGCAACCTGATTTAGTGAGTGGCATCCCTTCCTATGGGAGGGGTGTGGGAAACGTGATCTTGAAGGATCCTTCCAACCCAAGCCTCTCTAGAATTCCATGATTATTTTGTGGGTCACTCAGAACAGATGAGATCCACCAACTACTGAAAAAGTTGGCCTGCCTTCTAAAAATAGATTCCTCAAAATACCGATGAGACTTTAAGACGGAGAGACTCCAGGAAAGAAACCAACCACCTCTTCAAAATACCTGTATTTATTACACCAAAACTCAAAGTCCTAACAGTTCACATTTTTTCTTTTCCTTCTAGGTCGTCCCAAATGTGACAACAGCAAGACAAAAGTGTTTGTATCCAAACAAAACCATGGAAAAGAAGTCCAGTAAAGGTACGTTCATACAAAAGTCATATGGTCTTTAATTAAATGCAACATAAGTGGCATACACAGATTAACAGGTACCAAAAGACAGATTCATAAAATAAAAGCTAGGATTTTGTGTTTCTTGTGCCTGTTATTGAAATGTAGAACATCTCACTACCAATAACATGGAGGGAATAAAACACAGCAGCGTTAAGATTTCAGCTCTTATTTACAGAATTTAGATGGTAACATTGCAGAATATTCTTTCTTTCATAAAGAAAGAGTATTTTTTATTTTTTCATTAAAAAATACCTTGTAAAAGTTGGCTATTATCTACCGTTACTGGAGAGCTCTGCTGATGTCAGTGGGTATCAGTATTCACAGTTGATTAACCGACTGCTGTTCTACAGTTCAGGCTATACCCGCAGTGATTTTATCAGTCACTTCTGAGAGACAGTAACTCCTCTCTTACTTGATCACCTTTCCAAAGGGCCCTTCATGGGTATTCCAAATTTCAATGCTAATGCTGACTGCAGCATTAACACAGCAGGACAGAAATAGTACAACCAAAGGGGATTTTTTATTCTTCGGATTTTTTTAATTTTGCCTTGTTTCCACCTGAGGAAGCTTTGGCTGTCCCAGCTTGCTTTGCAGTTTCAGCAGGTTTCTGTTTTAGCCTTTGCTTTTTGGAACGTACCAGGTCTTCACGTCCCAGTTCAATCATTTTTGCTTCCCATGATTTCATTTCATTCTCATACCGAACCTTATCATCTTGAGCAAGCTGCAGGTATGGCTGAAAGAAAATAAGGTATCAAGAGTTACAGAAGCGGCTTTTTCTGGAAAACTGCTGCAACACAAAGGTGACTTAGAACAACACCTGTGCAGTGAACAGCCCAGGCATTTGCTTTCGCCTCCAGCTAATTGGAAAAAAAAAAAATCAAAACTTGCAGAAAAATACAAAGCTTTGGCACTAAACTGCAGTTATGTTGACAGCTGGCCACTCCTGAAGAGGAAGTTTATTCAGTAGTGCTACTAACAGTTAAGGCTTTTTTATTTGGGCACTAGTTTGAGAGAGCTGGATTACGTGAGGCACAGAAATACATATTGCTGTAGAATTATTTCAAATTATTTTTCTACAATAAGAACATGAACATAGGGTATGTCCCAAGTACACATTAAAAACCACCTGGAAGAAGGGCATTCAGGAGAAAGGACAGTAGGGTACAGAATACCTGGAAATATCAAGATTTAGTTTAGATTTCAGTACAGCACCCCTCCACTTTTGATTTGCTCATCTACAGGTTTGTAGTTCAATACACTGAGAAAGCTGGCAGAAAATTATCCCCCAGACAACCAAAGTTAATAAATTACCCTGTGCACATCACTTGTAGATTTCTGTTGCTTTCCCTTTTAAGAAGTCTTTCCATGAGCAGCAAGTTCTTATGCTGGTGTTTAAAGATATTATGGATTATTAGAAAAAAAATCAAATTGTTGCACTTTATTCCACCTTCTTCTCTATATGTTGCTTAACATCCACTTTATGGCACACAGAACTTCCATCCTATCCCACTGACTCACATTTCAACAACACTATGAATGAAATGGTCACTACTGGAATAAAGGTAATGACAATCTTTTTCAAGATGCATGAAGATCTTGGAGTATTTTCCTCAGTATTATATTTTGAGCAACCGAGTTCAAGATTTTGCATGAATATATCAATTTTTACTCAAGTTTGTAATTCTGATTCGATCAGAGCCTTATCCAAATCCTCTGACATACCTGCTTTTGGGTAGCAGACAGTTTTTGCCACGTATCAAATAGTTTCTTCAGCTTTGCCTAGGGGATACAGAACATGCAATATATGAGGGCTATTTTAGGAGTAGACTGACTTCAGAGGGGTACAGATGAACGCTGCATGAGTGAAAGTCAAGCATAAACCAATGCAAAAAAGCACAAAGTCACAAAAGCTTGGTTCCCCTTATCTACCCTTTTAGTGTAAATAAATAATAAACTATATAGTTCAAAACAAGCTTCTGGGCATCATCTGAGCCACATTTATAGTCCGGGCCTCAGCTGACTGGAGAAGCCTGCCTTGTACATGGAAAACTGAGGAACAAACTATATCCACCATCCCGACTTACTGACTAAATGTGTAGGGTAAGAAACACATGAAGCACAACAGGGCAGGTCTCCAGCACTTCAAGTGCTATAATCCACCAGTGTAACTTGCATCACCCCAAAGCACAGTTTAGTGCAGAACTTGTGAGTTTGCTGAGGAACTCTTGCATGTTCTGTAACGCCAACTGAGCTATAGGAGGTAAAATAACCTGCTACTGCCAGAACAGGAGCACACCACCACAACTCTTTGAAAAACTATTGTATTTCTACATCGAAACAAAGAGAAGGGTAATTCTCTCATTACAAAAGGAACAGATGAAGTCTGTAACACTGAAGTGCAAAAAAATAGCACAGACGTTTTAAGGCTGTATACCCAACACAGCACTTTATACAGGCCAGGCCAGCAGTACAGCCAGATCGCCACAGCTTAAAAAAATAACCTAAGCAATGCAGCATCCAGATACTGAACGACTGAACAGTATCTTTGAAAATGACAGAATCTAAACTACATTTTTCTGAATACAATGGATATATTTAAAAAAACCCCAATCTTGCCTGGCTTACCACAGGTGAAATTCCCTCACTTTCTTGAAAATTTTCTGACAGGAAAATGTTAAAGCCGCTACGAGCTCTTTTAGGTTTTCCAAGTAGATTCAATTCCTTTAAAAACAACAAAAGAAGTTATTCCATCCGCCAAGCATGCATTTGTTCCAAAACTAAACTTAGCATTTGTCTTTATATTTTATATAAAAATCAAACACAAATTCTTTCTTTGGTGTTTTATTCTGTAAACTGGACTGTATGTCAAGATGCTCTTAGTGCTTTTCAAGACTAATGCTACACTACAAAAAGCTAACAACTTGAGTTTTCACAAGCTGTTGAAAAAACATTTAAAACTGATTCTTACTTCAGCTAAGTCTTCCAGAAACCAAAGAGTGTTACTAAATTCAACTCCGTAAGAAAGTCATGATGACAGGTTTTCTATTATTCTTCAGTAAGGCTTCAGTTTCTGGTGTGAAATACTGCCTGCATGCAGAGAGGAAGGCAGACTCTTATCTGTGTGGAGGTGAGAAGGTAGAAGAGAACTGGGTTTCTGCTATCAGAATGCTTTGCCTACAGGGATGATGGCTAGAGAATTAAAGTACAGCAAGTTATAGATGCAATTACACTTTCTGTTTTCTCCAGTCCTGATACTCTCACTGGAGCCTAGGTGCTGTAAATTAACATCTGCTTAGGTATTAGATATGCTAACTGAACTCCTTGTGGTGCCATACTCTAAAAAGGATCAGCAGAATCATTTAGATTAAAACCTCCCTCTAAATAGGGGTCTTTTAAACCAAATTTGTTTTGCTTTTGCCAATTAGGGCAATGTCACACTTGTCGCTGTAGAGCCAGGAATGGATAGATGTGGCAACACACAAATCCAGCGAAAGAATGAATTATTTATTAATTTTACAATCATTTTTATGTAGTCTAGTTCCATAAAGCGACTGGACAGTGTTCACACACCTCCTAGGGTGATTGGTTCAGGTTCTATCACATCCATGGTAAAACATTTCTCAGTGTACCATAAACAGAACTTAGCAAAACACCAGATGTGAATATTCTTTACGTAAACTATCTTACTGTTTTCATATCTTGTGTGAGAAAGGAAAGGTTCTCAAAGAATTAATGCAAGAAGCTGGAAAATTCATCTGCTAGCAGCATTTCGGTATCCACATCACACTAGCAGTTTAATTCACAGAAATAAGTAAGCAATATGTAACCCCTTTGATTTTGCCAGACAAATCGTAATATTGTACCTTTACAGATGGTTCTGTCTCTAAGGATTTAGACATAAACCAGCCAATAGGGAATAGGGAAGATTGTCCTTATGAATATGCTAGTAAAGGACACAAACAGATGTCACAGCAGCAGCTACACAGTGGCAGAGTCCAAAAAAGGAAGGAAAAAAGGCTATTTCGAACAGCTGCTACCTTGTAGGGGCTAATGAGGTAACAAATACAAGGTCTTTGTGAAAAGCTATTTCTGGATGTCTTCCCATCTGAAGAAAGTGCTGCTGGTCCAAATGTCTTTTACTGCCTATTCTTTCTCTGGTAGCTCTAGAAATACGGAGAAAAAAGCATAGAGAAGCTACCTCTAAGCACAAAGATATGTGCTAGTTCTGTGCTCTTCAAGCACAGAAAAGCCACTAAAATAGCTGCTAACACCAGTAATTATTTTAGTCCATGGCATTTTGAGGGGTTTGTGCTTGCTGTGGTTTTTTATTCTGAGTTGCTTTTGTATTTCTAAAACATGCTTCAACTCTGCTTTGTATACTAGAAAAACAGACTTCAGGTTCCTTGAGAGAAAAGAAACCTGAACTTCAAAATACTTACTCTTTTTGCCCTGATTGATCTTCTTTTTGCCCGTTGTTTTCTCCTCTCCTCTTTCAAAGCTGCAGCCTGGGCTGGAGTCAGTTGGGCTTTATAAGCGGCCATCTGCTCTCCATATCTTTTCCAGTCTGTCTTTTTTGCTTCCTCATAAACCTACAGCACAAACCACCACCAGCCTTAAACAGATGCTTTCCGTCAGAAGCACCTGACCATCAGACAAGCTAACATTTCTAACCTATGAATAAAAAAATTACAGACTGAAAAACTTACCCTAGAACATCAGATTTTCATCTGTTTGATTCCCTGTTCTACATTTCAGAGACACAAAGGGAAAGGTACACAGAGAGAAGCCCAGAAGGGATGTGAGAGCACCTCAATTCTATTGAACAAAGATATTTCCTTTAGAAAATGGCATTTAGTTCCTAACTGCCTCTAACTGCTAACTGCAATCAAGGAAGAACAATCATTACCTTGCTATAAATAGCATTTAAATTTAGCAATGATCAGCAAGTCCTAGAGTTGCTTTATGTTATCCCTTGAATCTGCCACTCAGAGAAACTTCACTACTTATGACTTAATTTGATAACTCTTAAGGAAATTTACATGAAGCAAAAGAAGTTGGTTCTTTCATCAAAATTAACTGAGGTTGCACCTAACTTATACACGAGAGCAGAACAACTTCACAAAACTTGTATTATACATGTAATGGAATATTGCCATTCAAAAAGGAGAAAGAATCGGTTTGCAGCCCCACAGCCACATGGAGTGAGAGCTGTGTCATTTCTCTGGCAACAGATTAGAACTATTAAAGCCAAGGTCATGTACAAGTGCAAGTACAAGTAGCAAAGTATCTTCCTTTATTGGGTTTGCATGGCCAGATTTTGGTGGCAAAGGGGGTACAGGGATGGTTCCTATGAGAAGCTGCCATGCTTGATGCAGCCAAGGCCAGCTCCAAGAGGCACCTGCTATTGGCCATCAGCGATGGTGGTGGCACCTCTGGGATAACAGAGTTAAGAAGGAGAAAAAGAAAACTGCACAACTTCAGCCAGAGAAAGGAGGGACACCATGTCAGAAGAACACTTCTACCGATCCTAAGGTCAGGGAAGGAGAGGCAGGAGATGCTCCAAGCACCAGAGCTGAGGTTCCCCTTCAGCCTGGGGTGCAGCCCACAGTGAGGCAGCTGTGCCCCTGCAGACCATGGGAGAGCAGAGATCCACCTGCAGCCCATGGAGGAGACTACACTGGAGCAGGGGGATGCAATAAGGGGGCTGTGACCCCACAACAGAGCAGCTTGTTCCTGAAAGACAGCGGCCCATGGAAAGACTCATATTGTGAGCGGTTCATGGAGGATTGTCCCTTGGGGGAGGGACCCCATGCTGGAAGTTTTCCCACTGAGCAGGAAGGAGCAGCAGAGACAACACATGACGGACTGACCTCAGCCCCCATTCCCTGTCCTCCTGCACTGCTGTCAGGAGAAAGTAGAGAAATTGGGAGTGATGTTGAGCCTGGGAAGAGGGGGGAGTAGGGGAAAAGGTGTCTTAGGATTTAAGTTTTTATTTCTCATTATCCTACTCTGATTTGATTGGTAATAAACTGATTTCCCCAAGTGAAGTTCATTTTGCTCTGACAGTAACTGGTGAGGGACCACCAGTTACTGTCAGAGCTTTATTCCGACCCACAAGCTTTTTGCTGTCTTTTCTCTTCCCTGCCCAGCTGAGGAGAGCAGCTGAGAGTGGCTTTGGTGGGCACCCGGCATTCAGCCAGGGTCTCCCCACCATACTTCCCCTGAGTTATTCAAAGCTCCCAATTCTCCCAACTGTTTTGATGTCTGAAGCCCTTTAAAAACCAACCAACCAACCAAAAAAACTCACCAGACTAAACAAAAAAAACCACAAGAGACACCAAACCAAATAAAAACTCACCACCTAAAGAGCTCAAAGTACTTAGGGAAAGGATACAACCTTACCTGCTTCTGTGATGCTGGTAACTCCTTCCATGCACCTGCTAATTTTTTAATCAGTTCCAGGTTGCTCGCTTCTGTACATTAAAATGAGAAAGCCCGGAAATAAAGATCAACATTGTATCTTTAGTAAGCGTCTTCAATTTTTCCCAAGGAAAGCTGTCACAAGCTATCACCTTCTTGTACAAATGCATTTTCGTCCTTTCATAAAACTACCTCACTGTGGCAGTTAAAGGGCACTGCAGTATTTGGGGGATGGGGAAGAGTCACTGCTCACCTGGAACAAAACATGCAGTTATAAACTGAAGCACCATTTCAAGGCAGCTATTATCACTCCACAACAATTTCATGTTTTTTGTCTTTTGAGCTGGATCCTTTTCTATACAATGCAAAGTGGTCTGAATTTGGAGGGGAGAGCAGGGTAGAATCCAAAAGTAAAATTTCCAGTTCTAAGTTTTTTAGCAAAAAGAGTCTGCTGAATTCTTCATTCAAGTATAATGTGACTCTATCCACTCGATAGAGCACATATACTTTGATCTTTATTATCCTTTACTTACAATATTATTCAAAATAAGTTAAAAAAAAGGAATTTCCTTCTGCAACGAACAAAATCAGTGACTTTAGTCGACTTTGGTTTTCAGCTGACTGCCTTTCCCTCTGGCTCTTGCACTATGGTGATGAGGCCTCCAGCCAGACTTGAATTTGAGAAGGGGAAAAGAATAACTAAAACCAACCACCCAACCAACCACAAAAAGGCCCCAAGCAAACAACCAAACAAACCCCAAACAAACCCAAGTGTGGTGCAAAGAGGAAAAGGTTTTCTTTTCATGAAAAATCCTTTACAGGCTTTCCCTCTACTTCACAATGAAAGAAAAAACAGATGAGCTTCTCTCCCCCCTCAGACATAAAGTTCAGCCACCTCAATGGTGGAAAAGCATAACTAAGCTCTTCTCAGTAACCTGACTTTTAGAATTCTGGAAAAACAAGACAATGGGAAGGTTTTAGTGCAAGTAAATCAACCTTAAAACCTTTGAAAATACAATGCTTTGACCACTAATAAAAGAAAACAAATCATGGCGTTATTTTTGACCATTACCTCTCTTGGAACAAGAAAACCCTAAATTCTCAATTTGTATATAAGATCCAGTATGTTTATTTGCAGATTATGTAAATTTTGGAAATGTGGAAGACACTGGTGTGGTGTGTGACTATAACATACTCTGATAGTTCAGTTACCAACCTATGAGAGTGGAACTCTTGAACTGGTAAGCTAAACAGGGTATCAAATGGTTTTCCCTACTTAAAGCTTCCTCAGGATTTGCCGAATATGACCATAGTTCTTCAAACATTTTAACCTTCTTGTCTCCAAATTTGTCTCAAACCAAGACACCTTCAACAGTATTTCAAAACCAGCATATCTATTCTGCAGCTCTCTGGCAAGAGTCACTGCATTGCCTGCAAGTGAAGTTTTTGATACTAAATCAAACGTATTCACAGAAAACCATTCTCCTCTACATACACTTACTTTTTCTCCCATATACAGTGATGAAATCTAGTACCTGTAATTTTTCAATTACTAAGCCTCAAAATAAAATCATACACAGCTCATAATACCAGCAAAAGTGTACTTCAAATACATAAGAGTCCAAAAAAAATTGAGAATCATAAATCGTTGTGAACATATATTACCTAGGTGAGCTATTTCATCAAGCATTTTTAAAGTTACACACACACACGTTCACTTTTTTGACTTATGAAGCACGGAAGACCAAGCAGGCACGTGCAGGCACTGAGTATGGCAATGCTGGATTCACCTGGGGAATGGTACGGACAAACAGATGGGTTGGATCTCTGAGATCACGGTGCTTTAGATCACTCCCGAGGTCCAGTTTTACAGAGGTACGGGCTGTTCGCGCTTCCTGGCTCACCCCACTCTGGGGGGCGGCGGTATCTAAGCCCCGGCGCCCAAGAGCGCCAACCGCGGGCCCGCCTCCCCTCAAACCTCGTACCTGGGTTTTTTTCCCTAAAAGCCGGACGGTTGTCCATCACAAAACGAAGATAGGCGGTGAGGGGCCGCTTCGGGCGCTGATTCGAGCTGATCCCCCGAGACAGGCACCGCTCCGCCGCGCCACCGGCCTTGCACACAACGGCACCGTCCAGGAGGGTCCCCGTCCCCCGCTCGCGCAGCCCCGCTCCCGTCCCACACCGGAGGAGCCGCCGCCCGCCCGTGCCCGTGACCAGGCCCAGGCCCAGGCCCAGGCCCAGGCCCGCGGCCCGGCCCAGCAAGGCCGCCGCCATC
>VZTE01000846.1:127644-145830 GCA_013397775.1 Eulacestoma nigropectus | reverse complement strand
GGAGCGCGCGCAGCCGGGAGCGCGCGCAGCCGGGAGCGCGCGCAGCCGGGAGCGCGCGCAGCCGGGAGCGCGCGCAGCCGGGAGCGCGCGCAGCCGGGAACCGCGCGGAGGGAGCGCAAAGCGACCGCGCCGCCAGGACTGAGATTCGGCTGCTGCGCTGTGGCCGAAACTAACCCCGCCGCTTCGCTGTTTTCTGCGCAACGGCAAGCTTTCGGGAGCAGCTTTGTCTGAAACAGCAGACGCCACTCGGGAGAAAAGGAAGATTTACATTTTATTTTTTTTTCCATCGTAGTGAAGAGCACAGAATGAAGTAACCTTTCAGCCCTGCCCCTGGAAACAGAATTTGTACAAAAAGGGTTAACGGAGGAGCTCTGAAGGTGCAGTAGTGGAGATGTTTCTCTTCGTAGTGGAGATGTTTCTCTTCACAGATTAAACCCAACCACTTCATTACATGACTGAAGTTTAAAATAATACATTTATCATTTCATTCTGATAATTTCAAAAGCAGAAATGCTGAACTGCTAGGAGTATCACAAGAATCAAAGACTTACCTTCACACCTCTAAATCAGCATGATCATAAGACAAGTTCCTTTTTTAGTATTTACATATACTTAATATGTCTTACACATAGGCGTTGGTTTTCAATCCTCCTCCTGGTTTCATACTGTGGTGGAAAGTCGTTCTTGCATGCATGGCACAAAGACCAGAAACATTACCAGTTAAAGTACAAATGTTTTCAAACCATCCCTAACACAAACTGATAAACCAAAAGAAATCAAGTCAAACTTCCAATTTCACACAGTTCAGTACAGATATTCCAAAAATTTAAATAACTTCTAGTACAAACAGATTACTATTTACCTAGGAAAAAAACCCAACTCTGTGAACACATTCTGATGGTCAATTTTCTATGATCATTGGAGCAAGAAGTATAAATTATGTCTTTGCCTTCCTAGCTCCATTGTCCTAGTTCAAGTGTAATGAAGCACTCAGTGACAAATAAAATCCATTTATTCAGCT
Organism: Eulacestoma nigropectus; assembly: GCA_013397775.1. Taxonomy (NCBI): domain Eukaryota; kingdom Metazoa; phylum Chordata; class Aves; order Passeriformes; genus Eulacestoma; species Eulacestoma nigropectus. Next base: position 144,809 of record VZTE01000846.1, on the reverse strand, counting down.
TGCAAAATGTAGTGAACACCGACATTTTAAGATTATTAGAACCACTCTCAACTGAGCTGCTGTTTCAAATGTCATCATTACATCACAGATAAAACTAGCACAGAAATGACATTTTCCCATATGTGACCAACTTAAGGGCAGTGAATCAGCAAACACAAAGCTAATATTCCACTGGTAGGAATAAAAGCTCCTACGGTGCATGCTTACCACCCATATCCCAAATTCCACTTTGATGCATATTCGAACAAAAAACAACAACAAACAAAATAAGCCCCAAATCAAATATATTTTGGTCTTAAAAATGTATTTTATGATGACACATTTCCCAAGTGCAAGTCATTCTTCTTTCAGGTACAAGATACAAAGAAAAACTTTGTCATCCTTTTTTATTTTCAAATAACCAAGAAGAATGAATGGTAGGAAATCAAGAGTTTTTCTGTTTTTAATCTACGTTTTAAGAACTAACTGCACCTCTCCAGCACTACTAGTTTTCCACATGCATAGTCTGAAGCAACCGAAAGGCAAGTTAGGAAAAGTTATTTTCAGGTATGAGGAGTTTACTGTAACATTCTGATATTGCAAATACACAACCTTAACAGACTCTTGTGATTATCTCCTCCATAGGCATAAAAATTAACTGCAACCCAGTTCTAAGTAGTACATGATGCATGGCTTTATTGAACATTCTGTCTACAAGACACATACACACTTACTACTGGCGAGTCTCTGTTAGAATGTTAGAACAAGTACTTTAAGGATATGCATGAGTTAAGATAAAAAAATAGTCAAGGAGAGTAGAAAATGTATTTTATTTATATGGAAAAGGCTACATCTGGATTTGTAAAAGGTCTGTGATAGTGTTATGTTGCCCACACGTCAAAAATCAGTTGCGAATAGCAACAAAACAGTTACATATCTTTCTACATACCAGTGCAATTAGTTCACATTGCAATAAAATTAAGTCAAGTATGCAACAGAATCAAAACCAAGTGTTTCTCCATAATCGGCATACAAAGATTTACAGTGCAAAGATCATTTTAAGTTTGAAGAAGTCTGCAGTCAGTCTTCAGAATATTCTAATAGGTGAGATACTCCAATTATTTTCACTATTAGCAGGTCTATCTTGTCAATACCGTGCACAAGCAAGTCTAGAATGAAATGACTTACATTGTAAATAGAATAGTCTATACAGTAAAAAAATACAAATTATGTAAGAGAGCTAACAAAAAGAAACTTGAACACACTTATGAAACAGACCATATACTTCAGTGACACACATACAGTATTCATCACATGAAAACAGCTCTTTTTCCAGCAAAAATAATTTGGTTGATTTACAACTGCATTATAGATCTTGTAGTCTGAAGATGCAGGTGTCCAACTCTTAAAAACTATAATAAATGTCTTCTGCAAAGCATACAAAGAGGATAAATATTCTTATCACAGTCATAAGGTTATTTTTGGAAGTTTGTTCTCCCTTGCTCCAGAAACACACTTACATGGGTGAAAAAAAATTCAAGGGGTGTCACATTGAAACCATAAACTGTGCTCCATTTCCTTCTAATTTTGAAAAAACCTAGAATTTACAGTACTCTGTGGTATATGAAAATGTCTTCAAAAGTTTACATTGCATATTTCTGAGTCCATTCTCTTGCATGTCTGTTGTATCTGTACGTGCAGAAAGAAGGCATTAGAGTGAAGAGCTGTTAGTGATACATTGACAATGGCCACGTATTTACTTAATACAGGTGTTACTGAGCTTTTCACCTCTGAGCATTGAGTCAAAGAACATTAAAGCAGTCTAAAAGACAAGAAGTATATACCCACTACGCATTCAGTTTCTGAGGTTACCTATCAGCTATTTAGACTCAAACCCAACTTCACAGGTTTGCACTAAATTCTGTAGCACTGTGCATCCTTCATTTGTGTTTCACACCTGGTTCCCTTATTAGTACCTTAACAGGAATTTGTTTTCAATTACTCCCAAAGGCATATGCTATTAAGAGTCTAACAAAATTTACACATTTTAATTCCATAAAATTCAGTTAATTAACTGGGAATTTATTCTCCATTCTGCACTGCCAGCTGCATTTCAGAACTCGAAAAGAAAATTTTCCGAAAAGCATTTTTTACTAGGTTTTAAATCTCTTCCTTTTAGGTCTTTTCCTTCTGGTATGAAGCTGATTCTCTTATAATTCCATAATCCCAAAGGTAAACGTCCTTAGACAGTTGATAACTTCCCCTCTGGTCCTTACATTTGCTACATTCCACTCTTCAGACTGGATTCACTTTCTTCTGAGTCATCCAGAGAAAAATGCTGACAAGTTTTTAAATCTTTTTCTTAAGATCAGTATAGCAACTTCTTAAGAATATGCTACCATACAAGTCTTTGGATCTTTACTTATGATAAAATACCCATAGATAAATGCTCAGGGGTAACCAGCCATATCTTTCATTTCCTAAATCCAAGATGAAACAAAAATATATTTAATAGGTGATCATCATAAGAAGATAAAGCTATAGTCAAAGACTACACATTTTCTCACTTTCCCTAGCAATAATTAAATTTTGAGTTTTGGAGATAGAAAACCATCCCTCATTCACTTCCTTCACAAACAGGAGGCACAACAGCTGAAATCACTAGTAAGTAGGTGGGTGGAAAAAAGTTGAGCCACAAATGGGGAGAAGCTGATGCTCAACATCCTCAACTTCAACACTATCTACTTTGCAGAATGAGCTACAGAGTTCAAGCACTTCAGAAGTTACATGATTTGACAATACCAGACATTGAACTGTCAGAAAAAGGCCATTTTAATAATTCTTAGCCTAGGCAGAGAAATACTAGACCACAGACTTCCATGTAACTTCTACATCACTCCTTTGCTGTATACTGCTCAAGGTAAAAGCAATACTCAAATCTTCCTGAATTTGTGACACATGATGAGCCACAGGCCACTGCATACACTGCAAGAAGTCTTCAATAGCTCAATACTAAAAATTAAGTACCAAACAACTCAGTCAGTTAAACAGAAGGTCAAAAATCCAGAGGACTGCACTAGCGACAAATAAAGTCATATGTGGGAAAATGATTTTTCATGCAATATATCTAAGATGTTACACAAAAGCGCAAAAGTTTTATGTAACTAAGTACAAAAAAATTAGTTACCAACAGTTGTGTATGCCTACAGTTTTCTCGTTGCCATCGCTATTCTCAATATTTAAAAAGCTAATCCTGTAGAAATCTAGGAAAAGAGTATTGCTAAAGTTAATATAAAAGGTGCATAGCAGATAGCCATCTGCAAGTAACACACACACAAATGTTATACTCACTTTTCCTTGTCTGACTTGTAGATCTGTGCAATATCTGGTACTAAAGGATCATCTGGATTAGGATCACAAAGTAAGGAGCATATGGACAATAAAACTAAATAAAAGAGACACTAGATTAAACAAGTTAGTTTGCTTTATTTCTATAATCCTTTAATACAGTCCACTGAAAGAGGGTGGTAGGAGGGAATTGGAAAAAGAATGCATATTAGTATTAAGCTGTCATTTAACAGTTCTGTTCAGAAATGTTTATACAGCATCATTTTTCTAGGGCCTAAGCAAACAACACCTGATACAAGCCTAGAGAATTTGCAACCCACGGACCTGTGACTTTTGTAATGATCTCTCTCCCACATCTTAGCCTGGGAACATTAGCCAAACTACAGACTACACAGTTACCTAAAGATATTTGCTCAAACTAAGCCTTCCATCTGCAGTTATTTAAGGTAATTAATGTTATTAATATTACATTGCCATGCAGTACTCTATTTGTGCATATCCTTTTCCATTTCTGTGCTGACAGTTATTCTCTCAATCATATGAACATTTTAACTAAGTGTGACTTCCATTTTGGGAAACACTTGATCAGCATTAAATACAGGTATTCACTTATAAGTTCATATTCATTTCCTGATATTGAACTAAAGATGTTTGACTTTTTTTGCTAACATTTTAAGGCCATACTTTTCAGGAAATTTCTATTTTATACTCAGAACTAATATGCATACAAGAGTACAAAGTTAAATAATTCTAAATATGTTGTGAAAGGGAACTTCATGCTACCATAAGAATCTGCTGTAAAATACCTTTTCTCCCCCTGCTTTATCTTGTTACCCAAGAGCCCACACCTATTTTCAGAAGTAGAAAGTTCAGCCACTTCAATACCGACTTATTTTGTTTAAAGTGCCGGTAATATTAGAAAATCAGGTTAGAATATATGGTCACACCTATCAGCGATGCTATAATATCCTGTAAATTTTTGATTCAGTTAAACGAAGACTAGAAAGGAGAAAGTTCCATGAGTCACTGACCTAATCTCCAGTTTATAAAATACATAATATGCAAGCAGGTTAAAAGCACATCAAATCAGAACATGAGACCAGCAGACTGCTCCACTTTATAACCAAAGAAGTGCTCAACAAATAAAGAGATAAAAAAATGCTGAAGATCTAAAAACTTCATGAATTTTCAGTTGTAGATGCCAAGTGTTAAACCTAAGTGCCAATTTTCATTTGCTTAATAACTAGAAACAAGATGATTTTTAGATAGCTATAAAACAACTAATTTATGTGAAAAAATGATACCAATTACACATAAGAGTAATTCATGTCTTCAGCAATGACTTCAGGAAACAGTATTAGACTTAGATTTTATACAGCTTGTGAGAATACTGCAAGGGCCTGTAAGCATGAGAAGTTGCTTTTCCAAGGAGGTACAGCAATTGGATTTGCATAGAGCAATTTCCATTGGACAAGGACTCACAATTTTTTCTTTGCTTGTACACCCAATGCAATGACACTTCTAAAAAAAGGCACATAGCTTAGAGAGCTCCCAAGTACATAAGATGTGATACGGCTTGACCTTTTGAGTCACATGAGAAATTTCTGTAATATGACTAAGTGTGCCTTAGCGTTTTAAAGATGGGTGAGGAAAAACAACAGCACCCATACTTTAAGCAGCTTTTGAAGTGACACAAAATGCCTGCAACAAAAGAACTGCTTAACTGTTAATTCAGTGTTCCAAAAATCTACAGTGTTCAACTTTTGAGGAAGTTTAACTACTGGATGAGAATATTTTAATAAATCTTTCACTGATGACTGTGAAAGGAGCCACATTTTAAAATACTCATCTTACAAAGGAATGCAAACCAGAACAAATTACCTCATTTTAAAATAAAGTGTAATTAAGACCTTAGTCCACACAAGGATGCTTGGGCAACTCGAAGAGTCATCAACGGGCAATCATGTAACGTCAGTATCAGGGTTTCACATTTACTTCCAAGTTGTGATTCTGAAGCCCTGCTCATGAGTTTCTCCTCAGTGCAGCATGCACAGTCAGCTATTGCATTTCAGGCTAATTGGACATTTATTATCTTACCCAACTTGGTTTAGACCATTTCTTTGCTGTGCACGCATCTTTCTGTAATGTGACACTCCCAATAAACTGCACAAGATTTTGGATCATAACAAGAATTCCAATGGAATTTGCCTCTTCTGAAACATGCAGGATAAATGGATTCCCACTGCTACCTTTAAGATAGTGCAATAATACACAAAAAAGTGCCATGGCAGTGTATGCAACTTCATAAATGCATTATCAAATCAGTGAGTTTACCTTTAGAAACAGTCAGAGCTGGTGACCACTGTGATCTCAAGATATCAAGACAAATACTCCCATTGCTGTTTATGTTTGGGTGATATATTTTTGTTGTAAAAGCAATCTGTAATAAAAAATAAATAAAAACCAAGTAACATCAGATTAGGGTTATTACATTTGTAATCCTTAACATCATCCCTTCCTTTACAGTCGTACCAGACCTGCCAACACAATTTTTTTACAGTCTTATCTGCATCCATGATGAACATGTATACTATTGCTCACCTTTCTGGTTTAACTTCCAAAATTAAGACTCAAAGAATAAACTCTGACCAAAAAACTTTCTTTCCTTAAAGGAACGGACTTACCTTTGGTGGTTTGAAAGGATAGTCTGTTGGAAAGTGTACTGTGAGAAAAAATACTCCCCCTTGATATGCACTATCAGGCTGAGGAAAAAACAAAACAAATAAAACACATTAATATATTTCAGCTGTTTTGGAGCTTCCCTTCCAAATATAGATAACCTTCTAGAGAAAATCCATTTTTTCCCCACTACACAGCCCACTATAGGCCATAAACTGGGAAGGCACAGAGGGAATTGAACCTTCCCACTGGCCTGCAGAGCTACAGTAGAGCCAACTGTGGCTACTATTGCAGCAGCACAACACAGTTACCAAGCACTGCCCTTCTGGGGAGAAAAAGAGAGGGAGATCAATAACTTCACTGCACTGAGGAGAATACAAAAACCAGAGCAGGCCCTCCAAATCCTGTCTCCGTGCAAGATCACAGCTGCTCTGATCTTCCTCCATTCTTATGCTACAAACAATACTTACCTTAAGAAGTGGCTTCTCTTTGCAGATGCAAAGAGTGGGATTTTCCAACATAATTCATCATGATGGTATCAGGGAGTTTTAAAACACACATCTTTGTGACCTGTACAAATCTGTGAACATGCATTTTGTTAGAAAACATGTGCACAGGTTTACGTCCAGGTTGCACACAGTTAATAGATAGAAATAATTTTGTTGTAGTCATCTGTTGAAGAACTTTCATTTTTATTAAATAAAAAAGTGAGCTGGAAAGTCTTGATGCTAAGTGATAGAGAGCAGTTCTGCCATTTCTGGTTAAGAGAAAGAAGAAAACTGCTCTCATTACATGGTAAGTTTACAACAACAATGTAGGAACTCAATCTCAGCAAAGCTGAAGATCAAGGTTTTGGGTTTCCTTATGGAAGGAAAGACAGACTGTTTTTAAGTAAAACCTTTACCTTGGAAATGAACAATTTTAGAAATGACTGTATGACTGTAAGAGGCAAAGTCACAAATGGTCTGCTAAGCCATATTACCTTACACGCTCAAAGTGCAGAGAGGGTTGCAGAGTGAGGCAGGTTATATATCGTCGTGCTAAGTCAGCATTAGGTGACCTCAAACCTGACTGGTACTCCCAGTTAGGTTTGAAAGGACCTCTTGCTTGCATACTAAATGGATTTTTCAAAGTTAAAGTAAGCTGAAGATGAGACAAATTCAGTGTCAAAAAGAAGGCAAAGTGAAGTCACTCTGTGTTTTATGAGCAAGGTATATAAAACAAATTGACGATACCCACAGACAGAAGTGGTTACCCTACTTCCACACATAGGAAGTGAATTCTGAAGGTAAGCTTTAGTCCTATGCTTGCCTTGGGCCATCAGGAAACATACAGAATGTGCACCTCTAATTTCTTTTGTTATCAAGATAAAGGATTAATATCTGAAGTCTTCTTTTCCTGTATCTCTGCAGATATGGCTCAGAAAGGTCGGCAAGAGATGCTCATTCTTATCCTTAACTAGAGACATCTGAGGAACTTAAAGCAAAGAGTATTTTCCACTGTAAAATATGAAAGCTGAACTGCAAGCTGGAGAAGAAAACAGAATTTAAGCCAAAATTTATGTGCTAATATTTCCTTTACTCATGTCATCAGAATCATTCAGGACAGAGACATTATTGGTGGCAACCAGCACATAAGCTTTTGTTAACTCTTCGTCGCTGTTTTGCCATTCACCCTTTGGTAGTGCAAGAGGGCAAGAGTCAGAAGGCCTTGGTATGTGAAAGAACACAGTTGTTCAAGAGAAAGGTCAAAAGCATTAGTATACTACAGAAAAACAGTTGCTGCTGGGCCATGGACAAGTTGGACAACAGACTCCAGCACACCACTGGCAAATTAGTGACTGATCTTTCACTGCTTCAGAACAGCTGTGCTGAAAACGGGAGAACTAGTATCAAAGCAGACACATTTCCACTTTTCTCCATGATTTAATGCTGCATCTTAATGGATTAAGGATTATCTCAAAATTTCACCTCACACAGTGACTCAACTCACTGTCCAAACTAAAGACTCTTCTTTCCAAATTATTAAATCTGAAAGAAAAACACTAGGAATACAAACTCCTTACCAGGATATTAAGAAGCAGACTTTCCCCTTAGATCATGTTGTTTTTTTTTTTTTTTTTTTTTTTTTTTTTTTTTTGCTAAAATTCTTCTCAGTTTTCCTTTAAAACCTTCTGGTTTTAAGCCTTTTTGTCATTTCTTATGTCATTACCTTGACAGAAGTCGTAATTTCCACAACTCAAGGAAAGCACCTTTCTCGCACAAAAACCAACAAAAGCACCCCACTGCTGGCCTGCAGTTTGCAAAAGCCATATGCTTTTGCCAGAGCCACATCACAGCTATCAAATAAAATAAGCTCCATCTAAAAGCCCAAAAATTACCCTCTGCAACTCCAGTCTTGTTTACAGTTACCAACTTTAATATTAGATTTCACCCACTCTTCCTCCTTTCAGATGGATGAATCTTCCAGAATTGATCTGACCATCCATGAAAAGCAAGCTTTTTGCTTTGTAGCCCCCATCACCAACTCAACACCACAGTTGATTAATTAAGCACCTCTAACTTCATGAAGAGGATGGATTTTTGAAGAGTTACAGAAAGCAACTGGTACCAGACTACTAAGAACAACAATATCACCCTAAAGTTTCAAGCTATACACAGCCCAGCTGAATGTGGCTGCTGTGTTTACAGAAACCCAAATGAATCTTTCTGTAACAAAAAGAGAAGCAAGGTCTTACATTTTAAGGGGCACGATTCATATACTTACAGGTCCCATAATAGTTGCTTGCCAATGAAACACTGAAAGTCAAAAAGATACAACAATTAGAGATTTTTCTGAGCCTTTTCAGAACTTAAAAGTACTGAATGCACTAGGAAGAGCTTACAGTCATCTCCAACAGGTCCAGCAGAACAGTGGGCTGGTGGGTCTCGCTGCAGATCACTTAGTTCCTGCAAGAAACACAGAAATACTTGAGAGACATGAAAAACCATACCACTTGGCAGCATCCCTTCAAAAGTGGGAACACAAACCAATTTTATTAAACCTGTGGGCATTTTTTGTGGTATTTTGATAAAACTATCAACACCTGAAATGCCCGTTGAGATGCAAAAAGTTTTTTTGCCAGACGGCCTGCAGCTAACATTGTGCTAGAAATTAGCATCTAAAAGAATTTATGAGTTGCAACGAAGTTCATAGTAACTTCAATATATTTGAAGGAGACAAAAAAAATAGGGTTTCTTGATCAGTCTGTAAACTCAATGTTTAATTTAGTTAGGTGCTAATCTGACTGTTCCCTTAGCTTTGGATTTTACAAAAGTTTCTGTATTGTCCTAGTCTATGGACATCAGCTGAGCTAAACTGGCTCATAAAATGTTTGCAGCCTCCCTGGAGATGATATATGAACATAATATAAAAGGTCCTAACTAAACTGGAAACTAAAGGAAAAATATTAGCTCTACACCTCATTTATCATACCTTGATTCAATTCCCTGCATGCTTTTTTTTTTAAATGACTACTAAAAAACTCCCAAGTTGAAACTTAAGCACTCAGAGAACCTTTTGGTGGTCAACTGATTTATTTCTCTTGCAGTAGTCCACACAGTCCCAAATAATTTAAAATTATTATGTGATTACACAAACCCAGCTCAGCTTTTCATCTGATTTATCATCACTATTTCAGACAGAAAACAAGACAGGCAGTAATCTTAGTTCATTTTCCTTGTTTCATTCAATATACTACTTTTGATGTCTGAACTTTTACTGTACTAAGGACAAACAATTCTAGGCTGATAGGAACTGTGCTGCAGGAACTTTAATGACTACTTGCAAGTACTTGCTTTGAAATAAGTTGAAAGATGTGTGTTAAATCACTGTAACTCAGTTCCTCACTCAAAACATATGCACTTTAGTCAACAATAGACATCAGCAGGTCTGTGAGTTTACCTTAAGAAGTAACACCAGAAACATTTCTACTCAAAATACATTAGTCAAGGCAACTACTTACAAAATCAAGATTTAAATTGGAACTAAGTTTAACTCAAGCATAGAATTGGTGTACTTAGTGTGATCAGACCTTACATACAATTTGAAGGGTTAAAAATCTGCACTTCTCAACTGCTGTGATATGTTTTTCCATTTATGACATCCAGTAAATATTTCAACTCAATTTACCATGGACCTGACACCTAAATTCAGCCAGACTTACAGGTTCACTCTTGGCCCTGAAATCAAAGAAAAGCACTGCACCATATCTTAGTACTGCTGTGAAGTCACTTCTCACAATCCTTGTGATTTAAAACAAGAGAGACACTTCTTTCATATACTGAAATAGCTCAGATTGTCAACTGGCATTACTTGTCTGCACTTTAACTTTATTCTGTTGGTGACAGTGTATGCTGATCCACAAACAACACTCTGGGCTAGACTTCAACAAATAAAGGCACTTTAGAAGTGCAGTTCCCGTTTTAATTGGAGGATTCAAATTTCATTAAGGAGTGATTCAGAGAACCAGCTATTTACGCAAAGCCAAGCCACTGCCAGTACACAGAGGGAGTCAACAAATCTCAAGTTTCCAGCCGTCACCAGAGACAAACATGACCAGCAGCAGAGCTGTCACAGGCACTGTTTTCTCTAATTTGCAACTCAAGATCTAACCTAACAAGAGAAGATTAAGTCTTGTATATGCACTAAAAAAACCCAACCAAAACCAAACAGCTACACTACACTGCGCCGAAACAGAACTCAGACTAACAATAATGCTTTTTGTAACAGTCATTGTTGACTACTAAATTCAAAGCAGTAACTGGAAAAATACGCAGCTTAAACTTTTCAGAAAGTCTCTAAAGTATATGCAAACATCCCATATGCATATGAGAACTACCAGGCAACCACTTAATTTTAGAGTCACAAGTCTGTAACAGTGCTTTTGTTGCTAGATGTATTCATCAAGATCTTCACCTATCACGAAACCACACAAATTGGTTTTCTTTCGTATGTACACATGTACTTAAGAATTAACAGAACCGGGGAATGCTCCTCAGGTATACACTTCAATTTGTTCAGACTAAAAAGGCACTGACATTTGTTCATGATTTAAAAAAAAAACCACAAACATTTTTAATCATACATTGATGAGACCCAGAACCATAAACTGTCGCCCTGGTTTTTCTACTGTTCTGTGTTTTTACTTTTGTAGTAGAAGTTCTCATGCATTTTCTATAAACATAGCTCTTGTTTTTCTAACCGGCATAGAATGTTTTCTGAACTTCTGGTTTGTTGTTCATTCCTTTCTCCAAGGCGGAGAAAGATGATAGACTATGTTCCTATCCTGTAAAATTGCAGAGGTGTTAACCTCATCTACCAATGTGTGGTTGTTTTAAGAGAGGTATAAAAAGGTGAGAATAAAGGTGGGCAGAGGTCCTTCGCTCTGCACAGTGGTCCTGACCTGCTGTTTGAATCTGCGTGTTCGTGTCCGACACTGCGACAATAAACTCCTGTTATTTCTAACAACAATGAAGAAATGGTTCTCTTCAATCAACTTCACCAAATGAGAGCAATGTTCACAAGTACATTCGGAGAGCTTCTGCAGCTACGAAACATAAAGCCAGACCAAATTTCAAAATCAATAGAGCAAATTCAAGCTGTATTTTGCAACCATATGAAATTACATAGTGAAGCTAATGTGGTTTAAAAATACAAGTGGTAACATGATCAAACAGTATGAACAGTTTGAATATTTACATACAGAAATTCAGATCAAGCTGTGATAAAAATGAAGAACTATTCAGCTTTATATTGTTGATTATGCTGTTTAAGCTTCAGATTCAAAGCAAAATTATCTGGAGAGGTGTAAGATTTAGGCTTCAAGCTTTCCTACACCCTTTGAAATAGTGCAAGGAGATACTCAGATGTCCCTGAGTCAGACTGACCTGTCAGTGCCCAGAATCGAATATTGCAGAACAAATGTGAGGATCCTCTAAATACATGTAGATAAACTTCTTCATGACTTTACATATTCACAAAAGAATGAGATGTTGAATACAAGAATTCTTTATACAAAGCACAGATGCTCTTTACAAGAAGGCCAAAACTTTGCTTTGTCAAGGGACAAGGCTGAAGACTTACAAAGCTTAAGTTGCTGAAACCTCATCAAGAAGTGCAAGATAACTGTATGTGAGGCACTACACAATCAACACTAGAGATTCCCCTGTAATTTTAAGTTAATTGGTTACAGCAGCTTTGTCCAAGCTTTATGGATTATTATCATGTAGCTACATGACGCAGGTCTGGTCACTTCAAGGGTCTGTACAAATACTTTTAGTCACTGGTATAGAAAATCCTGCTGCAAGACGTACATACGCTGACAAACAGGATCTATAGCTCAAAGCAGTGCAGATTTATTTTCAAAAGAGAAAGTCACCACTATTAATTACAGTGTACACTTGTGCAAGATCTTTTATGAGAATACACAAACTCAAAATTCTGTCTGCAAGAGATGCATCAGAAGTATGAGTTATTTCAAACACTGGTGAACATCACAGCATAAAAGCATCTCTCAAGAGCTCCAACACATGCCACACTATCCCAGTACAGCCAGGATAACGTGTACAGACAAAAATACCTAAGCTGGGGACAGTGGTAGGAATAAATCTTCTAATCCTCTCATAAAAATATTACAGAGTAGAATAGAATACCAATGGTTAACAAACTACTGGAGATGGGCAAAGCCTCCAAATTATCACCTTCTCTTGCACCACACACATTCCTGAACAGCTCTGTAGGCAGCATGAAGCAAAAATTCAAGTTTAACAGCAGTAAAAAACAGGCTGTGGTAAGCTATAAATGTTGGAGACATTTCCAAATATGCAGACTAATACCCATGGTCAAAAAATAATGCAGGATGTATTTCATAAAAGTATGAATTTGAAGACTGCAAGGCCATTTTAACACTTACATGCTTGATTAGCATCCAGGCTTCTCTCCCAAAAAGCTATTGGAACAACATTGTAAAGGATACTTTGGTGACAAGGAAATAAATGTTCTCAGCATAGTACTCAGGGACACCCAGTGACTATGAGCATGAGTAGTTAAAAAAAAAAAAAAGTCCTAAAAACATCTTTTTCCAGTCTTAAAAAAATTCAGAAAAAAAGACTGAAGATTATCTGAAGACCAAAATAAACTGCAGACAGCATCACTAAAAGCTATTTTCATTCTCCAGTCAACACAAAACCACAACCTTTCTCCACATTGTTATTTAAAATAATATTTGTCAGCTGTGTTCTTAAATTTCTTGCACAAAATGGACTGTAGACCACACACTCATTTCGTACCAACTCCATGAGTACATTGTTGCTTGGAACCATTCAACAGAAAACCCCACAGTGATCACAGTTAAGACTAGTTAATTCTCTGGTTCTTCACAAATTTGGTAAATATAAAGCACATATTTATCATAAGATTCATTGCTATAATGGTTAGTCAGTAATAAATATTCTACTTCCATACACTGTTTTAATGCAAAAAAATATTGCTAAATATGTAATATCACAGCTGAGGTTTTGAAAACAAATTCAAACATTTTATGTTAGAGCCAAAAAATTTTCCTCATTATGTCCATTACATCTAAAGACTGCAGGTTTAAAGTCAAAATCTAAATCACAAATATCAATAATTTTTGAGTCAATTAACAATAACAATAGTTATTTTCAAAATAAATTTTCAAGTTAGTATGTCCTATTAGCCTACAAGTATATGAAACACTGAAACACAGAGACATATAGTTCATTGAAATAACTAAATGTTTGAATGCTTCTAGTCTTACTGAGTTGTAGGAGAAAAACAATCAAGCACTATGTACCAATAAGATAAAAACTACAGCTATTTTCAAAGCAGTGTTCAAATCTATCTCCTTTTTGGTTTCAAAATGTCTTCTAAAATCTCTAAGTCTGATTTTTTTTATGCCTGTAACAAAAGTATGTACTGGCTTTGTACAAGACAGCCTGAGCATTAATAAGCACATCAACCTCCCACTAATACTGGAGGAGCACCCAGGTACAGGACTTACAATGAAAACAATCTCAGCTGTGATATGGAACTAACAGGATGGCAAACTCTGCAAATTACATACGTGGACAAAGAATTCAGAACAGGAACCCCAGAAAAATAGTTCTGCATAGGACAGATGAGCAGAACTGAGACCTACATACTATTCTGCAGAATCTGACAGCCTGAATTATTTTCCACCTTGCACAAAAATCATGGTATCTCACTTTCCAGAGGTGGCAAGAATAAAGGCTTCTTTGCACAATATTCCTTCCCAACTAAAACCTACACTATTTGCTTTGCCTTCATCATTTGCAATATCTGGAATTTACAATGCCCACAAAAATGTGTTAGTCTTTCACTGCCCCAAGGAACATCACACACAGTGCAACCAAACTTTTCTGACAGCATAGAAATACAGTGTCTCTCTTATACAATGGCAAAGCAAAGCACTGACAAGGTAAATGAACACAGGCTCCTCAGCTTATGAATAGAGTAAGAATCCCCTGACCCTAAACTCTCTGAGGAGCTCCAAGATGAGTTTGTCATAAAGACACCGCTGACAGCTGTGCCTGCAGAGCAGGGCTTCATGTCCTCACCATTCTTCCACCTACAGCACTAAGAGCAACATACTTCCATGTGCAGTGATCAGCTTCTTCACTGGTTACTCAGTTGCCCATTGTTTAAGAAAGCTCCCAAGCGCAATACATCGTTCTGTAACTACAGTACAGTCTTGGAAGTCCACATGCTATCCTCCTTGGAGGAGTCCCTCGAGGACAATCAACCAAAGGCAGGATGCAATGACACAGATCCCAATGGCAATACTATTTACAAATCAGAGTCCGAACCAGTATGACAAAAAATATGCTTACTAACATTTCGACATATTATAGCTTTGCTTCCTTTGTAGATGTTATCATACTGAACACACAAATTATCAAAGTTACTGTAAACAAACACTCAGGCTTGCCACCAAAATCCCTTACCTTTGTTAAAGCACAATTCTGAACCACCCTAAACCCACCCAACCTTAACTCTAGACAGTACGTCCAGACTGACAAGCTCCCAAGCAATACCACTGTGTTTGCTGATAGCATTTTTTTCTCCAAAGAATTCCTCTAGGCATTCTGTGAAACCACAGCATTTCCTCTACTCCAGATCTTATCCCTTCCTATCCTTGGGATACAACGTAACTATCAGCCTTTACAGCCAGTCTGAAACCAGGAAAGTAGACGAGATAAACACATCAACATAAAAATACATTTCATCTACCATTAAACTTCCAGTTCTGTGATTTTTGGGAAAAATTTATGTATTATAGTGACATCAAAATAGTTGTCTTTTCAAACTTCTCCCCTTCATTATAACTTTCCATTTGAAACAAACCTATTTCCTTGCCATTCCTTTTCCTCCTCTACTTCTCCAGAGACAGGCTGCTAGCCAAATCCCTCTAGTAGAATTTTTTTCTTCCCCGGGAAAGGCAGCAGAGAGTGATGAGGGTAGTTAATGAAAAAAAAGAAAACCAGCAGTACTCATTTCTGCAGCAAACTAGAAGCAAGTGGTAACTAGTTCCAAATTTAATCTCAACTCTTCTTGGAGGGTCCTAACCCAGTTTTGGGTAGAAGTTATTGTATAGCCAGGAAATCTCATAGCACCTCGCAGTCAGCAGGTTGGAAAGCATCGCTTCATTTTGAAAGAGTAGAAACAGAATTTAATAAGGCTAACAGGATGAAAGATACTTTCATAAAATGTCTAACCATAATTTCACATCTATCAAAGTTCTTAAATGCCACATTAAAGAAAATTGTGGCTTTCCAGTATGTACGAATGTCTCTAAAGCAGAAAGAAAAGTTACACAGGGAACGTGATAAAAGTATGAAGAATAATCCTATTCTAGCACGACCTCATTTGGAAAGCCACAAACCACCACTCCATCTCAAAAATACTAGATTACCAGACTTCCCCCTTTGTCTGTTTACTTTAGCAGAAAGAAGCTGAACAAGAAGTGGAAAGAGATGGTATTCAGAACAATCCTTTTCTTGAAACATGAGGGTACGGAGATGTTCAAAAAGAGGTGGGAAATTAAAATGGCAACAAAAGGCAAACCATTCCTATAATATGTAGAAACACTACAAAGTTATTGCTAAAGAAAACTACTGTAGTTATTTGTTCATATTTGATACAATGGTCAAATGCAACATTCACGACAAATATGTGATATGAAGGAACAAAAATGTCCCTTAATCGCACTACGTGTAAAGGTATAAGCTTTGCAGCATGAGACAGGACTACCAACTTCTGGCAGAAATCCATCCAAATAAGTTGGTACCTACTGTAGGTAGGTACCCAACCCAAATCTGCCTACGCTGGGGTAAATCGGTCACTACAGAATCCGATTCCTGCAATACCAACGGCTTCCGAGAGCAAAAGGGAATCCTGAACAAGAAATTATAGCACCGTCACGTAACCAGGATAGCACTAATGCCGACTAAATATGCCACATCAACAGCAACCAAACACCACGGATTCTGTTCCACGGCCACAGCACTAACCTTAACTCCCCTCCTGTGCTGGTCACTCGCGATACCCTGTCTGTACTGTACAGCGATCACCTCAGCCTTGCCAAACAAAAGGAAATTAGGAATTCACTCTACAACTTGAACTAGGCCATTTACAAATATCAGCCCAAAACACTACAATTGGGATCCGTTCAAAGGTCACAGCAAGAACTATGCTGACAGCAATTCTTAACCCAGGCAACAGCCTGAGAGCAGTGCGGACCAGCCGTGCACAACAGCAGCGCGACGTGTGGGTTACCGATGTTGTCCCGGCGCCTCTGCTAAAGACCCCCCATTAGCACCTCGGCTTTCCCCGCTCTCGCACGCCGCTCGGAGCATCGCGGCTGGTCCACAACCGGCGCGTTAGAGCACCGACTCGGGCTGCGGGGCCTTCAAGGAGGCAGAGTCCCGAAACCATGAGGCGGCCGACGACAGACCCCCCCCCCTTCTCCGCCTCACACCCACTCTCCTTCCCCGGCTGCCGGCGAGGGAAGGACGAGTCCTGGCTGAGAAAGCGCGCGGCAGCGGCTGCCATGACGCCTCTCGCTGA
Source organism: Eulacestoma nigropectus (assembly GCA_013397775.1). Classification (NCBI taxonomy): domain Eukaryota; kingdom Metazoa; phylum Chordata; class Aves; order Passeriformes; genus Eulacestoma; species Eulacestoma nigropectus. The sequence continues at coordinate 127,655 of VZTE01000846.1, read as the reverse complement.
GCCTGGTCCGG
>VZTE01000846.1:100419-120368 GCA_013397775.1 Eulacestoma nigropectus | reverse complement strand
TGGCTCCCCCCACCCTCGCCGCGGGATGTGTTTGGTCTGGAGGCGGCTGGTGGCATCCGCTCACCAATAAAATCCCTAATGCGGTCGGCGACGGGGGAACGCGGTGTGGTGGCTCGGCCTGAGGCCCTCGTCTTCCCCCCGTCCCACCCCGCTGCCGCCTGAGGGCCCGGAGCCGCCGAGCTCCCCGCCGGACCCTTGAGGGTGCTTCGGCCCTCGCAGCGGGCTCGGCCCCTCGCCCGATTTTATCTGTAGTGGGGACAGCCCGTTTCGGACACCGCTGTTTTATTTTTGCCTTTCCACCTATTTGAGTGAAAATTTTTTGGAAACCTGTAAATTTCGGAGGTCTAGCTCTCAATGCCCGATACTGTACAGTAGAGGTAACGGTGCCATTTGCGCTGTGTAATGATTGACTTAAACCGTGCCTGAGATAGCGTTGTGTGTTTTAAATGCTGTTGCACAACCGGACAGGATGAAAGAGCTGGGCTGGGTGGAGAAGAGAATAGAGAGCTGAATTACCTAATTTTCTCTGAAAAATGACCTGCACATTCATGACTGGTTTCCACTTGCAAAGCTGCTCATGGTTTATGTCCTTAATTCAGCAGGCAGATAGTTTGGGTTTGGGGTTTTTTTTGGGGGGGTGGAGGAGGGTGGACACTGCTGGTACAGAGGATGGTGGCAAAGACATTAGTCTAAAATGGGCTATAGTGATGGAAGGCTATGCTTATTAAAATAATCAAAGCCCTGAGGATGACTTGGTAATAGCTTGCATCCAGGTTGTCTTCCCAAGGGCAGCTTGCTCTCATTTATAATCTTGCAAGAATTCGAACAGTTCCTAGACACTAGGAATTGAGCAGAAAAACTTTGTGGCGATGGGAGAACAAACAAACTGAAAATATCCTCATTATCTAAGAAAAGCATGGGAGCAGCTGATGGGACCAGTCTGGAGGATGCTCTGTTCAGGAGGAGACAGCATTAGGTCATTGTGATTTCTGACAAGATTAAACTTGATCAGTGCCTTGTGACTGGCGGGTTACAGTTCTTCCTGCAGCTGGCATGTGGCTGATGAATCTTGAAAATCATTTGTTCTCTACTGAAAACTAGACACCAGAAACTTACCATGTTTTTGTGAGATTTAATTCGTGGTAGCAGTGAGGGAGTTAATTGCTTCTGTGCATGTTTGCCCTTTGGAAGGCAGTGAATAGCACAGCTAAGGCTTTTTGTTTGAGAGGTGTGATTCTTTGCAGGTGTGACCCCACACCAACCACAGATCTGATCACGGTGACTTGTTTTTTACTGCTTATTGCTGAAATCCAATGATCTTTTTTCCTCAGGTGACCTCTTTACCATATGGTTTCAGTTAAATTAAACCTGCCAGTCATAATCCCATTTTTTGTGGATACTGTGGAGTGGTAGAAATTATTTTGTTGGCTTGACTGCTTGGCTTTTACTGTTAAACTTTTTGTGCATCCAGTTACCCTGGATGACTCTTCAGTAAGTGAGTGTCGTGTTTCTCCAGCATTGCCTTTCGTTGTGGGCAGTGACACTACTGGGCTGTCATGAACAACTCTTGCACAATAATAATCTCTTCATTGGCAACAAAATGAGGAGAAAAATGCTTGAAAGTTACAAGCACTTCTGGAGACATAAAATACGTTTTTTCATGTCTGGAGTTATTGCTCTGTGACTTTTGAATAACATAAATATTTTCTAAGCAGCAGAGGTAACTTGAAAGTTGCCTCTTAGGACTCTTGGACTACCTCACGGTGTAGCTCTCCCCCATATAGTTGCTAGAATGTAAATTGATCTGGGCTCTTAACAAGGATCTTGGTGGAGGCAAGACCACTTCAGTTTCTTAGTGCACTTCTCAGTGCAGATGGTAAATGTGTTTTCCTGAAGATAAAATCTCTCAGAGCTCTCTAGCAGATCCAGAAACTGCCTCTGTAGCCTAGATGTGGAAACATCCGAAGCAATGTTCTAGACGTTTAGAGAAAGAAGAGAGGAGAAACTTTGGTTTAAATCTCTTTCATTATGATATGTCCAAAGAATACAGAAGAGAATAAATCGCTATCAGTGTCTTATTGCCATTCACATCTTCTCATTTTTTCGTTTACTTCTGTGCACTGCCTGCTCTCCTGGGACTTCATTCTTTGAATTTGTTTCCTTCTTTCCATCTCTCTTGCCATCACTTCTCTCCTTTGTGTGTTAATTCTTCTGGCATTTTAGCCAAACTTTTTTCCATTGTTTAGTGCTTACAACACAAAAACAATTTTTCTGCCATGTTACACAGGCTTGTTTTGTCTTGTCTTGTAACATTATGGTTTTGTATTATACCAGAATTGGGAGTTCTTTAATAAAAGCAACTTAAAAGTTGCTCCTACTGCTTTTTATTTTAAGAATAAATAAAAACACCTTGACACTCCACATCAGTGTCACTCTGTTAACAGATGCCTCATACATGACCTTAAGAGTTTGGCAGCAAACTGCTGAATTGGCACCAGAGGTCTCTTGAAACAGTTCAGAGTATTTAAAATTATGTGAAAAATGTTCTTCTTCCAGGTGCATTTTATGGTTAATTTAGTTAAAAAGATTAAATGGGTATTCCAGCTTTTCCAGATGTGTGTGTGAAACAAGACAAAACTTACTGCCTCTGAAACCCTGTAGGATGATTTAAGAGAGTCCATTGAGTAAGTTCAAATATTTCTTCCAAATTTTCATGATATTTATTAAGGCAATCCTGGAATTTAAAGAATAAGACTGCTTGAAATGTTTGGATTTAATGCATTATAGGTTGATATAATTTTCCATCCTGAAAGGGGAAAAGAGAAGTGGCTCCAGGGAAGTGATGAAAAAAGGTAGTACAGTAGAAAAGACATTGCTCTGTTACAAGAAAAAATATCTGAAGCTGTTTGTATGTATACAACTTGCCTGTGTGTGTAAGAGGTGACTCTGGCCTGTGGGAGAAGAATTAGAGGATCACTGCAGGATGAGATGATGACTTAGTTCATGATCTCTGCTTGCTGAGCTGGATCTGATGTGCACGGTTATGGGGGATGGCCCAAGGGATGTCAGAGGGGTCTGGGTTGGCTGCAGATGAGCAGAACAGCTCTTCTGCATGTGCTCCTGAATTTTAGTAGACTTCTCTTGCTTGTAGTGAGTCACAGAAATACTACCAATTGTTTTCCTCTTGTTTGCTAAGTTGACTTGGACTTTTGGATAGGTACGAGTAAAGATCAGCTTCCTTAAGGTGCAGCACCTTAAAAAGTGCTTCATTTACAGGAACCATCTATGGTCTTCATTAAAGTCACTCTTTCCCCTTAGATTCCATAAGGAAATGGATATAGTCCCCCTGTCCCCTCATCACTTATTTAAAATGTAGGTGAAGATGTGATGCATTGGTAGCAGCTTGGGCAATCCTTGCAGTTGCTGCTTTCCCAAAATCCATGCAATGAGCTGTCCCTCAGTTTTGCTTTTGCTGTTGTAGCTGCACTTGACATTTCATCAGGGGTCACTTCAAAGTTGTCAGACCCAGCCTGTCCCCTGAGCTTGCTGAGCACCTCCTCCCTGCCGCAGCCCTGCTCAAGTGAGACAGGGCAGGGATACTGCAGTGGCTTTTCTTGGGAGAGGTGCTATCTTGGATTTAAACTGTAGCTGTTCTTTTGATTAGTTTGGACTGTTGTGCTAAATTAAAGCAGATTTTTGTAGAACCCTTTTTAAAATTTCATTTCCTTACTTCTTTATCAAAATTAGTGCATTACTCTGGCTACTCTGGGGAACAAAGGGTGAGAACTCACTGGATGGATATAAAACACAGCATTCACAACATGGTCTCTGGGGCTTTTACTGTTTTAAGGAGTTGGGGAGTAGGAAAACATGCCTGCCCTAAATTCTTCCATGTTAAAGGTGATTTTCTGTATCTTAATATCACCTTACTGTTACAGGAAGGGTTTGTTGCTCATTTGCAGGGGAGGTCTCAGTGTATGTTTGTCTCTTCTGTGTCATTTACCAAAAAAATGTACTCTGAAGGGTTTCTGCATCTTTTACTTTTCTATTAAGACTCTAAAGGAGTGCCTGCCTTCCCTGATCTTACAGGGCTGCAGACACTGTACAGGTAGTTGTCTAATTCCACATGTTGCTACAGCCAGACAGCTGTGGATCAGTGTGGTGCCTATGAGCTAACACAGTGTTTTAGCTGAGGAAAGGGCATGGTAGAGATTTTAGGAAAGTCTATGGGACAGGGACAGATACTTTTAGTCCAAGCTCACAGTGGAAATACAGCAAGTCAGTTGGTCATGGAAAGTAGGAAGAACTAACAGAGGTTTTTGTTTCTTCCTCGACTTGAATGTAGTGATGTCTTTTGCTCCAAAGATGCCATCTGGCTTGGCATCTTACAAATCCAATTAAAACATAGGACAGGGTAGAAATTCCCAACTGGAGACTGTTATTTTATTAAGTTCTGTAAATATGCTAAAACTTAAATTCCTGTTTATTTGTCTGTAAACAGAACTCACACTACATGTGTATATAGAAGTGGTGGATAAAAAGCAAAGAAAGAGCAGCCACTTGTTACTCTGAGACGAAACAGCTGGGGCTGGTGCTGCAACCTGAACCTTTGGGCCAAAGTCCAGCATATTTTCATGAAGCAGGGAGAAAACAGTAGAGCCACAAAAAAGTAGGAAAACTTCTTGGACATTGTACTAAGAAAGGCTGCAAAAATTTTATTGGTAAATAAAGGGAGGAAAAGTGAAGATGAGAAGTGGTGGAAAGAGGATTTTTTAATGAAAGTTGTCTTGCAGAGATTCAGGACTTAATCTATTTAAAATAAACGGGTGCTATGATTCTTAAATATAATCTTTTTGGATCCTTGTTCTTTCCTCTATACCACAGTAGGGATTTAATCTAAAATGGCTTTCATTACTGGTGGTAGTATATTTAATAATTTCCCCATTGCCAAACAACTGTTTTTTTTTTTTTAGTTACAAGATGCATTTTATTAAAAGCTACTCAGTGCCCATGCCTTGGGGGGAGAAACCTGTTTATGGGTTGTTGGTGCTGACTGTTCTTCTTTAATGACTTTCTTGCAACTGGAACAAACAATACAGTTTTTTTGCTGCTACAGGATATACTTACACCTGGTTTAATATACTGAACTTTGAAATCATGTACTACTGATGTTGATATCAGAGTTTGCTAAATAGAAGAGTGAAAAAAAGCCCAAAACAACTAAACCAAAACAAAACCATGAAAACTCTGCCAGGTTAATTCTCGCCCTTGTGTAGAAAGAACTTGAGTGAAGTAGAACTCTGATCAATAGAAAAGAGCATTTTAACTAGGTGGGTGTCAAAGGAAAATACTCTTCTAAAGTAGAGAGTTACTGCTACAGAACAAAAAGATCTGTTGGAAAGTAAAAAGGTATTGCTGCAAGCATGAAGACATTTACTGCTGGGTAGTTTTGATAGAATGTTGTGGTCAAAACCTGACAGTCTCTTTGTTGTTTCTTCTTTTATTCTAGTTGAATGGATTGCTGCAGTCTCCTTAGCTGCTGGAGCAGCTGCTGTTGGATATCTAGCTTACAAAAAATTTCTCTCTAAAGACAAATGCTGCAAAGCAATGGTGAATCCTCATATCCAGAAGGATAACCCCAAGGTAGTCCATGCCTTTGATATGGAAGATCTGGGAGACAAGGCTGTGTACTGTCGTTGTTGGAGGTCTAAGAAGGTAAGAGAAGAATGAATGGTCCAGTGTTGTTCATGTGCATGCATCTTTCAGCAAAACTATTTTTAAACTGCTTTATTTAGAGGAAACTAACCTCTTTTCACCTAAACTATCCTGCGTTGAGATGTAGCAATATTCTAATCTGTAGAACTGTGCAGATTTGTGCTGATGCTCAGAGTAAAGCCTGCAGATCCATGCTAATAGTGGACAAAATGTTTCTGTAGCTCTGAAGAGGATCTCTTGAAAAGAAGCAACGGTCTGGAGCATGGTCGTTAATGACAGATACCATTTTGTGTGCTACCTGTGCTAATACTGAGGCTTATCCAAACCTATTGGCCTGTTGCCAGTAGGGGCTCAGGAAACACAGTCTGTGAGGACCTTAAACACCTTTTTTTGGAGGAAGTTGGAAGCTTAGAAAGTACCTTGCTATGAGTACATGGTGTATGCCAGTGCAATCACAGTGGCATACTTTAAGCTCCTATTTTTGGGCAATTAAAAGTCTGGCCTAAATAGTGGTCCAGCTTGCTTGCATTTGAAGTTGGGTTGCCTCAATTGCCTTAAATTAGTGGTAACCTACCCTCTCAATAACAGTACCTCAGATTTGCATCTGATCTTAGAGATGTGTGATAACCTGATGTAGCTGAGATGATACTTTATCTATAATGGTAGTTCTGGGATCTGTAATGAGAGAAAGCAGATTGCATGATTAATCCTGTCCGTTTACCAGTGGTGCACATTTAAAAACTTTCTTAGAAGGTGCCAGTGTGTGGAGACTGAAATAATACAGACCTTCAAAGCCAGATAACTGGCTTGAAATCTAGCTCTCTCTCCTCCAGGGAGGTGAATATTCAACTTCTCAAATCTTAGACATTGGTCTTATGAGGCCAAACTCAGCAGTTTCCAGATGCTGTAACTTCTGGTTCTCGTTGTTGTCAGATCTGACTTCATTGCCTTGCAGGTAGCTCAGGAGATTACACATTTGTACCTGAATTTGGTTTTACAGTGTAACACTGCTAAGGATTAAACAGCATTATGATTTGATTCTGAAATAGTCTTGTGGAGGTGGCCTTGTCTTCTTTATTCTGTCTGGAGTCTGAACTGAAAAAGCCCCACTTGAATCCCGGTGTTTGTGCTTTCTGCTTCCTATTCAATCTTCTAAACAGAAATGGAAGATAGTATCTGGTTCTACTGGTTGCATTGCAGCTCCTGCCAATTGTTTGCTATTGTTTGATATTACCCTTTTTTTGGTGTGAAATAAAAACCTTAAGAAGTACGTTTTGGCATATGTTTAAGGGGTATTGTCAGTTTAGGAACATATTGCCCTACTGAGTTAGAAAGGAAGTAGATGAGGCTATAATGAGTGTGTTCTTAGAATTCTGATCTGAAAGGTCTTGTAAAGGCATTAAGGAAGGCATCAATAGAAATTTTGGAAGGCATTTGTTTTCTTTTACTGCTGTTTAACAATGAGTATTTTGGTCAACATATTCCGCTTCAAAGGCTGTAGTTTCCAGTTTTGTTGCCTTCCTCTTGCCTTGATGGGCTGACCTTGCAGCATGGTTAGCATAACCTTTAATATGGCTTCTGTACTTCTCATATTTGTTATTGCCAGGCAGTAATAAAATACATCATTCTCACATGCTTGTCATCTTTGGAAGTTGTCAGGTAGCATTATCTGGCTCTTACAGTTCTCAAACTGTTAAAATTTGTAATTATATGGTGTCAGAATGTAGAATGTGTGTGTTTTCAATGCAAGAAATTACAGTTACTTCAAATGAATTAAGTACCTGACGTGTTTTTGTTAAATAGGTGCATATAAAGGCTAGAAGATATGTCCTTTTGTATAACTATGTGCACTTCTCATGAGATTCAGGCTCACTTGAGGCATGAGGCTGTTGGTAGATCCAGTAGCATTGGAACCACAGCATGTTTCTGTTGCACTGATGGTGTGCGTGCAGTTACAGCTGACCCTGCATGGTGTTTCTCCTCTACAGGGAATAACAAAACAGTTGGACTAGACCAGAATATTTTGGAGTAACTCTTGAAAAAAGAGCAGGATTATGCGCAGTTGTTTTTGTTTGGGTTTTTTTTTTCTGAAATAGTGTACTTCAAAGGCTTTTGTGCTGGCCAAAGTCTTCGTGGAATGTATGTGTTTTAAAAAACCACACGTGGTATCTTGAAATAAGTTTGTCTTGGCACGTAATTACTTGTTAATAATAAATGGGTGGTTCTTTAAATGACCCTTTTCTATTCAGTGTTGTGCTCTGCAGACACTTAATAGTTGTGCAGTTTAGTGAAATAACCCAGTGCTCAAACTTACAGTGTAGAGGCAAGAGTTTTGTCTTTAAACTGTAATTAAAGTTAGAACACTTGTTTTCTTACTTGTCTTCATTTTTAGGTGTGAATGGGGGGGGGGGGGTTAATTTGCTGTCTTTTTACAATGATCTGCAGCCTCTGTGTCTTCCAGAGAAGTGTTAGTCCCCAGGCTGTGGGTTGAGGAATACTACTGCAGACTACCAGTAGAAGTAGTGATAGAGAATCCAAATGTGTTCAGTGTCAAGAGAAATCAGCTGAACTGTCCAGATCATTGTACAATTCCCCTGGGGTTTGAGCTTTGGCCACTATTGCTAGCCTGCTTTACTCTTAATTGGGGATGAACACATTGTGTCAGGACCAGTATCCATCTCTGCAGTATCTGATCTTCAAGGTGACCCAGGTGGGTGCTCTGGTGTTTGGTTTGGTGTTTTTTCTTGAGAAGCTCAAGTGTGGTGTACCAGCCCCTGGGAGCCAGTGTTCTGAGACCAGCTGACCAGTAGGGTGAATTCAGCGCAGTCACCATTGGTAGCTGTTAAAGATGCCTGGATGCTGTCTGAACCTAGGAATCTCACCATTTTTGTTGCTTGAAAACTAGAAGTGATGATGTTGCTGTAGCTGGACTTTGGGTTGCCTCCTTTGGGCTTGTGAGATGTTAATGTCTGATGGAAGCTGTGTCGTTGCTTCTGTGAAGACCAGTGGACTGTGACGTTGCATGGAAAAACAACTGGCCCGGGAACATCTGTGGTTGAAAGCTGGTCAGTGTCCCACAAACATATGTTCCTGTTTGCTCAGATTTTGTCCAAGTATCTGTCACTACTTACTCATTGAGTCACAAGTGACTGATGGGATGAGAAAGTTTCTGCATGAGTCAGCTTACATGAGCATTCTCTGAATTCAAGGTTTCTTTATTCAGAAATATTGCCTGCCATTTTTAGCGTAGGTTTTGACATTTCATTAATGTCATTAATGTCTGGCTTTTTCTGTAAAAAGCCAGAAGAAACTCCCACACCTCACCTCTCCCCTTCCAACGCTATCCTACAGACCAGGTGGGGTTATTTTTAAAGCTCTGTATGTTGTTTCATTGTATTGGTTTTGTGCAGTACTTCGAAATCTTTTATTCTAACTAAGCATGGGTGATAGGGTATTAACGTTTTTCAAAGTCTGTGACTGAAGTAGGAGCATTGAAATCAGTGGAAAGTTGAATACTGACTATGATGGTACTGCAAGAGAACAGTGCTGTTGCAAAGGCAAAAGCTGAGTAATGCCCAACTTCAAGTCCTATTACTTGAAAGCAAACAAAATTGTTACCGAATGTGAAATATTGGTGTGTGATTTCTACAATTGTCCCCAGAGTTTCCTATGCAGAGGAGGCGTAGCCCTGAAAACGCATCCTTGAGAAGTGATGGGATCCAACCTCACTCTTACTGCTTTACAGAATGTCTTTTGGCTCTTCCATGTGATAAGAGCTGCCCTGGAACAGTAGTTATCACTGCTCTGGGACCTGAGCAGTTAGAGCTGGCTAAAGGAGTCCCTGTCCTTCTTGCTCTGACCAGCCTGTTCTAGGGTGGGGTTTGTTTGGGGTTTTTTAATGGAACAAAAAATTTCTTCAAATTGCTTTCAACTGATGTGGCTCTTAAGGGCAGCACTGAGGAAGCTTGGGGCAAGGTTGAGAGTCAGGTTCTCCAGGTAGGTTACAGCTGAAGATCTGCTCGGGCTGTAGTTTCCTCCTGCTTAATTGAGGCAGGAATATCAAATAGAGTGGAGTTTGGTGGCTGCTTTTTTAGGAGGAACCTCATCTGCTCTACACTAACAAGGATAAAGCTAGTGTTCAGCCAAAACCCAGGGAGACCTGAGATGCTGGCATAAAAGTTGTGGTTTCAGTGGATTTAATGAGAAGATGCCAAATAAACTTTCAGCCTAGATTCTTAGTTCTGACTCTGGATGTACTTTAGATTTGTTTATTCTTTCTTTTTTCAGTTCCCGCTGTGTGATGGCTCTCACACCAAGCACAACGAGGAAACCGGTGACAACGTTGGGCCTCTGATCATCAAGAGGAAGGAGGCGTAGAGTGGACAGTAGAAGCTACAGAATCAATGTCTGACAAATCCTCTGCTCTCTTGCAATTGGGGGGAAAAAACCACAAATTCTTTGTCATATCACTGAAGACTTCCCAATGTAGTGTATACATCAGGCTTCAGCATGTATATTTTCTCTGGTGCTTGTTGTCTTTCAATCACTACAATGCATAATTTACTAAGTAGTCATGGTTTAAATTTTTTGTGCTGTAAAGTGTGTGTACCCTCTCACTGAGTGTGAAACTAAAATGATGCATAGAATGTACTTCATCAGGAAATAGGTATTAAATTATTTTCAAATACATGTGTATCGAAAGGTAGATACTAAAATCCTGGAGAGGTTCTAAAATCACAGAGCTGGATAGATGTCCATGTAGAAGGCAGTGGCAGGGAAGAAATCACAGTGCCATCTTAATCTCTGATTATGCTGCATTTTCTGCAGATGTCACGTTTGGCCTGTTACACTACTGTGCTGTGTGGCTTCTGTAAAAGAACAAACTCAAAATTGCTAGCTATGAACAGACAACAGAAAAGGCTGAAAGTAAGATGGGGCTAGAGGGCAACTTTACCTTTGATTTTACAGCACTGTTGAAATTTGACCCTACTTCCATTTGATATCAAGAAAATACTATCCAAACTGCAGACCTGTATTTAGAGTAGGATTGGGAAAATGGTCTCTGAGAGCTTTCTTAATAGATGAGTGGAATGACACAAGGTGCTCCAAGAGTGATGAGCAGGGGGTGGCAAGGTTGTTTTTGCTGTTAGAAAGCCTTAGTTTCACTTGAAGTCTTGCAGTGAAGCCAGCTTCCCCAGACAGGATGTTTCTGTGGGGCGGCTATGCTGATTAATTCCAGAAGCTAAAATAAAAACTAAAACCCCACCCATTGCACTGGCTGGTTCTGGAAAGCTCTTCCCGATGAGAAGGGAGGAGGCACACCTTTCTTACTCTGTGGCCTTAGGCTCTATGTGTCTTAACTCCTGCCTCCCTGGGCTGCTAATGTGGTTCAGCTGATTTTACCAAAAAAACCCTGGCATGGACAAAGAATGGCTTTGGAAACAGAAACAAGGAGGGAGGGAAGGATGAGTCAGAGAGAGCTTTTACCCTCCTTACCTATGGCACTTGTCTTCTTGTCTGGCATGGTTGCATTAATGGCTGTCATGTTGGTTTCCTTAAATAGCTTTGATTTATTAACATGCATATAACTACAAAGCAAAACCCAAAGAGTGGGGCAGCAGGGGGGCAATTTTGTACTAAACCCAGTCCATTAGTGTAACTGCGGCCTGCATAAGATTGAGCTCTGAATGTCCTGGGACAGAAACTACCTCAGGGCTAGATGAAAGGCCTTGTTAAGAAACTGACATTTTAGCCTGGAGCCTTAGGGATTCTTCAGATGATCAGGGCAGGAGAGATTCTATTTATTTTATTTTTTTAAGGGTGGTTGGTACAACTGGTTAAAACTGAAGATGTTTTGCATAGTCTCTATGTGAGACTTTCAGAGGCTGAAGTCTTGGCCAACTGGTCTGAATTTGGGCAGAAGGCACAAAAAGTTAAGAAGGAGGCACAGGTAGAGAAAGGGTTTGCAGGTGGAGTGTCGGAGTAAGGGCACTACTGTCCAAGAGACCTCTACTTGAAAGAAGTTGCAGTCAAATATGTTAGTTTGTCTTTTCTGTCTGTCTGGAGTGTAAAGACACTTGATATTTTTTACTTTGCTGAGTACTAATGCATATGGAAAGTTGTTTTAACCTTAAATTATCAAATACATTGCTTTTATCCAAAGCAAAGTAACTTCTGTATTATTAGAATATGACACACTGGATATTTCTGTATTTTTGTCAAATACACATTTGAGCTCATCTTAATCTCAAGGCTGTAAAGTCTGTGTTCTCATGGGTATACTCTTTCTTTGAGTAGTGCTGTACAGCAGTGCTGCTGTAGCCATGAACCTGTGTCTGGGGTGGATTTTCTTTCTGACACTCCTTTTCCTGTCAACATCAAGGCCTGGCTGCTCCTGAAGGAATAGAAATTCAGTGTTAATGGTCTGAGAAATGAAGTCCTGAGGTTTCAGATGAGTCTCCTGAGCCATAAAACTATTTTGTGGAGTTTGCCAATAAAATATTTCCAGGAGTTTGGGTGTCAGGGAAGTGGGCCCCATGGGAAGTTTTTATTCCTGGGAAGCAAAGTTGCAGAAGCAGAGTCTCTGTTGATTTATATCCTGGTGACTTTTGTTTTAGAGAAGTGTTGCATTTCTGAATGTTGATTTTAGTGTTCAGATCTTAATTAGGAGCATGTACAATTCCTGTACTGTACCTTATTTATGCAAGCTGTTCAAATGTGATGATGAGAAGAGAAACTTGGATTTGAGGAAACAAACTTACCAAGCAGTCTCAATGAGAACACTTCATTTTTTCTCTTAGTACCATAATGGGTCACCACATTCTAATGGGCGGAGTGCTTGATTGTTCCAGTGTTTTCCCAAGTCTCTTTCTTCAGTGCTTTCCTCAAATAATCACTAGAGTATGAAGTGCATTGGTTACATTTCTACCAAGTTTTAACCATAAAGAAATGATGCAAATGTGCAGTTTCGACCTCACGTTGAAACTCCTAATAGAAATGTGGTACAAATCCTTCAAAAATTAAAGCAGAGAAGAATCCTTGCCACAGAGTATAACTATTTCTGCTCCTCATTGTTATTTTCAGCATGTAAGTGTTGGGAAGGTCAAGAAATTAAAGTACTGATTCTTGAGTAATTGAGTGTGACTCATCGAAATAGTGTGAATGTCAGGTATTGGAGTGCTTCTACAGTCAGGATCCTTGAAGGGGAGAGGCTGTCAGTTACAGATATTTCCTGCAGGTTTCATTGGAACATTGTTAGTCCGCAGGCTGAGGAGGCAGTGGAGGCCAGCAGCTAGCAGAGCAGCTAGCACTGCAGCTATGCTGCTCCACCAGATGGAAACAGAGGCCATGCAATGGGGCCTCCATGGGGGCAGCGCTGGTCTAGGGGCTTTCTCTACAGCCATGGATTTAAGGGATTTCAGCAGCAGTGCTGGCTGACTGAGCCCAGGCAGCTGGAAATGCTGCATAAATATGTTGGGGACTAAGCAGCTTTTCATGCCCGGAGCCTCATGCACTTTCAGTCCAGGAGTGGTATTGCCAGTTCCCTGACAGTGAGCTGCAGAGCTCACCACAAGCCCTGCTAAAATTACCCTTTTATTGCAGTTTGGGCCTTGTTCTGGTGCTGTTGTGGTTTGTAAAACTTAGCTCATGCAGTTGTGCAGCAGTTAGATTTGGATTTCCCTTTCAGTGTAATGCAACTAAAGACATGGAAACATGAATCACTGCTGTATCACAGTTGCTCACGCCCAAGAAACGGGAGAACATTTTATAATAGGAAGGATAAGGATGTAGGCATGAAACTAAACATTGGTTTTGCAGAGGAACTTTGTCAGCTGGCTTCTCCTTAGCTACCCTGGACATGGAAATCTCATGCTAAATTTGGCTTTCGTTTCAACTCCTGAAGCTTCAGGGCTGACAAAACCCACGCTGAGCCCTGACTGGATTAGGTGGATGAGCACAGTCTCCCCCTTGCCTGGGGGCAGAGAGAAGATGCCCAGCACCACTGCCAGGAGGCTGAATTTATTGGTGTTCACCATCGGTATTTCAGCCCGGGCAGAACATTTCACACAGATCTGTGCTGACACATACTCAGTCCAGCAGTGTTGGATACCTGTTCCCCCAATTGCTCTCTGCATCCAGGCTTGTTCTGCTGTCATTTTCCTGCATTGATGAGTGGCTTCTTTGCACTGTCAGAATAATTTTCCTAGAGCCATGATTAATTTAGAATGGGTACCTGGGGCTGCTGCTTGAAGCTCTCTGCTGCTTGTTTTCTGTAGCTGCTGGGGTGTGTAGTGCATTTCTTGGCAGGATGACTTCCAAGCTGCCTAATGCTAAGGCTAATGCAGAGAGCAGCTGAATAAAAACTAAATAACATAAAAATAAACAAGTTTGTGAAGAGAAAGAAGAAGAGGAGAAGGGAGAAAAAAAATGTGGCGGATGGAAGGAGAGCATAAGCTAGAGAAGACTTACCATCATGTAACTGTACTACATGGTAGCAAAAAGGGATAAACCAAACAACACAATGGTATGTTGCATTTCATTATGCACCTTAATAGAGCCAAGCTTAAAAAGTATAAACAGGCAGTTCTATTAGCCAAACCCATGCTTCTCAGAGTTGAAAGGGTTATGTGTTTGAGCAGACATCTGTTACTGGGGTTTTTCTTCCTCAGCTATGAAACCTGCAGTACTGAACAGAAAGAAATGTACACCTGTGCAGTGGGTCCCGTTAGCAGCCTCCTGTTCCTCCACACCCTACTTTGTAAGCTGTTTAATTAGATGTGCTGTTGTAATAAATAGAAGGAGTATTTACCAGTATGCCCCCAGAAGTCAGTAAAATCACAGTAGGTTTACAGGACTAGCAAAGCAGAATGCAGTCCACCTTTCCCATATGCAGTTTGGACTGGTAAGAAAGGATTACCTGGCTTCTCAAGCTACTTCTGTTTCCTTCAATATATAGAAGCTGCAAAGGTCTCACATAAGCACAGATAGATCATGTCTCTTGTTAGGTTTTTCCCAGCTGAATACTCAACCATCCCTCTTTTCCTATCTGACATTGCATTGCCCTTAATCCACTCTGCATCCGTTTTGTCATGCAGACTCTGGTTTTCTTTTGCTGTTTTTGTATGTGTGGCAGACTCACTCCACAAAAACGGTGCCTTCTCCTCTCCAGGAGCAGCCTGTGCAAAAAAGCTTCCTGAGCATTCCAGAAATTACAGCTTTAATGTGTAAAGCATTCAGAAAGCAGTGTACTGCAAGAGTCTGCTCAGTAACTGCAATGTTCTGTTCAGACGAGTTAGCTGGCAACAGGCAGCAAAATGAATGATAAGGTCACTGACTGCATAACTTTTCTCAAATACTTTTCTACAGCTGGCAAATATCACCATACATGGGTAAGCCATGTTCAAGATGCACTGTCTGTTCACTGCCAGGGCTCTTGCTCAAGATTTGGGTACCAAAACAACAGACAACAGACTTCCACTGCAGTAGTTATTAAATTTGTTGCTCTTTCCAAGTGTGATCTTGTTCTTTCAGTGTCATTCTTGGCTCTAACAGCTGTGCAGGTTAAATTACTTTCTAAGGGTTGTGACTGTTCTTTTGCAAATAAATTTTGGCAGTAGAATACCATTTAATAGAAGAGACTTTTTTAATACCAGTGGGTTTAATCAATAAACAAGTGTTTAATTTTACTGCAGGAGGAGGCAATCTAAGTCACCTCTAGGGAAAGACAAACAGGCATTTAAAATAAACCTCTTGGCATGTTAATCACCTTAAATCAAGTTCTGGGCTTATCCTAAAGCATTAGGATGTGACTGGTAAAATCCAAATGCCATCATGCATTTATAAACCCTGAGCAACCCCTGATAGTGATACAACACTGTACTTGGAAAAAATCTCTGTTTAGAAGGACAAAGGGAGGATCCGTATCTATATGTAAGCCATGAGATCAGGAGATGGTACTAAAGACTTTGATCTAAAGTTTCTGTTTCAGAAAGAAGTGCAACTTCTTTCTCAAGGATGTCAAAGCACACGCATCTGTCATTGCTGTTTTCTAGGACTGGAGGCAGCTAAAGCATGCTTCAGCTATTTAGACTCTGCACAAATCATGGTTTAATCTTTTGCACCAATAGTTAATGGTATGTTCCTATCCTCTGTGAGAGACCAGGCATAGAAGCTGGACTCAGTATGTGGCATGCTGAGGGTACACAGAGCAACAAAATGACACATTTTGTCAACGCTCTTCCTGCTGCTTCCCAATGTTTTGTTGGCTTTTTTTGGCTGCAGATGCACACTGGGCTGATGATCTCAGGCAACTGTTAACATTGACTTCAGGATCTCTTTCCTGGGCCATGATGGCCAGTTCCATCATCAGCATCGAAGAGCTTTGGTTTGGATTATTTTCCTCTACATGTGTTACCCTATGTTTATCTACACTGGAACTGTTATGCCAACGGTGTGCTTTTTGTTCAGTTTTGTGAGATCCTGCAGGACATTGTCATTGGCATGGCATTTGACTGCCCTAAGGAGGTCAGGAATATCCATAGACCTGGAGATTTTGTGTACTCTCCCTTCTGCAGGTTGTGAATGAAAATGTTGAATAAAACCAGTCTCAGCAAACACCCACTGCTGCCTCCTCTCCACCATCAAAGCCCTTCCATTTGCCTCCCACCCCTTAACCTACTCTCAGTTCAAAAATGAACTTTTCCTTCAAATACTTGGCTTAATTTCTTTATTGATCACCAAGAAGAAAATAAAATCCAAGGACTTTGAAGAAGAACTGTTGAAATGAGCTTCTCACTTTTATAGTCCTTGTATCTTTCTAATATAGAACAGACTTCCCTAAATTTACAGCTGCAGTTCTGATTGTAGAAAAGGTGACATAGAAGATACACAACTGCCATGAATTAACTGCATTAATTTTTTAAATGTACCGCATTATCACAGAGAGTGTAGGTTGGCTTTTGGCAGCATCCCTTTGTTTTCATTCTGGAAAACCCTAGATGGACCAGTTGCTAGGGAGGAGAGTAGTGTCAAAGAGTTTGCATCAGTTTGCCAGGTAAAATATTAATCATTGTGGGACATGATGCCTAAGTGACAAGGCCATAGCTGGGAAAGAAAGCAGGAAACCATTCAGTTTTTACAGTTGCAGCAGACAAGGGTAGGTTTAGATTTTCCTTCACTTAACAAGAACAGAACTTCTGTGAATTTAACAAAGGGTTAAAAGCCCTGAGTGATTTTAAGAGGTCACAATACAGCAACACTTCTGCTTTGAAGTGGCAAGGAAAAAGAGCTGCAACGCAGCTACAACTTCATGCTGCTGCGATGGTGTCCACCTTGGCGTTGTGTGAGTGGGACGGGCCTCCCTGCCTGCAGGAGCCCCACTGCAGATGCTTTCGTCCAGCAAATAACTGGTTTGGGTGATGGACATTTGTTCTCAGGCCCACATGTACAGTCCTGGCCGGCTCTGTTGCAATCTGTTGGGCTGGCAAGAGCTATGCAAATGCGGCCGCCTGATGCAGGAAGTGGCTCTGTGGGCAGCAGGATCCACGTCTCTCACACAGACCTTGCACAGAAAACATTGCTCCGGCAAAAGAGCAATATTTTTGGTGAGATATGGAAGAAGTGCCTGTGAACTATGTGAAGGTACAGTGAAAAATCCAGCAGTGTTTGCTGTCAGCATACTTCTAGAGTACCAATATTTTGGCAAAGACCCAGCCCCACTTATCTGTCTACCTAATGTCCTCCTGCACTTCCACTTAAGTATGAGCTTATTTCCTGTATTAAACTAATGTGCATCTTGCAGTTAGTTATTAACTAGCTGTTGTGTTTAGAAAAGGCCTTTATTTCAGCAGAAAGTGATTCTTTTGTAATCCTCGCTCGGTTCAGAGCAGCTGTGCAATCTGCCCATGACACATCCTCTCGCAGTGCAAACACGGGCCTGGTATTTTCTAGGCATTGTTAGTCTGTACATTGTCATCAGACTGAATGAGGTAAGACTGATTTTCAGCAACAGTGAGAAAGAGTAATCCAGAATTAAGTATAATTTTGTCAAATGCGTTTTGTTGGGGGAATTGGAGGAGATTCTCAAACAAATGCCACTCCTTTAGGAGCTGTTTGCAGCCCCTTCTGCTTTTTCTTGGAGTGCAGTCGCACAGCCTGGAGATGAGAAGTTTCCTCGGGAATCTTGCTGGTAGGTTCAGTTTTCAGTGCAATCTCTTACAGTATCACACTGAGGAGAAAGGAATTATTTGCCATTTCTGCTATTCTCTCTGTTTCACTTGTTTCATTTCAGATGTTCCCAGATAAGATTAGTGAACTCCATGTGCTGAAGTGTGAGGGTGGAATGAGTGAGTGAGTGGAGAAATCCCTTGATTTCTATATGCATAAATCTGACTAAAGCAAATGTCAGGGAAAAGGAAAGAGTCAGTGTTTGCTTATTCCAATTACTCAGACTTTTGTGTTTCTTTTAATGCCCTCCAGGCCCACTTCTGTTAGCTGCAAGAATATCTAACAGCTATCTGTTGAGGACTAGGTGCTTGAATAGCCTTTAAATTCCAATTTTTTTGCCTTCTAATTCCATTCTTTTTTCCATTGAGACTTTGAGTTCAGGCAGATTGCAGTGTTAGATGGGCATTCAGACAAGTTTGAAACGCCATCTCTGTTTTTCTCACTGTGTTTAGACCCAGATTAGCTGAAGTGCCTCACATCTCTGCAGAGGGAAACATCTTTCTGCAAGGCTCAGGTTGGCATCCAAACTTTGCAGCAGCTGCTGCTGTCAAGACTGGGAGCCTTCTCTCTGCCAGACACATACACTTGTGCTTTTTTTTCACTGTACTCCTCACTAATTCTTGTGCAAGGGTTGGCCAATCTGTGGTATTTCTCTCCTGTGCCAGCACCCTCCTGGGAAAATTCTTAATTTGGTATCTGAAGATAGGAGCTTACTTTTGCACCCATCTGGCTCCTAATCTTTAGGGCTGGACAGTAATGACTGATGAGAAGGGGATATTCAGGAGGGAAAAACGTTTTCTGCCCAGCCTTGTTACTTCAGAAAGGATCTTGCCGAGTTGTAACCCCTGTCTGCACCACCTTACACCAAGTGTAAAACAAACTGTTCCATGAACAATGAACTAAGAAACTCAGATTTATATGTTTTGCTCCTTTCTCTCACTCTTCGAGTCTTAATTTTCCCTGTGACATTCCTGCTCCTTTGATACTTTAATTTCTCCAGTAAAGCCGTTAAATTGTCATCACTTCTCCCAACCACCTGCCACATCTCCTCATCTCCCAACTATGGGATGGGGAAGAGGTGTTAAATAGCCAAGCTCACCATATTGTAGTTCCTCTGATGTCAGTGCCAATTCTTGAATATCCATCAGGCCATTTTATAAAACCTGGGAAAAAAACCTATATCTTCTAAAATTCGTTTTCCTGTCTCTGGCCTTTTTTTCCTGTTTCTGTGTCCTATTAATGTTAAACAGAACTTGATACTGGCAGCTATCACAGCAAAAGTGCAGATCTAATACTCACAGAGATCTGCTCGTTTTATAAAGGAAAGAAACAGCAAAAACAAAAGGCAGTAATTACAGGATGCTAAATAGAGCTGATATGTGCCCTAGTGAAGCATTAATGAATAGCCAAGCTTTGGGGTCCTGAGAGTGATTGCAGGGCCATGCATACCTTCCTCTGTCCGTGGGGAGGTAAAATTCAACTTAGAGATTAGTCCGTTATCCAATTTAATCTGGAGTTGGGCCAGGTGCACTCATCTCTAATGCAAGACCAGCACGTACCGAGAGTGGCAAGGTTCTGGTTCAGGCTGCTTTAAGGGCACCCTGACAACTGTAAAAGTTTATACTGTTCACATACTTCGGTTGGATCTCGCTTGCAGTCACTCCAATCTACTGGAGAGAAATTGAACAAACCTCAGCGTGACGGTAGATTTAGTTAAAAATGAAAAGGATTCGGGGGTATTTCAGGTTACCGAGAACCAGCGGAGGGGAACGACCCCTGCCCGCCACCGCACGGGTCTGCCGGCTCTCGCGGGGGAGCGAGGGCTGGCGGCCCGGCCGGAGGTGCCCGCGGGCTGGGGTCCCCGGCCGCTCTGCGGCTCGGGCCCGGTTCGGCGGTTGCGCCGGGCCCTCCTCCAGCGTCCGCTAAACCGGCGCTGCCCGTCCAGGCGTTCTCCCGGGGCCGCGCCCCACTCAGCGCCGCCGCCACCGTCACCACAGCGGCGGTCCCGC
>VZTE01000846.1:31589-99829 GCA_013397775.1 Eulacestoma nigropectus | reverse complement strand
CTTCGATTTCCCTCACGCCCCGCCGGCGAAGGGGTAGCTCCGTGGCTGCTGGGGCGAGGGTCGGTGCGGGCGGGGTTGGCGCCGGGGGGCGAGGACAGGACTTGCCGCCGCCGTTCCCGAGCTCCCGCTGCCGGGCTCTGCCCGCACCTGTCCGCCGGAGGTGCCGCAGCAGCGCGGGAGGTCGGTGCTGGGGCTTGGGGCGGTACCGAAGGACTGGGGCCTCCCTGGGAAGGCCGGAGTGGAGGGCCGGTCGAGCTCCCCGCTGCGCACAGGCAGTGGATGGAGCGGTGTCACCGCTGCCAAATTTCATTCTTCTGGTGCTTTTCCTAAATAGCATTAGCCTGTCAGGACGCAATAGATATCAGGCACCTGTAAATCGAAGGACTTCTGTCATTCAGCTTCATTTTGTCAGGCACCTTTTAAAAAGTGGGAATTCAGGTAACAGCATGCTGGTTCTCTCAGAACATATGTCAAAAAAGTGATTTATCTAACAGGACCACCTGAAACTGTGGCCACCAGAAAGTTCAGCGAATTATTATTAAGCTATAGTTATTTGCTTGCTTATTTGATGATAAATCCGAACCAATGGCTAGTAAGTGCTGTAATAACACAAATACATAAGGATACAGCGTTTTTAAGTATGCCTCCACCAGCTCTAAATTTATATTTTATTTCCATGTTGAGAAGTAAGGTGTTGGCCCTTCTGATGAAGGGGCCTTTTAGCATAGGCAGTGGTCAGTGCCAAAGCAAGCAGCCAAGTTAATGTTGCCAAATGGCATTTCTCGCCTTTCCAGGACATGGCATTTGTGGTAATTCCTGCCTCTCAGCCAGACGGAAGGTACGCATCCATTCAACTTGCAGTGTGCCCTCTGAGAGTAGCTATAATGAGTACCTGCTGGCATAATGCCTTTGAACCCTGGCAGTAGGAACTGCCCCTGCTGAATAGGCCAAGGGCTGAGTTTACAGAACCCTGTCAGCCATCAGTGAGTGAAATTACATCACTAATGGCACTAGGAGTTTGTCTTATCTACAGCCTGCATCCATGGTGTGCCTTGCTGCAGATAATCTCGACAGAAAAGTAATTTTTCTCTCTGCCCCTGCCAAGGGCTGAACTTAAGAACTTTTTCAATCATCAGTGAGTGGAATTACAGCACTAAGGGCACTGTGAGTTTGCCTTATCTACAGCCTTATCTACAGTCTGTGGCATGTCTTCCTTCACAGAATAGTAATTCTTGTCCCTTGGCCCAGCTGCAGACGGTGCAATAAAATGTAGATGGAGGTGCATTAGATCCTTGAAGGTGTATGTGTTCCTTGTTCACATATCGTAGCATGAGGTGGGATCAGGCAAAAAAGGCTCATTTCAGGGAGAGCTTCACCTTTGGCACATCAGTCTTACTTCAGTTAGATCAAATAGCACAGGTGATCATCTATAATTTGGGTGCCACTTGAATGGGTTAGGTAAAACTAGCTCCACTGCATCTCATGGGCAAGACCAAGACTTTTCTGCACAGGTACCACCATGGTTGATGATCTCATCTTGGAAACTGTTTATGTTGAAGTGAAGACCAAAGCTGCTCTGGTACTCACAGCTCTCATTTTTGTAACTTGATTTTGCCTTCCATTCCCACATACAAAGAGACACAGGACTTGAAGGTATCCAAAGTATTTTTAACTTTTTTTTTTTTTTTTAGTAAAAGTACACTGTAAAATTTCTTTGCCATAGGGTTCCCTCCTCCTGAATAACCTTCCTTTTCCATTTGCTCCCTGTGACTGTTACTGCCTTGCAAAGAAAGGCATCTTACAGCTTCTCTGCATGCACGTGACATTAGGTTTCCGTGCATTGTGACTACCTTTTTGTTGAATGCTGCATGCAGTAGTGCTATCCCCAGGTAAATCGTGTGTAGTAAGTAATGACTTTTTGGTTGTGTCTTAATTCCATAGGCACGTAGAGACAGAAGCTGGTGGGATGTGCCACCTTATAGAGTCTCCTGCATGTGGCTATGGTTTGGTGCCTGTACCTGCAAAGTGCTTGGGGTCCCCAAGCCATTAGTGGGATTCTGTAGCTAAAGGGGCCATTCTTCTTCAGAGTGACTTGCTTGCTCATTTCAGAATGGTAGCAAGCTTTGCATCCACAGCCAGAGAGAAATGTTTGTGAGATATTTCAGGATTTTATTTTCAACATAGTTCTGCTGATTCTTCAGAAATGTAAGGTGGCTTTTTCATATATTAAAACAGTACTATTCCCTGTCTGTGATGAAAAACTCCAGGAAGCCTACAACAAACCCATGACCACCATCTGTATGTTAGTATGATCTGCAGGTGATGGTATCTCTGCTTCTTGTTGTAGATCAGAGGGAAGATTATGGAATTTACATCTTTGTGGTGAATGTTGAAACATGGCTCTGTCACAGTCCCAGTCACAGTGACAGAGTAGTGCAGTAGGTGCTCTAGTCTGTCAAGAATGCAGAGAATGAGGGAACTTTAGCTGTCAGTTTATATTAAACTCTCCAAGGAATATGTATCAACCCAGTAGTGTATGGATTCTGCTTCCAGGAATCTTTGCCTGGTCTTTCTACCTTGTAGGTTGTCTACTTATCAAAGCCAAAATACAGATTTTTGAGGAGCATGTGTTATAAAACGTATTTTAATGTGATTGTTAACAATTCACATATAGAACGTGCCATTCAAGTACTTGGTGCACTTTGCAGGTGGTTTCCACCACGTGCAAAAGAGAGGGGGAACACAAGCTGCCGTGTCTTGAAGATGTTGTGGTAACTGCATATGTTGTGTGGCAATATTTTTCTAGTTTTAGGAAGTATATAAAATCCAACTTTAAGCAAGAAGCATGACTTCAGAGCTGTTGTATGCAAATTTTAAAAGCAAATCTTTGGCATAGCCAACAATTGAAACAACTATTCTAAGTTTGGTGGTTGTTTTAAAGTAAATATCTTGGTCTCTAAAGATTTTGTTTAGTTTCCAAGACTGCACAACAGAGCTCATTAATAGATAATGGTTTTTAGGAGGTGAAAAACACAATTGCTGTTACAACTGCAAACTCTCTTTGGGATGCTAAGCTCCTGGCTCATTTTTCTCACGGGGTAAGTTGAAAATAGAACCTATTTTGGATGCAGTTGACATTTTTGTTACCCTTCTAAGCAAAATAAATTACTGTCTGAAAAGCTAGAAATTAATCCTTGGAGAAAATTTCTTTTTCATAAGTGGGTTTATGGTTTTCCCTTGCACCTGATGATGTAACACAGTACACATTTCAGAGGAATGCAGTTACTTTTCTCCATTCTTGCCTACATCCATCTCTTGAATATCCTCAGATACTCAGTTGCATTTCTTCTGCAGGTATTCAGAAATATTGATGACTGGAGAGTTATTAAGGCTGTTTCATGAGGGTATTTTGGAGGGGTTTTTTGTGCAGGCTTGATGAAGATGTTGCCTGGCTGAGATAAAATACTGTAATTATGGGTGATACAAATAGTAGCATCTGATAGCTTGGAGTGCTGTAGGGATGCTACTTTTTGTAGTAAAGACATACTCTTTCTGTGCCACTAGTATAGATGTATATCCACAGGACACTTATGTCTGTTCTAGTAGTGAGAAATGCATTAAATGTGGTACTCCTTTAATGTCTTGGCATTGTTGGAAAACAATTTATGAATTATTTAAAAAGGGAGTGTCTATGTAATCTTTTTTAGTTAATGATGGGGTTTTTGGGAGTGGAACTTTTAATGTCAAATCTCAGTACTGTATTGTCCTTGGGCAGAACTACACCCAGGAAATTTTTCAAAGGCTAGAAATAAGAGGAATGCAAGCAAACCTCTGCTAAGGGTTATGTATAGGAGCTGACAATTTTGTCTCTGCTGTGTGTGCTGTGGAAGCAGTACAGCTTTTCAATAGACTGTCCTTGATGGTGAAGTCACTATTTCTGGGGGGAAAAAAAAAAGGGCAAAAAGAAACCTGTACCTCTTAAAACTAAGCCCTGAAGGAAATGCTTCTCTTCTAGGCATACTGCAGCATCCAGATGGGACTGTCCTGAAACAGCTGCAGCCACCACCTCGTGGTCCCAGGGAGCAAGAGTTCTACAACAAGGTGAGGGTCTCACAGCGTGGAGGAGGCTGGCTTACTCCAGGTGAAATGAGGGGTGTGCTTCCTGTAGAAGAACATCCTTATCATTGCGGTTGGGAAGGTGCAACCTAAATACCCTGCCATGGTATCTGTGTGCTCTCTAGAACTTTCTGCTCTTTGCATGTCAGTACCCATGCCAGACCTACTTCACTCACAGGATTTAAGCTTGCTTATTTGTTCATGGGACAGCAAATTTTCACAGCATCTAAGATTTTATTGAAAAGCCTTATCTTGCATCTATGTTTAAGGGGTTGTATGTTTGATCCCAGCTTTCTCACGTAGCTGAGTCTCTCAAAATTGCTTACATCTAAATTTAGCATGTTTTATGCTTCTGCCTAGTCTGGTTTATTGCTAGAAGTATTGCTCTGTTCACTGTATTAAAACTCAGCTCCTTTAAAAAGTCAATAAAAATCAAAACTCTGCAGTTGTTTTCACTTCAGTTGTATTTTTCCTATTTCTCATCCTCAGTTTACTTTATCAGTAACTTTAACAGCACAGACCAGGAAAGCTGTTGCTTTCATGTAAACAGTTTCTAGAGCCTGTACTGTCCTACCTGCCTGTGATAGTCTGACATGTGGTTTTCTTGTGTCAGATTAATATGCCATGCCCTTCCTTGGCTTACTATGTACGAAAAACTGTAGATATCTTCACGCTCGGTGTAAGAGGAGTCTTGAGACTCTGTACTTGTTGTGGTGTTTGGCTTGGATTTTGGTTGGTTGTTTTCTTTTTCCCTAGAAAGGTATTTATTTAAGTTACCAAAAGACCTTGTGGATTTCGTGGAAATGTCTCACATACGCAAACTAAGCAAGGTGCTTTAAGTGAACAGTGTGTTTGCATACTAGCATTATTTGATAATTCTTATGATGGGACAAAACAGCAGCTCTTGAGTTACTAGGAGCCAGTTAAATGTAAATATTTTTCTGAGTTTCTCTGTGACTCTCATTGAGATGAGGTTAAGAAATATGCCGTCCAGCCTGAATGGTAACTTGAGTAGAAGGAGAAAGCTTGAACAGACTACTTTGGGCACCATGCTACTTACTGTGCTGTGAAATCCTGAGGCAGAGACAGTAACATGCTGTCCCTGCCTAAAGCCAGCAGGTAAGAGGGGTAAGTTCAAGCACTGCTTGGACATGAACTCTTCACACCAGAGACTTTATAATTTTGCCTGTTTAAACTTAGGCTCACGTGACAAGCCGGGCGCAAGACCCTGGGCAAAGTCTTTGAGAAGGGGGTGTCTGTGTTAGTGTGCTTGTTACTGTGCTGCGAAGAAGTCAGGTCTCAATGCTAGTAACTTGTAAAGTAAGCTTGTATTCTGTTTTCTAAGGCCTTGCTGGGTTGCTTCCAACACTGAATTTTTTTGGTTATAAGCTGTCTTGGAAGGGGGTCGGGCAATTCTTGAAAAATAGCAGAGAAAGGGAAAGGTGTAGACATGATTAGTTGTGTGCGGACTAGAAGGCCTTTTTGTGGGAGAATGGAAGGAGAGCAAATACATATTTGTTGTATAGGTGAAAGTACAGGAGAAAGGTCTTGGGGATTTGTTGGTTTTCAATGATTAACTGCTATCATGTTTGCTCTCAGGCAAGAACTGTGTGACGTGGGCTATAGACATCTAAGCACTACATATTGTTACAGATTGGTGATTGCTCTGGGTTGGGAGGTTCTGGGTAAGGTACAGTTTCACATGCAGCTTGTGCTGATCCCATAGCTCATTGCTGCCAAAAGGGAAATGCCTTTCTTCCCATTCCTGCCATTTACGTTGCACCATGATGGTGCTTTTTGGACATTTATGAACTGATTTGACAGTTTAAAAGACGGCAAAACTTCGTTGTCTTGGTAGTCTTCTGGCAGTTTAGGTGACTAAGCTGACAAGCGATGGGAACAACAACAAGGCTGCCCTGCTTTGGTGACTGAGTTCAAACCCATCTTGTGGGCTATAATCAGAGACATCACCTTGGAGAAGGCTGATGAGCCTCCAGAGAACGAGGGAAGGAGAATTTTACCACTCCTTGAGACAGAGAGTTGTTTGAAAGGTGGCCAGGTACAGGAGATGGTGAGAAACAGTGCAGAAATGAAACAAGTGAAATAAGACTGATGAGTCCCAAGCTCTCACTTTGTCAGGGCAAAACAGCAGGCTGGTTAGTAAGATCAAAGCAGAAGGCTGTCTGTTAGTATATGTGGATTAATTGCAACTTTTTTTTTTTTTAAATTTCTGCTCCTGTTTTTTCATATGTGCTTAGAAGTGTTTTGTCTGTAAGTAGGTGAGTTATTGCTCCCTTTGCATCCCACCTTATGCTAGCATGAATGAAAATTAGTGCCTCAGTACCTGGGTCAGAAACAAGGGGGTTATCTTTCCTTCTGGAACAGCACACCTCCTCATGAGAAGTAACTGAGAAGCTTTGTAGTTTATGGTAGCAAGAAGATAAGCATGTCTCAGTTTCAGCTGCATGAGTCAGCTGGAGAGCAGCTATCGCAGATCTGAAGCAGAAGTGTCTTCCAAGAACCAGGAAGTCGTATTTCAGTGTGCAGTCCTAGTGCTTGTGAGCCGAAGGCTGCAGGGAATGTGTCACGATAGAAGATAATGAGGCATTAAGAGACAAGTTTGACTAGAACTCTGATATATTTAATGTGATACCAGGTAGATATTATCTTCTCTTTGGACCAAGAAAGTCTTCTCTTTTGAAACTGCTGGATTTGCTTGCAGCTCGATGTGTGAACATGACAGAGGTAAAAGTCTGCATCAGTGAATCACCAGATGTTTTTTCCCTTGTTATTGATGGCTTAGTTTCTGTTGAGCATGAAGCTAACTACTTACCAGTAGAGCCCAAACAAAATGGGCTTCTGTTTTGGAATGGAAACTTGAGCAAGACATGTACTGCAAAATAAGTGATCCAAAACCTGATCAGAAGCGGGTGGCAGCTGAAATTTGGAAGAATTTCACAGGTCTCTGTCAAATCTGGAAAATTGCTGAAATAATTCCTACTCAGGCTGTTTTCCTCATACTATGTTTTCAGTTTAGCAGTTAAAAAAAAATACAGGTCTTCCTTTGTAAGAGATTATTTCACCAAGTAAACCAAACTTTTATCTACTACAGCACTATGTCTCATTCTCCACTGCTAGGGAAGGGTCTTGCCATGTGTTATGAGGGAGGGGAAAAACAGCATGACAAGATTATCATGAATACCTTCTATGATAAAACATAGTAGAACAATGAGCTGTTTGTACTGGTTGTTAATAGCTTACTGTGCACTGCTTAACTTCTCATTGGGAGTGTGACTTTCTAGCTGTTATGTCCACTTGCTGCTGAGTTCTGTAAATCTGAGTAATTATCAAATCAAAATAATAACATTTTAATTTTTTTCCTGTAAACTCCCTTTCTGTACCTGAGGGCATGAACTCCTTACAAACATTGCCCGCATAACTATGGAGTGTTTTACTAGGTGTTTTGGTGCCCTTATCTGTGTGAAAAAAATAAAAGTTTTTTTAAACCTTGAATAGCTACAAAATATTTTGTTTTCAATAGGTATGAGCAGCAAGAGAATGAAACTAATTGAAGTATAAGGGCGGTGTTTATTTAAGGGCTATCTACACTGCTGATCAGTTGTTTCTGTGGAATGGCGATGCTCTGTGAGAACATGTAGGTGGAGGTACTCCAAAGGACTATTTTTAAAGGGCTTTCGGGAGGGAGCAGTATACAGTGATGTGGGAGCAGGGAAATAGTGTTGTTTGAAAATGTAGTCTTTTCAATTAAAGAGACTAAATTGGTAAAAGGCAGTGTGAGCTTATGGTAGGCTGCCTATGCCAGCATGCTAAGAAATCCACAGAAGTGGCCTGCTTCTCAGTGTGTTTTGGGATTTGGCTTCAGCCTGCTTTATGCAGGGCTCATTTATCCATACTGAAATGGTCTGATTTAGTTTAGTAGTTCTGAGAGAAGGAGGAAACCTATCAGCCCTCCTTCTGTGATCTGTTGTGCCAGCTGAGTTGAAAAATGTGAGAATAGTGTCCTTTGAAAAGGTTAGTGCAGGCACGGTATGAGGTAACCCACTGCTTAGCTGTGTGTGGAGCTCCTGTCTCAGCCATGCCAGGCTGTACCCCAGAGCACTCTGTGCTAGCGTCGCTCTATCTTTGCATTTCAGAGCTCTCCAGCACAGGGCTTTCCTTAGTTTGTCCTGTCAAGAATGTAGCATTGCAGAAACTGTTGTCCTATAGAGAGGGAGAACGCTGGAATGCCAGGCCTTAAATAGGGCAGCTGCTTTTGTGGGCACTAAAGGAGGGAGACTGGGCTGCAAGGAGGGGACTCTGCCAGACTCAGGTGAGACCCCATCTCAGGGGCTGCCTCCAGCTCTGGGGTCCACAGCGCAGGAAGGACATTGACCTCTTCGACTGAGTCCAGAGAAGGCCTCCAAGGTGTTGAGAAGGCTGGAGCACCTCTGCACCTCAGCTGGGAGAATTGGGGTTGTTCAGCCTGGAGAAGAGAAGGCTCTGGGGAGAGCTTGCATCCCCTTCCAGTTCCTAAAGGGGCTCCAAGAAAGCCTGGAGATGGACTTTGGACAAGGGCCTTGAGGGACAGGACAAGGGGGAATGGCTTCCCATGGCCAGAGGGCAGGGTTAGATGAGGTATTGGGAGGAAATTCTTCCCTGTGAGGGTGCTGAGGCCCTGGCACAGGGTGCCCAGAGAAGCTGTGGCTGCCCTATCCCTGGAAGTGTTCAAGGCCAGGTTGGACAGGGCTTGGAGCAACCTGGTCTGGTGGAAGGTGTCCCTGCCCATGGCAGGGGGATGGAACAAGATGGTCTTTGAGATCCCTTCCAACCCAAACCATTCTATGAAAACTGAGGAAGAGAGAATTTACAGCTGTTGTTACCTTTGCAACTGTGGTTTCCTACAAGCTGCATGTTAAGCATGAAGAGATGGAGTGTTTCCTAATGTTCAGTAGAACAAGAGAAGGTTGCTGAACTGTTTTGAAATGGCTACTCTTTGACTTCTGACCTTGGCATTCACTCAGTGTGGTTGTGAACCTGTTACTGTGTGTAACTGTTCTGAGCATGGCCTACTGAAGTTTAAAGTTTGCTAGTGTAGCAGCTAATAAACTGGGATATTATGCTTAACAGATCAATAAATGTTCCTGTAAACTTTTATTTGAATTGCCCTTCAGTTTTCCTGCGGTGACTGTGTGACACTTGGGGATATATAGTACACCTTCCCTCCTCCTGCTGCCTGCCAAAAACTGTCCTGAGAAAGCTCAGAAAGCTCCTGCAGCATGGACAGCTTCAGTGGATACCCTTTTTTTTTTTTTTTTTCTTCCCCTGTTTGCTGTACATCAGAATTGTCATAGCTGGTTCTAGTGGTGTTGCCATGTCATGGCTCCAAATAACATAGCTGCAATGGTATAACGTTTCCAAGGCTGTTGTAATGCAAGTCCTACCCAAATTCTCAGATAGTCCTGTCCCAGGTGCAAGGGTGATTTTGGGGAGCTGGAATGAAAAGGTGGACAGGGTTCGCCCAGTCCCAGCTCAGCTCTGGTAACCTCCTACCTCTGGCCAATGCTTGTGAACCAAGGGAGCTGATTGACCCCACACAGCATTGTGAAAAGATAATTCAGCTAATCAACTGCCTCTTCAGGTTAACAAATCTTCTACCTGTGCCCAGTTAGTGATGGCATTGTTAACTGCTGTAGCAGTAGTCCGAGTTCAGGGTTTGAGTCCTGCTGACATCGAATCTGAATGCAAGGAAGCTGTTACCACAGGAGATAGCAGAAAATGTTTTTCACTCATGTTACGAATCCTAGAAACAAAGCCAGGATATAAGAGACGCAAATAGCTATGGCATGTAAAAGAGATTTACAATGGTTAGGTGAGAGTCAGGCACTTGAAAAGCTAGGAAGGAATGGTTTTGTGATTGCCTACGCAATTGTTCTGCAGTTTCCCTGGATGCATTGAAATGCAGCTTCCATAGGGCAATGACCTGTCTTTGTTTTGCTTTCCCTAAAGAACTCACTAGCTCATTTTACAGCCTGATACAAGGCAGAATGAATATTGTTTGTGCAACTTCTGCTGTCTCTTTTTTAACAGTCAGTCTTTGAGTTCATAACCAGAGGATAATAGTGAAACCCAGTTAGGTTAATATTTCTGAAGCCACAGTTCCTTGTGCTTCTGCAGTTACAGAGAAGAAATGTTCAGGAATTGTGCCCATTTGGACCATTAGCAGTAATCTTCTCCTTACTGTTTTATTTATTTTGTTCTCAGTAATTTGTTCTCAGTAACCTGCTGCAGCTCCTGGGCTGTGTCTTTTCATTTCTGCTCGATGCTGGCTTCTTTTCTGCAGTGTCTAATTTTAATTAGTATTCTAGCAGCTTCAGGCAGCGTAGAAGACTTGTGGTGCCCCGCCCCTCCCCCCCCATGGCATAAAACCAAGCCAACAGTCTGAAAGATGGGGTTTGGCCTGAATTGCAAGAAGTTACTCATAAGGCTCAGCTCCCTTTCAGCCTATGTAGCACAAATCATGATAAGGCAACCTGTGTTCTCTGCTACTGACAGGAAAGGGATTGAGGAGGCAAAGTAAGTCTTGTTTCAGGTTAAGTTATCCTATTTTGTAAGCTCAGTTAAGTGCTTTTATATTCTTGATTTAGATGATTATCCTTGGCTGAAAAAGGAGTGGATGATGGCCATCGTGCTGCTGTTGTGTACTAAAATATCCTTATCCTGTGATGACATCTCCAGCTAAGGTTTCGATTTTCAGTCTTGTATGGACAAAAATATAGGATGCATGGTTTTCTTAACATCTTATTTTGGAGATGCAATGCCTTGCCCATGCCTTTCATTACTTCTGCATTTGGAGCTGTAGCTCAGAAGGATCTTTGACTGTGCCTCATTCTGGTACATCTGGATTTGCCACATTGACAGAGATACTGGTACTGAAGTGTACAAAGTACGTTTTGACAAACATAGTGAGCATGTTCTGATGCAGTTCATTCCTGCCCTTGGCATCATTCCTCCTGCTGAGGAACTGTCTAGAAGGGATCCTGTTTTGCTGGGGAAATGAGCAAACCAGCATGTGAAATTCCCTCTAAACCATGAGCCTGGGCAGATGTAATAAAAGGAAGGACACACAGTAATTCTTAACTAATGAGAAGAAAGTGGCTTTTTGACAAAGTTGTGAAATACTGGCAGCTGGTATTCAGATCTTTTTTTTCACATGAGGAGTTGTCTAAGAGAGATGAAGGATGAGGTGTAGCTGTAAGAATCTGCTGAGTTCCTACTACTGTTCTATAAATACGGTTTTTTGTACTTCACTATTAAATGACTGGACAGTATGACATTAGAAAATAGAAAAAAGATTTTTGTGGTTCTTGCACTCTGCAGCAAATACAAGTTTGGAAGAAACACACCACACAGCAGGAAGTTAACCTAGAAGGGTCTGGTGAGCATCTCTTTACCATGCTCTTTGAGGATTGTGTGTTACAGAATAATCTACAACCTGCTTTAATAAATCTGAGAAACCCTTTAAAAGGGAGACAGTAAAAAGCCATTATTGAAATTTGATGCAGTTGTGGAAATACGGGGTGGAGTTGGTGACAGACTGAGTAGTCTACAGTCTATGACAAGCAAATAAGCAGGAAAAAAATTCAGTTCTCTCAGCAACCTGATTTTGAGGAATATTCCTTACCAAGAGTAGATCTGGTTGCAAATAAAGTGAAAATGCATAATTGTAGAGTGCATAGTATGTTAAATTGAATTAAGACACAGCACAGTGTTCCTGCTCTGCTGGAGGGTCATGCAAGTGCTTTTTCAGACTGGATCAAATGCTGTTTAGACTTCTGTTATGAATGTTTCAGAATATGGATCAACTTACTAACCCATGTTGGTGTTATACAGAAAATACTTTGTTCATTATGAGTTCGTTTAAAAGTAAGATATAGTTGGTGAGCTGCCAGAATGAGACTGAGGAAAGTGTAGGTTGCCTACTTGAAAAAAAAGCGAAATAAATTCAGTCTCCAAAAAGAATTCTGGTTTCCAGATTAAAAAAACTCAAACAGGCTTGTAATATGAGAATATTGTTGCTGATGACACACTGGAGGGAAGGGATGGCATCCTGGGGAACCTTGACAGGCCTGAGAAGTGGGCAATGGAAACCTCATGGAGCTCAACAGAGAGAAGTGCAGGGTCCTGCACCTGGGTCAGGGCAATCCCAGACACACTGACAGCTTGGATGGAGAAGGGGTTGAGAGCAGCCCTAGGAGAAGGACTTGGGGATGATGGTTGTTGAAAAACTTACCATGAGCTGGCAGTGAGTACTCCCAGCCCAGAAAGCCAATGGAATCCTGGGCTGCATCCAAAGGAGCGTGGCCAGCAGGTTGAGGGAGGGGATTCTCCCCCTCTGCTCTGCTCTCATGAGACCCCACCTGGAAGGCTGCACTCAGTTCTGGTGTACCCAACATAAGAAGGACATGGAACTGTTGAAGCAGGTCCAGAGAAGGCCATGAAGTTGCTGAGGGGACTGGAGCACCTCCCCTATGAAGACAGGCTGAGAGAGTTGGGGTGGTTCAGCCTGGAGAAGACAAGGTTGTACGGAGACCTCACAGCACCTTCCAGTATCTCAAGGGGCCTCCAGGTAACCGGAGAGGGACCCTGCATCAAGAACTGGAGTGACAGGACAAGGAGGAATGGGTACAAATTGAAATAGGGGAAATTTAGGCTCGATATTAGGAAAAATTCTTTACTGTCAGGATGGTGAGATACTGGAACAGGTTGCCCAGGGAGGTTGTAGGTTTCTCAAACCTGGCAGTGTTCAAGGACAGGTTGGACAAGGCCTTGAGCAACCTGATCTCTAGTGAAAGGTGTCCCTGCCTATGGCCGGGGGTTTGGGACTAGATGATCTTTTAGGTTCCTTCCAACCCAATCCTGTGATTCTGCGATTCTATAAATGGCAGTTAAAATGGAGTGCCTTGGCCTGGCACATGGGCAGTGAGCCAGCTTAAGGTGCTCAGGAGGCTGTGGGACCAGCTGTATGCTGTCACTGCTGCAGGGGAGGGCATGGAAATGTGTGTGGGACTGTGGTAGTGCTGTCTCTGAGTGACTGAACCTGCCATCAGTCTGTACCAGTGTGGTAGTTGCTGCAGTACATTCTTTCTGTGGGCTGCCTCTTGCAGTCCTAGGAAAAACAAGCCAACATATGTCTGTCAGGACTTGGTTCCCATTTCTGTCTCTTTGAAATGTAAAATTAAATTCTGCTTATTTAAGTGTAATTGCTTCAGGATTCCTCCCAACTCAGTTCTCTCCCACTCCTCTGTGTAAATATTCAGCTGGGACCAGATTGCTTTCTGGGGAAAAAAAAAAAAAAAGAGTAAGGCTGAATGTTCTCAGAAAGTGGGACAGTACTCTTTTCCCTATTGTTGTATTGTTCTACCATTCCACATTAAGTAATTTCAGTGATAATTTAAGCTTGAATAGTTGGAGCTGCTTAAAAAATTACTCTTGGGGCAGAGAGTTTGTATTAAAACACTCTGGCTGCTGGCTTTGCCCACTCACTTTTGGGTCTGTGAGCCTGGATATGGTGGTGGTTTCTGACCAGGTCTGTGTCTTCCCTCAAAATCCCAAGCAGTATTCATGTTGCACCACATAGTGCATTGCAGTAACAGAGCTGCCTTTTGGCACAGTAGTTGTGAAGACAGATGAGAAAACTGGTGGTACCGTACTTCTGCAAGGGAGTAATACTTGACTTTCTGCCTTGAAATTCGCTGGGTCTCCCTGCCTGCTGGTAGCTTGAATGGGTAACTTCAGGTCAGTGTCTCTCTAGCTCTCTTGGGTGTGTTGTCAAAGAAGAAATCAAAAATAAGAATGGGAGAAATATTTAGTGTGTTAAAATTGAAAGTTCCTTATCAGATGACCAATGGTAGTATGTCTTAACCATTTTTTTAGTCTGTGTTCTCTTTATTTTGGCCTCTAGTGTAGAGTACCTAATATGAATTCTGCTCCAGTTTGTTGTACATGCACATAGACCTGAACTGAATTCTGGTTAGATTATGGAGTAGAGACCCTGATCTGGAATTTGCCATGTATTTTTTGACTATTCACCTAAGAGTCTCATAACCTATTTAAGAGGCTGCTTAACAGGTATTTGTGATGGTAACAACCTCTACATTTTCCTGAGTATCTTTAAGAATTGTCTTTGACTTCAGAGTGCTCTCAAGTTCATTGAAGACTCCAGCTCCTATGCAGTTGAAGCTGAACATAATACCTGACTGTGCTAGTGAGTTGTGAACACAGGAGAGGCTGAAGGGCAAGAGAAAGCTCAGTTCTATGGAAAGAGATTGGTGATGAAACATGATCTCTAATTTTGCAATTTTGACAAGGCTCTTAAGGCCCACTACCCTGCTCCATGCACAGTAGGGTGACTTGCAGAAATGGTAGGGAAGTGTGGGTAAAGTAAGCAACTTAAACTTGGTTTGTTTTTAATCTTTAGTTGCCCAGGAATCTTGTGGGATGAAGGATTAGATGGGAGTTTGCTGTCTTGTGAACCCTTTTTTACATATGATGGAGTATGGCCAAATGCCTGCTTATGTCTTTCAAAATCCTTTACTGCCTTGCCTCTGTAGTAAGTAGTTATTGGAAAGAAAGAGGGGAGAGACTGGAAGATCTGTCTCTACCCAACTTAGATCTGACCATTTTGGAGCAACTTGGCGCAGATGGTGCCTGTGGCTCTTACTTGCAGCTACTCTGTGGTATTTGTTTAGTGTTGCTGCTGGTGGCTGTGCCTGATTGCAGCCTTTTGGGTGCTTCTCTTGGCTGCTGAAGTTTTGAAGCTCTGCCACACCCTCAGAATGTGTTAGGGTTTGCTTTGTCTCTTTTAAAAATGTTTCCATGCCTGGGGCTTCAAATCTTGCTAGGGTCAAGCCTAAACTGGACTATGTAAAATGTGAAACTGGATGAAATGAGACCTGCTGGTTCTTTGGCATTCTTAGAGAATGACTTGTTGATACACATGACCAAATAAGTGTTTCTTTGGGAGACTTTTGAGGCTTATTTTCACAGCCTTCAGTTTTTGGAAGGTAAGATGGCCAACCCCTTACTGTAATGTGGTTTTTTTTCCTGACTCCTGAAAGACTTTTGACTTTGTCAACAGTGTGTGCCATCTTTACTTGAAAATCCATTTATGTGATCAGATTGTGGGAGTAGATCTTCATTTGTTTTAAACATTCTTTCTTTCTGTAGGTATTTTCAGTGAAAATGATTGCTGTCCCATTAATAGGGCTACATATTAGATAGTAAATTAAGCAATTTGGTATAATAGAATTTAGTGTAACAACATTCGCAAATATTTAACTTCTGAAGTTATTCTGGTATGAGATTTTGAATATAAGTAGAGCTGGCTCAATGCCAGTCATTTTTGTGGAAACAAGTTCTGTGGACACGCAAGTCAAACCATGATGGTACCACTTCAAAAAAAAGCTAGGGCTGTCTGGGTTGTAGAGCCAAGCAGATATGAACTGCTAAAATCACAGCTGCTGTTTCAACCTCAATTTTTTGACCCTTGCACTTGCCTGGTGTAACTGGCTGATGTGAGAGTCCGGAGGGACATGCAGTGTGTGCTCAGGTAATTAAAGTCTATGGTATAATATGTACCAATGGAAGAGGGAATTAAGATTGCACTATCACTGTAAATCTTGCATTTGCTAATTTAAGCGTGTGACTTAGCCGCATTAACTTCTCAAAAAAAGTCTCAAATCCCATACTGGACACTGAATTCTCTGCCTGATGTTGGCACCTGGCTTTTTATCCTGAGACTCTGCAGGCTGTAGTACTGCTGCTGTTAGGGACAGTTTTTGATAGCTGGCAACAAAGAAAGGTGATGCTTCAAACTGATACACCTGCTCTGACATTTAAAGTTTCCTACTCAAATAGCTTTAAAATACATATTCTTTTAAACTAACTCTTGAATGTACTTTAGAAGATTCTCTATAGATTACTTTTCTGTCAAAGTGGTATTTTGAAGGCAGGTCTGTATTGCCAGAACTAGTTTCCTGTTGAAATTTTACTTATTTTACCCTCCCTCTGTCATTTATGTCACCAGCTAGTCTTTAGAAAAAAACCCTAAATGTTGTGTTTTAAATAAGGAAAAGAACATTCCCATTGTCCTAAGCAGCCCCTGTTTGCATTAAAACCAGATGAATCTGTTACAAGAAACCTTAGAGTGTACTTTGGATTAAAAACTTAGGGATGGTAAATTCGCCTTGGAATTAAAAAGTCCTGCATGACTGGAAATTATGACTTCATGGTGTCTATTAGACTATCTGAGCTGCCACAGAACGTACCTGGAGCATATTCCTCCTATGAGTTTTTGGCTGTAATTTGTAATGGTCATGTTGTGAGCCTTCCACATGTCAGCATCCTTTTTACTTGCTTTTCTGGAGACATTTTATGTCTCTGGTCTGTGCTATTGAAAGAATGTAGGCTGTGATATGTAGAAGGGATAACTCCCCAGGCTGAGCTGACATAGAGTTGTTTTGCATTTCTTGATATATTGGATAAAGATGTTATATACGGTAACGCAGAAATTGCTTATATTTGTCAGTGTTTGCTGGAGAAATGGACCTCCATTGTTACATTAAAAAAAAAACCCACTGTTTCTCGAAATAAAATTGGAATATTGCTGATGTAAGTAAAAATCTAACAGTTTATTTATTAAGGTTTTTCTGAGGTAAGCGATAACCTGCATTTTTCATGAATATTCCAGCAGTATTGGTAGCAATACCTTTTGGGGCATAAGGTGCATGGTATATTCCCTGTGTAGTTTTAGGGATGGTTTTGTCATGTTTACATTTTGTAATTGGTATTCTGTGGCTTGCTACCAGATTACATGACATAAGAAGAAATGCCCATGATATGTGTACTGCTTATGAGGTCCCCTTCTAATGAGTGGAAGTGGTTCTGTCCTGCATAGGAATGAGCATATGAAATATGCTGAAAAACATATCCTGAAATGTCTGGTTTTGTTGCTTTGCCCACACCAAGTGACTTCCTCTGATCTTTATTAATTGAGTGCATATTCTTGTTTGACATGCAAATACATTACAGGCTAAGACTGAGGTCTATATTAAGGTCAAATAAGTGCTTTGTATATGTTACGTCAAACTTATGAGGGAGGTTTCTTACTGGTTCTGGGAGCAAGATAACTTCTTGAGAGACAGAAGTAATGTAGTTAGTTCTATTATGTCAAAGTAGTGATACTGAAAAATGCGTTATTGGGAGTTCTGTCTCCATTTAAAATGTGTTATATCAGGGTATTGAGGAATAGACTGCTTGGAAGATACTACTTCTGGAGCTCTTTTCCCCATTTGGTCTTGACTTTGGGCTATGACACCCCATTATAAATTACCTGAGTATCTTTGTTGTATCCTGCTATTTGAAATACACAGGAGCATCTCATAATTACGTGCTAAGTTGCAAAGTTTAATTGCCTAGTGTTGGTGATAAAAAGTAAGTCAAGGGTCCTATCTCTCTTAAAAAACCAGAAGTGGTCTCCTGACATTTCACTTTTTCAGAATCTTTCGCTAATAAATTAAGTAAATGAGTTAATACGCTTGCCTATTTTTGAGTTGCATTCAGTGTTGCTCCTCGTTGTCTGCTGCACTTTTGGTTTCCATTGCTCTCCTCTTGGTCCTGACCTAAATATATGCACTTGCTCTCATGTAAAGGCATGATGATTTCTGCTCAAACTCATCTGGAAAAAGAGCATTAATGCTGGCGGCAGTGGAGTGCCCTGCCTTGGATGTAAGGTGCTGCAATCATAAACTACCACAGTAAAAAAAAATTGAGTTTGTATTACTTGTACACAGCATGAAGTCATGGCACCAGTCAGTGCTTGGAGTGCTGGCCCAGAAACTGCTGTATGTACCATGGGGAACACTGAACTGTTACCAAAGAGAGCGGTGCTCAAGTCTGCCTCAGCATCTGCCTGCTGCTAATCTTTCCCTCTCTTCCACCCTTAGCTTCTTTTTTTCCTTAAACGAGTAAGATCAAGCTACATTGCAATCTTCTGGAGAAAGCACTGTCTTCTGCTGGCAACCCCTGAGGCTCAGTGAAGAAATGTTGCATACACCGATCACAGGGGCAAGCAGGGCTTTTTATTTTAGAGCATAATGTACCAGCATACCAGCTTGTGCTAACATGGAGAGAGACTGAACTTAGACATACAATTATGTGTCATCCTCAGCGGCCATGCCAGCTTGTAAAACCATGTCATGTGAAGAGAGATCAGTGCTCTGTGATGTGACACTGACTTGTAAGATACACACCCAGCAATTTCTTTATGCTTAAGATAACAACAGTAGTGGCAGAGGGTGTGGTGTTGGGTGTACACCACTGTTTTGCAATACACTGTGCACTTATTTGTGTGGTTTGAGCTTTGAGGATTCAGCCCCTTCCCTTAGGATCTTTCAAATGGGGCCTTTACCTTGAGCTGGTTAAAGGAACGGGTCAAATTCAGTATGTTAGCATACAGTCAGCATGAGTGTATGATGCTCTTGATCACTGCCCACTAATGGTGAGGGTGTCAGAACTGTGGCTGGTGCAAGCCTAGGAGAGCCCTGCAGTAGCTGTGGAGCAGTCGCTGTGTTAGAAGCACACTGGTGATTTGAGTTTACCTAGTTTGAGGTTTCTGCAGTGAAACCTGAACTCAGCACAAACTCACATTAACTAATTTTAACACTGCTGCTGCATGAGGCACTATCTTGAATTACTGGCACTGGTGAGGATAGCTGAGGCTTGCCTTGATGCTCTAAAATAGCAACGGACTTCAGGTCCATTTTTTTTCTCCCTAGTTGTATTAACATTACAACACTACAGGCATGTATTTTGCGATACCTCCCCTTTGTAGCTGCTATTGCCATGTATCCCCCCCACTGTGGTTGAATGTGGCCTGACACAATGAGCTGAGCCAAGTGTGCAGAGCTGTTAACACTTGGCATTTTTTTGCCTTGCTGCCAAATTTGCAGTGGGCTCTGGCTGCACTGCAGTGACAGCAGAAGACTGAGCATGCCCAGGTCACTGTGCAGCATCCATGGGTACTGCTGTGTGGCCACGATAGGGCTGAGGGGCAGGAGACCACTCTGATGGCAGCACAACTGGGAGATCTGTATGTGGAGTGGGATGAGATGGCTCCTAAATGCAATAACAATCATTGTAACCTGTACTGGTTATAGATCTTTCAGTCTACAAAGCACGTGGAAGCATGGTATAGGCAATCCCCTGTGTCTGGAACTACATCACTGGGTGGGATGGGGGGAATCTGGGCAAGGGAATGGTTTTTGAAACCCTCTTAGCAATGCCACAAACTGGTAGCAGTCATGCAGTTCCGTAACAGATAGTATCCAACGCTTCATTTTAACTGCAAAGAATTGTTCCTTCAGGAATATAAGCCAGCTGCTGTTTCCAAACTGTTACTGTTTTACCTATAGAAGTTGAAAAAAATGATGAAAGCGTTAAAGCAAATGAGAAGAAATACATTTGAATTGTGCATAGTCTGTGTGATGTAGCTACAGCATGAGTTGTCTTGGAGAAGATGAGAAAATGCTATCCAGTCTGAGCTTCTGTACTTTACCTGATAGAAATTAAAAAGATTTCGGTATATAATATGATGCAGTAATCCTGTACGGTCTTGAAGGCAAATGTGAGAACACCTTTTTCAATAACTAGGCTTTGAAGCTAACAGTGACAGTTCAGGTTTTTATTCAAGTTAAGCCATAAATTATGCTTA
The DNA here is from genome assembly GCA_013397775.1 of Eulacestoma nigropectus. Taxonomy (NCBI): domain Eukaryota; kingdom Metazoa; phylum Chordata; class Aves; order Passeriformes; genus Eulacestoma; species Eulacestoma nigropectus. The sequence goes on along the minus strand of VZTE01000846.1, from coordinate 79,944 downwards.
GGGTTGATGCATCTTTGCCACTTTAAAATTTGAAAGAAAGGATGCCACTCATTTATGTTGGACTATGATAATTATCATCTTCATCTGGTATGTTTTTTAAATGTAAAGTAAATATGTTAGACTTACAAAAACAAAGACTGTAAGAAAGTATAATTATGGGACAATTGGAAGTTGTCATGGTTTAGCCCCAGCCAGCTACCAAGTACCATGCAGCTATTTGCTCACTCCCCCACCAGCAAAAATGAACGTTTAAAATGATAATCTCTTCAACCCTCCCTAATTTATTTCAGGTTTATGACTCCGACTGTTGCGACAGCATTCTTCTGGAGCTGCGGGAATATCTGCCAAAATACTTCGGTGTCTGGTCACCACCTACTGCACCAAATGGTACTGTTCTAATTTTATCTCTTAATCCAAACCTCCTGGAAGAATTTTCTGGAGACTGATTCTTAGCAGTTGTGAGCTCCATGGGGTTTTTTTGGACTTGTTTTGGAACCTACTGACATTCCCTCTAACAACTGGTTCCAGTTTGCAGTCCTGTGGCTGGATTAGGTCTTTGGAATCTTCCTCCCAGGAAAGATGGGGTGTGCCTGTTTGTACAGCAAAGGTTTCCTGAGTAGCTGGGCCTGATGCATTTTGCCCCAGAGCTGCTGCTCTGGGTGGGGTTGTGGTGGAGGAGTGGGCTGGTTACATGGTTATGCCCAGTCAGGCCATCAAAGCAGGAAGCACCTTGTGGGTGTGGAGGAAAGGAAAGATGGATAGTCTGGGGCTAAGGGGAAGCATTCAAACTGGAAACTACTGCTGTATTTCCAGAAGTTGGATCCCATCACTGTGCCTTACCACACAAAGCACTTATTTCATCCGGTACCATTGTGGGGAGCTCCACTTGTCATCCTCTGTTACTGGTTTGAATGAAACAAACTAATACAATATAATACAATACAATATAATTATATAGAATATAATTATAATGTATTATATATAATAATAATATAGTGTTTGTATAACATTAGGAGTTAGGAAGAAAATGGTGTTTTGGTAGAACAACTGGAAGATTGTCTCCTTAAGAGAAAATAGATATTGTTGTATTGAAAACAGAAACTAGATTTTCTTCTGGGGACTCTTGTAATTCACACTGGGGAAAAGGAGCTTCTGGAACACACAGAAACAAAGGGATGCCGTGGAGTCTATTTAAATACGTGGACACCAAAACTAGACACCATGCTCCTTTAAAATAACTCTGTCTTGTTTTGCTTATGCTGTCACTTGATAGACTGATTTTCCAAAGAAGTAGTAAGACAGTATCCAAAGACATGGTGTAATATCTACAGGAAAGGATGAAAGGAATATTGTGGTAGTACCAGCAGTTTCTTAGCTCAGATTTACCTTCATGCTTTACTGTTTGGCACTAACTCAAATAGGTCTACAAGAGCTATCTTTTTCCTTCTCTCACAATTTAATGTGTCATGGAGTTCACCTAATATTCCCTCTCAGTTGCAAATAATTTTTTTCTATTTGCAGTATAATCTTAAGATGTGAAAATATGTGGTCTAACCAAGAGACAGTAATTCAACACATTGCTCATTTGCTTTGGGAATTCAAAAGCCCTGTGCACCATCGGGCTGGATTTTGGAAGGTCTCCACCAGTCATTCAGACATAGGCAGTAGGAATAACTGTTTAAAGGAGGAGAAACTTTTGATTTTGTTTGGTTTGCTTCTTGAAAAGGCCGTGCACTATCATGAGTCCTCTTTCTATAAAGTTGTGGCGGCAGTTCAGCCAAAACACTGCACTGCCAACTCTATTATCAGTAGTATTAATGAGCTTCGTGTAGTCTTAATAGAAATCAAAGTCGCTGGAGATAATGGAGCTTAGTCAAGTGTATGTGTATGTTGTTCTTAAATGTAGATTGAAGATATATTTGTAGGTTTGCTGCAGTCTTGACATTGGAAGCCTGACCTTTCCGTTGGCAATCACTGCTCTTCAGGCTCTGGGGTCACAGCTCTGTACAACGTCTGAGTAGTGAACCCAGTAATTTCCTATTATTACTAAATTGGTCATAGGTGACTTCTAAAAAGCCAAAACTTAGACTACTCTCAACTTGATTTGTGACCATCTCTGAGTTTCCATGTGACAGGTAAGCAGAAACTGCAGTTGGTAAGATGAAGAACACAATTTATTTCCCTAGAGAAATAATTAGGGAGAAGCATCAGCATTCTATACTGAAAAAGTAGGTAAGTGGATGAAATTGCTAGCTAAAAGGGGTGAAATGTATGAAGGGTAAATGAGAATGCAGGAAATGTGGCAGAAAAGTTGGACTCCCAGTATCAATACAAATTGTAAAATAACTCCCGTTCTGCTGAAATCACATACCCAGTGCTACTGCAAAGGAAATGGAGGTAGAGGTGGGTGAGGTGCTGTCTTTCTAAGCTCATCTAAAATGGGTTGGATTTGAACTTTAGCTTCACTGGCATTGTGGGCATCTGGAGTTTTTTCACAAAGAAGTGAAAAAGTTGTTATAAAGATGTAAGAGCCATCTGCTGCTGAGTTTTCTGTGTTTGGGTGCCTAGTTGTTACCCGTGTTTTTGTTTTTGGTTTTTTTTTTTTTTAAGTAACTTCACTTCTGCTCATTTCATACCGTTGCCTAACCTGAGAACAGGATAGATACATATAACCCAGCTTCAAACCTTTCTTTACTTCCTTTGTTCCTGCGGGCAATTGAGGCTCTTCCCTGCTTATTCCTGTGTTTTGAGAGATGTCTCCTAAGTTATGAAAAGGAATCAGATGCCTCGAGTGATTTTGTCTCTTCTGTCTCCAGCGAGGACTGAATGCACTGGCATGTCTGTGCTGAAGTCTGCAGTGGTTTATGCCATGGATACTTTCTGAATTTTGGTGTTCGGTTTATCTCCTTTGGGACTGTAAAAAATGCGTAAATAGTATGTCAGGCCACACCTTCCTGCCACTGGTAAATAGAAAAGGGCAGGGCAAATCTCTGATGAATGATTTATTTAAGTCCTTGAAATGTATGGTCAAGACTGTCTAGCAAAGCAAGTTCTAATATATAAATCGTTATGAATTCCTCTCTCTATGGGGGATTTTAATTTAATCTAGTTTTAGATGGCAAATGCATTGTTTCCTGAAGCACACTTGGTTAGCAGGGCACTACATAATAATTTAGAAAGTCTCAATTGCTTGAAAAATCTGCAGGTTTTTGTTTAACCAAGCAAGGGGAAGGGAGGAGAGCGCCATAGTTACCTGGGCTGAGGTGCAGACTCACTGATGCCCTTGAGAAGGACACTTAAGGTCAGAGCTTCAGAGACTTGCAGTAACTGGCTTGAAAATGGAGAGCAGTTGATACCTATCTGAGACTTAACTTTGTTTGTCTTAGTCTTGGTGCTTGGAGATATCATAGGGGTAGCTCCTGGAAGTGAAAGTTACGTATGTGCCAATATTGTGGCTTTGGGACCTGTTTCATTAGACTGTTGAATACAGTGTGAATAAGCACCAACCAGTGCCAGGAAAAATGGAGTGTAAACAATTGATCCATTTATTTGAAGCAATAATGAGAAAAAGTAACTTGGTGTGGTGCTTTATCCGGGTGGCATTGCTCTGCCAACAAGGCTAGACAGCTTTGTGAGAGCAGAGAGGTGTGTTGAACAGATATAACAGTCCTGATTCTGAACAAGCAGTTACCTAATAAGAAAGATTTAATTCCAAAAAGTGTGAGAGAGATGAGAAGTTTCTGGGTAATTTACAGGCTTTGCCAAATAATTAGTATTTCCCAGGGTTGGTGTTATCTACAAAGGTAATTCAATGCTTAATTTTTAAAAAATAGTTATTGTTACATTTTTAGGAGGTCAGTAAGATAGTCTAGTTTAAGAAATCTGAAAAGGATGGGGAACAAAGAAGTGACAGATATTTAGGACTCTTAAATATTTGGGAGGTGCTGAGTGTTGGTGCTGTATGGTTAAAAAGCGGGAATTAGACCGGTGCAGTAGAGGACAGCAGATACCCATGGGTGCCTATGGAAGTAGATGTTTTATAATACTTTCTATATGGTTTTATTTTAGTGTTGATGAGAACATTGCATCTAAACAATTTGTATCATTTTGTATTTCTAACAGTTTGATTCTGGAGTGCTTGTAACATGCTCCAAAGCATTTTGGAGTTGATGGTGAAGGACTGCAGCCCTTTTCTGAGATTTTTTGTATTTACTGTCGTTTCTCACCTCCCATGTAAACCTGTGGCTCTTTGCTTTTGAGAGCTATGTACTGAAAACCTTGAACTTTATTTAGTTATTCTCTGCATTGGTTTACAGTGATGATTCAAATCTGTTGATTGCAGTGATTCCAGTGATAGGCAAAAAGAGTTAAAAGGGTGACACTTAGATTTTTACAATTTTTGTTTTAGTAAGAGATAGCTAACAGATTTTATGGACTCTCCAGGTATTGGTAGTGGTTTCCCAAAGTCCTGCAAAAGCTGTGCTAATGTCTGACTGAATTAGACCTCTGTATAACAACTTTGAACAGTAAAAATAGCACCTACAGTTCAGGTGATACAGAATACACTGCCTGGTAGGGAGAGTGTTTGTCCTGCTTCTCCTTTGGGGATATTCAGTGAGCAAATGTCAAGTATGTTTGCTGCCTTGGGCACCTCAAAGCCAACTACAAGTTATTTCAGTTTGGATATATTCCTGCAGTTGTAGTGAGTGGGTGAGCTAGCCTATAACAAAACTCTTTTTGCTGTAGCTAGATTGATCCTGTAGCCCAAAGGACATTGAAAGCTGATGAAGTGAGTTAGTAGAAGCGTCGTTTTGTTTTTTTTTTTTTTTTAATTAGTGTATTGGTTTGACATGGTTTCCTGAAAATGACTACATTACCAATATGCCTAGTTCCATTCATACAGAAAGCAGGCATGTAAAGATTAAATCAAACCTGTTAAATTTGATACATACATACTTTGTAAGAAATTAGGACATTTGATCATGATGATGTAAAAACTGAAGCTCTCAGTAGGACTTAAAATAGTAAAACTCCCTTTCATTTCTTTTCCTTAAGGAAGTGTTTCTACTTATTAAGTGTAAATGAAATGGTGCTTGTTCACTTTATCTTGACTCAAGACTGATCTTGTTACCTGTCTGTACAGCTTTCAAACAAGGCACTTCGTGCCTCATTTTAAACTTGAACTAGTTTTACTTTCTCTCACAATCCCATTTTAGATCACTGTGCAGGAATGGGGTATAATTCAATGTTCTTTTGTATTCGGACTGCATTAAAGTCAAAGAAATACATTTATGGAATAGGCTGTACTGGAAAGAAAACCGGACTTGAATTTGTGCTTGGTGACAGGTGGGTTTGCAAAGCACATGAGAAGAATGAGACCAGTGTTGGGGCTATGTGTTGCCTTGGTTATGCCGTGTCCTGGCAAGGGCTGGAGGTGGGTGCAGATGTCTCCCAAGCAGAGTTGTCTGAGAGCTGGGCGGGTACTGAAGTTCATTTCCTTGTTGTGTTCTGATAGTCAGTGTGGGGGTCATGCTGGTAATGATCATGCTGCCCTGGAGAAAAGCATAAACCATTTTCATCAGGTTTTAGATATTCCTTTAAATCTTCAGGCACTCCTAGTACTTTTGGGGTTTCTTGGTCCAGCCAGCCTCCCAAAGGGACTGTTGGAAATGGATGAAAGGCAGCCTAGGATTTGAAGAGCATTTTCTCCAAAAGATGTGGCATGAGAAATGAGTGCAGATTAGAGTGGAACAAAAAGAAGCAATGAGCTGCACTTCAGCCCCTGAAGGCTAGGACTGAAATGTTCACTTCATTTTTAAAATGACACAAGAGACCATCTGAATTGCAAAACCAGCCACACAGACCATCTGAAATGCAAAACCTGCATTTGTATGTGCTTAGTAATGCTCTTTGTGATATGTTAATGAGTTAATAAAAGCTACTCATGGATTTCATCTGGGCAATAATTTGAATTTGAATGCTAGGTTAACACGTTAATTGTATACAATTTTCTAAACAAGAAAGCATTTAGATTTTCATAGCAATAGAATTTGTGGGTGTCAATGACCATGATTTAGTCTGCATTCAGAGACAAATTTGACTCTTAAGGAATTCATGTGGTGTTAAGCTTTGAACTATTCACATTCCTCCATAGATGCTTAGCAGAAGCTGTGTAATTATTTTGCTTTGACCTACTGTTAACAAAAGTTTTATTTTTTTGACAGATACATATCTAAAACTGGAAGATGTGACCCGTAAGTTTAATAAGCCCTGCATAATGGATGTAAAAATAGGTCGGAAAAGTTACGATCCGTATGCTTCGGCTGAGAAGATACAGCAGCAGGTCAGCAAGTACCCGCTGATGGAAGAGATTGGCTTTTTGGTTCTTGGAATGAGGGTAAGAACTTGTTTTGTCTTCACTTTCAGTTTATGCTCAGACCTCTTGTCCCACACCAGGTACAGCAACTGGTTTTCCTAGCAAACAACAATCCTCTTCAGTTTTACATAAATACAGTGTTACCTGAATGTCTTGGTCTTGCTGGTATCAGCTGTTGTGTGAAATCTGTTCCAAAACACTACTGTGGTTCACGACAAAAGTTTAACTTGGCTGTGTCCCTTAGGGCAAGCTATTTGCAACCTGGGCACTGTATATGTATACAAGAGAGGGGCTGGGTATTTAAAACTGAATATAGTTGCAATTAATTCTTCACCACCACAACAGATATTTTAAATTATTAAGAGAATTTTTGTATGGTTTTTTTGCTTTCAGGCTTATATCAGAAATTTACATACTGAACCAGTCTTTCTAATAATTTAATAATGAGCTATATCCTCCACATTTTTCATCTTGTTACTCTGTTTTTAAATAAAAATATTTTTTACATAATTTGTCTATTTAGGGAACAGTAAGTAAGCTCTCAGAGGTGATGCTTATAGCCATGAACAGCTGCTTATGTTGTGCATAAGTGATGCATATAGCCATGAACAGCTGCTTATGTTCTACATTTTAAAAAGCTTTCCATCGGAAGGAAACTTCTTTTGATGTTTACACGCTCAAGGAACAGCTGTCAGGGGAAGGTTAGTTAGGCATGGATGGGGCCCTGCAGATGTCCTTATTGACTCTTATTACTCTTAGAAATAACTAGGAGTCAATATGTGTGTGTTGGCTACTTCAAAACTTCAATGTACAGAATATTTGTGGCTCAGTAAGATAAATGTGTTGATGTCACTGAGTTCCTGATGCAATTCAAAAGTGCTTTTTCTGCAGTGATAGGTACAGGAATAGTTTTTTTTTTTGATGTGAGATTTTTGTTTTTCTTCTCACACACAAAGCCAGGGCTCCTCAAGCTCTGCATCAACATGCATAAATGGCTTTGATAAGCTTCCCCTTTGCTGTTCAATAGCAACAGCAGCCAGATTGCACCATTGTTCGAGATAATTCTAATATCTCCGTAATGTTTTGTGCAGAACTGCCTAGGCTCCTAGCCCTTAACTCTGCCTTGAGATAAGCTGCTATATAAATTATAGTGGTCATGAGCAGTAATTATGTAAGCCTATGAGCAAGAATGTGGGAGTTAAGTCAAAAAACAGCCGAACAGTTTGGATGGAAAAGGAAGGTTAGAGATTATAGCTTTCGATTTGGTTGATGTCATTACGTAACCTTTCTTCTCTCATTTGTAGAACAGTGTACTTCATGTCCTTTGTTTCATGACAGTGCAAAAGGAATGATTGATTGCTTCCTTGGTATGCTTGTGACTATTGTTTCTAACATTGTCACTTATTTGTGTCTTTTTCCTGTTGCAGAATTTTTTTCAATCCCCTAATTCAGACTGGATGTATAATGATGATTATCCTAAGTAGTGCAGTTTTCCATCCAATGTTTAACTAGATGAGATTTGGGTTTTTGCCTTTGGCACCCAATTGCATGTTGGAAGTTGTTTTCCGAAAAGAATTGAAAAGGTTCCTCCTGCTGTCACACAGCACTTGGCAAAGTCTGAATTCACAAGGCATGTTCTCTGCCTCTTGATAATGGTGTTTTCTCAGCTTGTCTGCTTGCTTTATTTTTGCAGCATTCTGGCCCTACTATAAAACACTCCTACACGGATATGTACTGGCCAGAACAGCTCATGTGCTGGATGATGGTTGTTCCTGTTTGCTGGACAAAACATGATGGAACAAGGGGTTTGGTTTTAATCTCTCTGTTCAGTGTTATTTTTACCAGGGAGGTGGGCTTGTGTGGTAAATTTTTGCAAGAGCAAGAAGGAGAGGGTTGGGAAAAACAGAGAATGTAGCTATGCTTTTTTTAAAAGCACTCATCGTATAAGTTGTCATGAAGAGATAAAAGCAAAAAAGTGTTACAGGTGAGGGTTTTACCCCAAAATCTATTTACAGTGTATTTTTACCCAAAAGGCTATTGAAACAGCTTTTTCTTATGCACTGGTAAACAAGCAGTCATCTGTTCATACATAAAACAGTCATCTGTTCATATATAAAATATGTATGGTGTGTCCTTAAAAATAGGAGTCTCATGTCTGGCCTAGCATTAATTTATGTACACAATTCTGGCATTTGACCTGTATTTAGCTTAACACACTGAATAGACAGAATAAACATATAGAAATACCTTTAGAAAACACAGTTATTTTAATAACATTGTTTAAAAACACAATTCTGTATTTAGTGGAGAAGTTCCTTTCTTTAACAGATGCCCCTGGATCCCTGAAGTATCCAAGGCCAGGTTGGATGGGACATGGAGCAGCCTAGTTTAGTGAAATATGTCCCTGCCAATGGCAGGGGATTGGAACTGGGATATCTTTAGGGTCCCTTTGAAACCAGACCATTCTGGGATTCTATCAGACTGGACATGATTTGCTATGAAAGTAGTTAGAGTTTATATAGAAGTTGGAAGTCTCAGGTACTGTTGCAATAGCAAAAATACAAATTGTAATATGGTTTCAGTAGTAGATGTACAAGCAGATAAGAAATCTCTTCGCAGCACAGGCAATGTTAAATACAGAGCATTCTGCATGCTGTTGAGTACAAGCAGAATGTGTGGGCTATGCTCTCATTTCAGATTCACAGTCCTTTTGGAATCCACTGTTTCCAGATTGTGCAGGTTTTCTTTTTTCCCCAGGGCATCAATTGCAATCTCACTTATTCCAAAACATTTCTTAAATGCTATTTTAAAGCACAAACTGGTGATTATGTAATTTTACCAGGATAATCCATCACTGACTTCTATTGTTTGTACCTGTGAACATACAGGCAAGTAATGTGTAATAATCAAACCTGGTTTTACAAGTGAATTTTCTAATCTACAGCACATGATTCTGCAGGATAATTTCAAATTGACTGTAGCTAACTCTATTTTATGAGGTTTTTATGAACTCTTTCTAGTATTGTGGTAATTTTCACAAGATCTGATCTGCTAATAACAAGATTTAGGAAGGAAGTCATAAAAGTATTAAATCCTGCATCTAGTGTTCAGATTCTTCTACAGTAAAAAATTACCAGAACTGGGGTTTTTACATTTATAAGTCTAATTCAAGCTTTGATGTTTAAGAAAACAGGAAGACAAATCAAAGCAAAACCTAAAAGAAAACAAACAAAACAATCCATGAAACTATAAATAAATAAATAAATAAAACCCAAACCCAAAGAAACCAAATGAAAGCCCTGGAAAAAAAAATCTTCCAAGCTGGAGCAGGTGAATTTTTATTACATAAAAAGGAAACATAAAAGAAATTTATTCTACTGAGATGCTTCGTGGAAGTTCTTGGAGTCCAAAATTACTGTATTAAGCTACTTTTAAGATGGTTCATGATTCAATTGCAGTGTTGTTTCCTTTATTTAGGAGATTAATAGTCTCCTTTTTCACTGGATAAATTTCAACATAATTTCATTCTACACCTTACTTATGTAAGGACTTGACTAAAGCTGTATATTGACTGTCAGAGCATTTAGGGGTGCACTTAGTCATATGAAGTACTCAGTCAAAGTAGTCCAGAGGAACAAAGAAGCAAAATGGGCAGAGTAATATCTAAGTATAGTCTTGGAAATGAGGTAGCAGGGATGCATCCTTCCTGTGCTGAATTTTCAAGGCAGCAGCAAGTAGAGATTTGTGTATTTTCACCACCTGTGTTCTAGCAACAATAAAATAAGTTTAAAAAAACCCGTAAAAATTAAGGAATGAGATGTTTAGATAAGTGGATTTGGATAACTGGGTATGCTCTTGGCAGCAGTGGTAATGTGAGAGCATTACTATAAAGAGGAGATATGAAATAAGAGAATGTTTTTTAACAAAAATTCTCCCTTTGTTATTTTGTTCTTCAAATCCTTGCTTTACTTTCTTTTTGAAAAAGAAAAAATAAGGTTTGTTGAAACTCTTTAAGTCTTATACTGTGGCAGGATGAAGGGCCTACAGAGAAACCTGGGTTACTTGGGCATAAAGGAAACATGTATTTATACTGGGACAGTTGTGGGGTACAGGCAGAAGGTGCCCAGGCATGGGTGGGGGTCTTGGCCTGGCACCAGGAGGGTCCTTGCAGAGCTGGGGGGATGGATGCTGGTGTTGGATGTGCCTAGGTAAGTTGGGGTGCCACCTGCTTACCCCACTTTCAGCTTGGCTCCAGCTTTGGTAGCAGCTGGATACTCACCTTCAGATTCTGTCAGGAGTGCAGAGATGCCTTGTTGTAAACAGAAACTTCTGTTCTGTGTAATGTCTAAACACTCATTCGCCCCTACCTGTATGTGACTGGTAGGTGTATTTACGGAAAAAATCTGAGGCGTGGGAAGCTCGGCCCTTGGCCCTGTGAAATCTGGATCCTCAGCATCAGAGCATGTATCTCTAATCTCCATGTTCTTGCTTAGGACAGCAGATCCCAAACTGCCCTTGCATGGGGCGTGCAAGGGAGCAGGGATGGACACTGGGAGCTGTGCAGGAAGCTGCTTCCCAGGCACCATGGGAATGTCAGGGCCACACAGGTCCGTATTGTGCATGTTACCAAGTTGATCCTTGCTCTCCAGGTGCTGTCTAGTGTTCTACGGGCCTGCTCAAAATAGGTTGGGGTTGTTTTTCCCTGTTTCAGTGATGTGGATTAGTAGATATTTTTTGCCGATGTGAAAGAGCTCTGCAAGTTACTGAATAGGGATTTTTATTTGTGTCAGCAGTATCTCCCCCAAACAGTTCTTAACATGCATTTAAATTGTACTTTCTGGAAGTCAGGGAGTTGCCACAATAAGTATTTGAACAGTGTGTACATTTTTCTGCCTTACCATGGATGTCGGTACTGAATTACCATATTTAACATTACATAACATATGATACCTGTTTGCTTCAGTTTAATGTCCTAAAGCTGAAGATGTAAGGTTTCCAAACTGCGTATCTCTGCTGAGACCTTGCAAGGGTTGTGCTTTTTTAAAGGCTGTGCTGGACCAACTTCTTACTTTAACTCAAGGTTTTCATCGGTCCGGGAACATCAGATGAAGGAACTGTAACTGAAAAAAGAGTACAAAAAAGAAGGAACTGTAATAGAAAAAATGTACAAAAAGCTGTTTTGGTATGCAAACAGCAATGTCTGAACACCTCACAGGGAGACAAAAGCCAAGTGCATGTTTAGAACATCCGAAGATAACTTCTCTCAACAGTTAATGGTCTGGATTTTTTGATGTGCTGCCCATACAGTGTCACTACTACTGCTCATTATAAACTGCACCCGTTAGCTTGCTATTTGTGCAGGAAGCTAATTGAGTGGGAGCTGCTTGTAGGCACAAGGCATTGTCAGCCAGAACAGCTCTGATCTTGAATAGTAAGAATATATAAAAATGACTGATGAAGCAGGAGGTTTCTTGAATGCAGTGTTTTGCAGCTCATAGAGTTTTCTTTGTCTTGCACTCTGCAGGAAACCTCCCAGTGGATACAGAGCAAACACATAACAAGCTGTGGCAGGTGGACAAGAAATGAGATTTTTCTGTCTAATAATTATTTCCTGCTGTTACGGTTACAGATCTGACTTGACTTGTCATTGTTCTGACAGAAATGGGCTAGTACAGACAGCTGCAGCAACAGGGACACAGAAAAAGCTTGGTTCAAAGGCAAACTGTCATTTTGGGAAGGGTTATTAGCAGATTGTTGGTGGTGACCATGTGAACAAAAGCATGGTGGAGCAAGAGGTCTGTCAAATAGGAAGTTGATTTTAGCCTCCTGCTCTTAGAGCACAGCCATCTCTGTGTTCGGGTGGGTGAGGGTGGAGAGATTGTTTCTGTTTGAGCTTGGCTTTCAGCTCCCTTGCTTTCAGAATGGGGTGTAATGTATCTGTATTTGAGTGAGGTTTTCCAAGAATGTTCAACTAGTCTCTTCCTGCAGTTGCGCAGAGTCTCAAGGTGGTGATAAGAGATGGCTTTTGCGATTACCCAGATCTGTTGTCCTTTAATGCCACTGGCTGCAGCCAAGCCTCTTGGTGACCAAGGGCATTCTGAGTGCACAAGGCAGTTAAACACACACATTACACTCATGCTGTGGGTCTGGGACTTGGTGCTTTGTCACTGACTGTTTTGTATAGTTAAAAATGTGCTGTTAATGCAGCATGCACATCTGCCTCGGTGTTTGTAAGTTCTCATTCGGGGAATGGTTTTGTTCAAGTTATGAGAAGAGGTGGGGTAGCTTCATGGGAAACCCAGTTCAGAAGCACAGGGGCTGATGTGCAGCTGCAGCGTTTCTTTGGAAAACAAAATGAGCTTGCAGATCTTAATCGGCATGTTTGAGCTAGTGCCCATGTCACAAAAACTGTAGCTCCTATGAGAAGAGATAAGGTTCTAGTAAACAAGATGATTCGGTCAGGAGCTGCTCCAGTGCTGATGTCTGCAGAAAGCTGTCCCTGGGCCGGCTACATGAGAAGGCTTAATATCATTAAAATGAAGGCACAGCTAGTGAAAACTTAGATGTAGTCATCATACTCTTGATTCTCTTTCTAAGCAGTATTATTCTTTATTTTCACTGCCTTTGACTTGTAGCTCTTTAAAAAGTTTTTAAACTTCTTGTATGTTTTTGAAGGTTACTTTGGTACCTGAAGTGTTTACATAAGTATTCTTTGGGTTTCTGTGTTGTATGCTGTACTTCTTCGATGTGCTTTGGAAAAAAAAAACCAGGAAAAACTAAGTGGAGAAAAATTGCTGTTCTTGTGAAACCAAAATCACAGTTGTCAGATGCAGATGCAGTTTTAGAATAACTCATCTCTCTTATGGCCTTCTGCATTTCACAGACATGGAGGCCTCAGTTTCTCCAAGTATCATAACAGTGTGAAGTGTCTCTGCTACCGAGTGAGTTTAAACATTTAGACTTAAAACTTTTTTTTTTTTTTTTAATAGAATAATGAGAACTGTTTACTGCCCCTTCAAGTAATGGTTCATGACTTAAAATCAGTTTCTACACACTATGATTTAAGTTCTTTGAGGACTGACTTTAATATCTTTTTGTCAAAATAAAAGCTATTTGAGACTGTTCTTCCCAGCTGCTTTGCAAAACAGGAGGTGGGGATCTGTGTAATCATACTGGATTTATTGCAGTTTGGATGGGGGACAGACGTTTCAGGGTGATGGGCTGTAATGAAAACAGGGAATTCTATTTTCTTTATTTATTGCTCCTGTACTATTCCTTTTTATGTGCTGCTGTTTCACTGTTGTGGACTTTATTTGTTGGCTTCAGCAAGAATAAAAGGCCCCAGAGGAGGGATGAGGAGCATGCACCTCAGCAGTGCACCCTGACTCTCTTTCAGTGGGATCCTCTCTCTTTACAGTGGTGAAGGGGGGGCAGAGCTGTGGCTGGGGTGAGTGCCACAGGGATGGGTGGTCTGAACAAGTGCCAAGCACCAAGTTCCTGCCAGAGACAGCCGCCTGCTTGGTAACATCATTATTTCTGCAAATAAAAATTGTCTACACTCTCATAAACAAATTACGCTTGGGCCTTGCTGCCTCACACATTTCTGCTATGGAAATAATTTCAGTGTGAGAGAAAATATGTCTATATGTGAAGCAGTTTTGAATTAAGTTCTTAAGCTTGTACAGTTCCTGATATGGACAAAACTTTACCCATGTGAGTTGCCTCCCTTTCAGATGAGAGCTGATGTACTGCTCTTGATGCTGGAACCAGCTTTTGTTTGGCTGCTGCCATTTGTTTAGTACAGCCTCATTTGTCATGACAGTTGCAGATGGGTATTACAGAGCTTGGCCTTGGTGGTCACGTACAGTAATTCTTACTGTTTTGCTCTTCCGCTAAATAGTTTCATAGTTTTAAGAACTGAAAATTAGTGCATTGAAATTTTTGCTCTGTTGTCTTACTGATTTAACATCTGCAGTAGCACAGGTAGGAGCGTGATAGTTTCAGGTCTCAGCTGTGATTTGCAAGGCGATATAAGAGTTCCCTGTACTGGGTACGTTGCTTTTTGCCACCGCCAGGATGTCTCTAGCACAGGAAAGCTGTAGCTTGGAGCCCTGGGAGGCTTAATGGAGAGTTTTGGAGAGCACTACGGCAGTGCTGGGCACTGCAAGAAACTTAAAAACTGTGAGGGCTAAATGGTACCGAGGGTTTTGTGGTTTGTCTGTGAGGTGTCTCTTGCTCTGCAGAAATACTGGTTCAAAATACGTAGGGAGCCCCCTCCTTGCCTCTTTCAGGTGTACCACGTGTCTTCGGACAGCTACGAGACGCAAAACCAGCACTACGGAAGGAGCTTGACCAAGGAAACAGTAAAGGATGGTAAGGGAATTGGGGTGTCAGAACTTGGTGCTCTTGGATTTTTTCATTTAAATACTTATTTATAGAACTGTTTGAAAAAAGTAGTCTGGGTGTTCCCATTTTAAAAGTCTTTTTTTGTCCTCATGTTAGATGGGTTTTTGGCTGTTCCCTGTAGTATTTGAGCTACCTGTCAATCTGAAATTAAGTGTGCAGTTGGCTGTAACAGCAGTGCAGACTATAGGAATTTCCTCCTCACGACTCTTTAACTACTAATAAGGGGGAGAAAATTCTAGAATTCAACTTCTTTGCAGCTTTTAAGCTATAATGAAATAGAACTATTTTAAAAGTATTACGCATTTTTATTATAAATACATCTTTTTTGTCTCTAGTTGTTGTCTGTGAATAAGTGTCTTTTCTATTAGAAAGCTGCTATAAATGCATCTTTCAGTTCAAAGGACTTTCTCAGTTGAAGTCAATCCACGTGTTGCTCTACATTAACAATAAATTAAAATGCTGCTGTCAAGGGGCTGTTTGGTGATAATTATTGCAAACTAGTTATTAGTTGACACCAGTTCATCTGTCCCCCAGCAAGGGACAGAAGGTACACACGCAAACACACTCATGATAAAAAGCTTGAGCCTGTTTATGCATGGAGAATTTAATGGGTCCCTGCCCAAAACTGTCCAGACACTTATTGAACTGACCTGGGAGCAGGAACCATGTTCATTTACTGTGTGCTTGATACATTCACTTTTACTTACAACCCATGCCCAAGCTTTAGTATTACACAGCAGGTGATGTGACTGAAGGTCTCAGAGTTCTTTGGTTTGCTTTGGGTTTAGTTAATAATTGCCTGAACAGAAACTACCTGAATGCTGTCTATTCCTTCAAATAAGAACTATTCTCGTCCCAAAAGAAATGAAAATTGTTTGTTTTCCTTTCAGAAGTGAAAATAATCCCAAAATGTGTGTATTTCTTGCAGGCATCTCAAAGTTTTTCCACAGTGGGTACTGCTTGAGAAAAGATGTGGTAGCTGCCAGCATTCAGAAGGTTGAAAAGATTTTGGAGTGGTTTGAGGGCCAGACGCAACTCAACTTCTATGCAAGCTCACTGCTGTTTGTCTATGAAGGTTCGTGTCAAGCGACAACTGTGCGGTTGAGTGATGTCACCTTGGCAGAGAAGAGAAGAGTGCCCAAAGGCCTGTTATCCGGTGGAGATGTATTGGAGTATAATAATAATATTCATGTAATAAATTCTACAGAGAATGGAAAAATTGAAGCTTCTGTAAGTAAAGGCTTGTCTAAATTTTATGCACTTCACAAAAAGGCGTGCTCGAAGAGGCATCACAGTCAGCTCTCACTAAAAGTTGAAAACTCAGAGCAAGACAATGTGTGGAAAAGCAGCACGTGTATTACGCAGGAGCACCTGAATGGAAATGTTATACCCCAACTGGAAAAAGTTTTCTATCACATGCCAGCAGAGACCAAGGAAAGTGCAAATGTCGAAGTCCGAATGATTGATTTTGCTCATGTGTTTCCTAGCAACACAAAGGATGAGGGCTATATTTATGGGCTGAAGAATCTAATCACAGTACTTCAAAATATTTTGGATAACTAAATTCTTTGCTATGTTTTTTATTGGGGGCCAATGATAAAGAGCAACAACATGAAGAATTTCTGCACTTGTAATGCTGTATAACTGGGTTTGTATTGTTCTATATTTTGTCTTTGTACTTTTGGTAGAAGGGTTTAACTTTTTATAATTTCACTCAGGAAAAATATTGATAGTTAATTAGGAAGTGTGAAAGGATGAAGATACTTGAGATAAAGCAGGATAGGTAAATTAATAGAATGAAGTGTATGTGGTTGGCTTAAGTCCAAGGACTACCAGAAGCAAGGGTTATGTTAGTTCCTCTAATGACTTTAGCATAGATGACATTTTTGCCCACTTCGCCTTGACACTGAGCCACATCTCCATTAACAGGTGTTTAGAAAATAGACTGAAAGTTGTAAGGTGCAGGATTGATGTCCTCAGTACTGCCCTTGTGTTTACTGTATTTGAATAACTGGAGTAACCCTGCTTGGAGAGAAATCCTGTGCTGAGTCAGCAGTCTCACCTGAAGCCAATGCATCCCAAAGTGCTTTTCCATGTCATGGGACAATATTGTTGTTCTTTCAGCCCTTCCCCCTTTATGGATGTCTGTAGCCAGTGTTCACCACAGATGAGCTACCATGTAATTTGTGTTGAGGTGCTAAGAAAATGCTGGAGTACAAACCGTAACAGGCTTAAACTGCACAACTTCTAGAGAAACTGTTTGTTCCTAAGCATGAGTGAAAGAATGCGAATGCAAATGCAAGATGTTCCAGGAACTAACTTGGTTTAGGAGATCCTGTCAGTCTGTTAGTGGATTGTGTCTGATGCTGTGATTAAGGGAAATGTCTCACTCCGTTGTTCTCATGGCCCTTCTCCAACAACAGTGCTTTAAAAAGCAAACTAGTAGAATGGGGGAAGAAGTGTTCTGGGTGAGCGTACAGAGCTCTGCTGGCTGTAGGCCACTTGCATTTTTGCAATGAGCATTTGATGCTTCCACAACTGGGGAGCACTGACTGGAACCACAAGCAATACAGGGGGAGGAGCCTCCTGTGAGATCGTTCAGCCTTGGAGCCACCAGCTGTGCCACCGCTTGTGCCAGTGGAGCTATGGCTCTCCCACCCTGGGCTGCAGCCACCGCAGGTTTCTTTAATGACACACGGGCAAGCTGTGTAATCTGAAAGCTGTCCCATTTCCTTCCTTTTCACAAGAAAAATTCAACTTTTGTATAGAATACTTGAGATCAGGATGATGTATCCAAAGTATTTTTGGTGTGTCTCTTCTGTATACTGTGTACGTGGCTGTGCTGCCATGCATATTACAGTGAGCTGTATGAAAAGTGGGAACGGAGGAGTCTTGCCATCCCTAGAGCAAGATTTTAATGCTTAAAGCATTTCCAGGACGAAAATGTTTTAGAACGGATTTGATCATTGGAAACATCCATCTTTTTCACGTGGACTTAGTGACCCTGTGGCCTTGCTGCTGTCTATGTACGATGTTCTGCGCTATGCACTCCGCTGTGTACACATCTTGACAAATTCTTCACTGGACATCTGTTTTCTACATGACAAAGAGATTCATACTTTTTCATGCAAATATGCTGTTTTAAATAAAGCTGAATTTTTAGCTCTATTTGAGAACTTGGGTTAATTGGGAGAAACAGGGTATTACTATGTGTAGAATTACATGGTTTAAAGTTTAGAGCTCATACTGGCCAATACAAGACTGAAACCAACCTTTTAGTAACATGTTGTTTTAGAAGTATGGGAAAAGGGGCTTGCAGGAGGGGTAATACCAGTGTGTTGAAAATTTTATGTGAATTACAGTGAAGGCTGAGGGGGAAAGTACCAGGAAGAGAGGGACTTTTTTTTCCTACCTGGTATTTCTCTTGCACCTTATAGTTAGTATATTCCCAACTCTCTGTGAATTTATTTAAGCCATATTCTAGAAAGAGTTTGTGGTTTTGTTTGCTTTGTTGCTGGGTTCTCTGTTATGATTTTGTTGTTCTATCCCGTAAATAGTCAACACTAGAGTAGTCCAGACTGGTAGTGGCCTTGTATGATAAAGTTAAAAGGTTTTCTAGACAATATGGGCAAAAACATTTAAACATCATCATTTTTGTCCTCTGTAATTCGTCTCTTCTGGATTTTAATCCATTTTGTACCAGAGAAATCAGGCATTTGCCTCAAGTCAGTTATTGGAAAATTAGTATGCACTTAGTACCATGCATTTTCCTGTCTCTGCTTTAAGATACATGTCCTCGGTGTTTGAATGCTCTTTAAGTATTGATTGTTTTGTTGGCTATGGCAGTGTTTGTAACGCACCTGGAATACTGTCAACCTGTCAGAATATTTTGAATAAAAAAAATAATTTTATCATGGTTTTTGTACCAGTAGTTATTATGAATGTATTTATGTTAATTTAAAATGTAGCTTGAGAAATAAGACTGTTCTTCATTGGAAGTTGTGTAAATAAAGCTTGCTGTGGAGGTGTTTGGGCATAGTACCAGCTCTGAGTTTGAGCCTGGAGCGGCCTTATATTCACATTGTTCTTGCACATTTTAGACTCGGTGTGTCTAGTGTCTTATATCTGAGCCAATTGTTTTCAGCTGTAGTTGGAGATGTATTCACAGAAATCATTAAACAGAATACATAATTAATCAGAAGATGAAGAGAGAGACAATACATCAGAGTGAGCTGATGTACTCTTGATGATTGATCTCCCTCCCTCTCAGCAATGCCCCTTTTGTTCTCTGGACAAAGTACACAGGACAGGCAACCATTACATGGAAATCTTTACAGGAATGGTTACAAGGCTTGTAGATGTTTATATCCCATAAAACAATGGGTCCCTGCCCCAGACTAGTGTGGTATAGCTGGGTGCTAGGGCTGCTGAGGAAACTGATGATTTTAAGCAATAAGAGTTGGGTTTAGAGGAGCCGACTCTCAAAAAGGAAGAACTCACGCAGCATTGTCACTCACAGACTCTGAGAATATAGGTTCTTGAAGCCTTTCTGCCTAGGTGATGATGTGAGAACTGTGCATAGGCTTACCTAAGGAGAACTTGAGTTGTATGAAGTTTTATAAAAAGCATTTAGAAATGTATTTTTGAATATGGGTGAAATTTGTTGCATAAATTACATTGGAAGTTACTATACCAGTATGAAATACTTAAAATAATTTAATCAATTTGTTTTATGAACTGAACTGGAGACTTTACTTGCAGTTGTGATTCTGATGAAACTTGTACTGTTTTTTTTTTTTCTACTGTAATGCATAATCAGAGTGTTCTTTTCCATAATCTCACAGTTTCATGGAGAACTTTTAGAAGTACTCAGTAAATTGGGAAATCACTAATTTCCATTGATTTGATTAACAGAGTGCATATGTTCTTGAAAAATTTCACTGCATGTGATATTGTAAGTAATGTTAACATGCTACAAATCTAGAACCCCAGTAAAACTTCCTTACCTGCAGAGAGCTCCTGATCTGAGTCTGCGTTGTGCAGAGTTTAAAATGGGCCTTCTCAGGTGTAACAGCAGCAGTGGTGAAGGGACAGTATCACCTGTGCTAGCCATGTCAGGTGTGCAGGGGTGTTTACATCATCATTGAACCTAAAATCATTGGAATGACTTGCTCACTTCATGATGTGAAGCACAGTCAAATGTTGGAAGACACTGGAAGGGTGGAGACTCGCATCCACACCTGCTGTTTAAGGATTAATTGTTCCTCCTAATTTCTTCAGGGTTTTTTTCCCCCACATGCAGTTTCTTCTTGAGTGCCGCCTTTGGCCCTTGCCACAGGTGCCACCATGATGGAAATTTGTATTTCCTAAAAAGCTTATGCCCCATAACTCCTCTTAAAGTGCTGCTATTGAAAAACACCATAAAATGCCTCAAATACTGTGGGAATGCACTCTCCCATGAAAGAGCAGGAGTGGATGATGATGGACAGCATGCTTCGATGGGAGACTGGATTGTAGGCTTTGTGAGAGTTCTTTACTTGTAAGTTGAAGAGGATGTTCTGGGGGCAAGGTGAGTGACAGCCGAACTGTGTGGAGTTTTCCTCCCCTCACTGCAGTTCAGGTGGAGGTTTGAGTTTAAGGAGGTATTACAGTGGGGAGCAGTTAGAGTTCCTAAGGAGCCCTGAGCAGGACACTGGGTCCATGCTGTAGCGCAGAGAATGGCTACAGGTAATACCCAAAGGCTGCAGATCATCAGGTGTCCCACAGAGAGAATGTGCTGTGCTTATTCACTGGGTTAAAACACGATGTTATCTGGGAAGTGCATTCATCTCCATAGCCACCGTCCAAATCCTGTCTGTTTTTCATGTTCACAGCAACCTGTAAATGGAAACTGCAGTAGAAAATTGTCATCCAAAGGGCAAATGTGTTTGAAAGGGGAAAATAAGCAAACTAAGGGTTGTACCGCAGAAAACATGTTTCAGTAAATATCTTGTACGCTGGTCTTGTTTAGTGGAGATGGGCCTTGTGGGTTTGAGGTTTAATTTGTTACATGACATTCAGTAGCAAAGTCAGAACAAAGGTACTTCAAAACACCTTAGTTTGAATTGTGTACATTGGTTCAAGTAGTTATTTCATAGGTCACTTTAAAAAAAAGTAACTTCCAAATACGATGTGTGTTGCACCTGACTAAATGAAACTACAGTGCACAAAGGCACTTTAATCCTCTGGGAACTACTGGAACGTAGATGAAAGCATATGAAATTGCACCTGATGCTGTGTTGTTAATTGTTTTTGAGATTTAAAGTTCTACCTTCATTATGCTTGATGGATGAATGTGTCTAGTCTAGTCTCAGTTTCTTTGATCCAAGTGTCTAAAGCTGCCCCTCAATTTCCTCTGATCTGTATGTGTTTGTAATTTCATTTGCTATTTTCTGACATTCTTGGACCACAGGGGGTATTGTTAATATTACCCGTGTTTATTTTATAGAACATTGTACTATGCTATCTACCAACTTTTGTAACTTAATTATTAGTGATATGTAGGGTCGTTCTAATAGCTGTATATTTGGCAAATTATTAAAATTTTCTGCAAGTAACTTGCAAGTATAATTGGTTTCTTTTAAATACAAGAAGATTGTTGAGAAAAAGTTTACTTGACTATTACCTGCATTGATGAATCTTTTTCTCTTTCTTTCTCTCTTTCTCCTTCCTTCCTTCCTTCCTTCCTTCCTTCCTTCCTTCCTTCCTTCCTTCCTTCCTTCCTCCCTTCCTCCCTTCCTCCCTTCCTCCCTTCCTCCCTTTTCCCCTCTGTGCAGTCTATAACGGGTTTCCCTTGGGTTTACTAAGTTTGCTTTACCACCATATATTTATCACAACATCCATTGCCATTGTTTGTTGGGAGTACCTGCTGGGTATACAGGAATCATCTCTATTAAAAAAAAATCCACAATCCTTTAAACTCATCCTGGAAAACCCTTAACAGGACCACAAGAGGCTACATACGATGTTGATTAGAAGTCTTTGCATCCAACATCAGGTCCCAAATTCTGAAAGCATGCAGGAACAGCCTTAGCGCTTCACTTTTAAGCTGGTTTGGTTTGGAGGGGGGATTATGTTGGGATTTTTTTTTTTTAAATGTGTTGTCTTGCTTGTCTACCAAAAGCTTTCTAAATGTGTTCAGTAGTCTTAAGTACTGTCCCATGGCTCTCTGCAGCCTTCCTTCCCATGCTCCAGAATTGGAAGAAATGATAAGGTGAGGCTGTAACTGGCAAAAAGCACAGTATTCTGAGGATCTAGGTTTTTTTCTGTTTTGAATTTAAAAAATGAATAGTGGTTATGCACTGAAGAATCTTGTAAAGAAATCCCCATTTCCTTGTTGGTTTAAAGTGAAGAAGGAATCACACCCCTTTGTTGGCCTGCTCACATCACATCACTTGTCAGGGTTATTGCCTGCCTGGGCGTCACTGTCTCTGCTGTCTCCTTCCTGTTGCACAGCTGCACAGTGAAATCTGTCAGGGAGCTGATGCGGCTGAGAACTGCCTCAGACTAAGAAAATGCCATGTGGGGAGCTGTGGAGAGGAGCTGGGGAGCTGCACAGAGCTCCCACACAGGGACATCCCATCCAGGATGGACACAGAGTTCTGGCTGTTGGGATACAGCCCCATGTGAAGACCAAACCTACTATTCTCGTAGTGCAAAGACCTACTCGTGAGTCTCTGCTAGCATAGCTCTTGGGTGTGTGTTCCACTGCCTCTGTGCACAGCGTGATTGATGCCTGGCAGATGCCAAATGTTACAGTCCCACCTATCTGACACATAAATTACTAATTTTCTGCTGGCTTCCTCAATTCAGCTCATTTTGAGGGAGGTAAGTGGCTTTTCTGGGTGCAGTGGAGACTGGGGCTGTGGGAGGGGAATGAGAGTTAAAGAATCTATTCAGTGCAGGTAGGTTGAGGACACTGCAGTGGAGCTGCAGGTTGAACTCTGGGGGAGCCTGGGGCCAGAGGCTGTGACCCTCTGTATAAGGAGGGCCTTTGGGACCTGTGGCCTGGCCAGGAGATCAGACACTCGGCGAGGAGCAGAGGACCCCAAACTTTTGTGCTCAGACTGTGAGAGGATAAAAGCCAAGAGGTTTCTTTTTTCAGGGGTCCCTCCTCGAAGAACAAGCTGGAGTTATTTAGTTTTTTAGTCACTGCACCAAGATTAAATTATTTTAAGAATTTGGATGTCTGAGACTCTGCCATGGGAAACCTGTGTCCGAACCCATAAGGAAATCCTGTGTGAGTGTGGGGTGTAGCTACAAAGGGGCCTCGGTCCAGCTCAGGTAGTGCAAGAGTGACTGTCAGAGTGGTCCTGGATGCTCAGACAGGGAAGTTTCCTTAACAGTGGGGTTTCTAGAGAGCCATTTAAAAGGCTCACCTTTAGTATCAGACATTTCCCTTATCTCCTGTTGGTGCTCTGCTGTTTTTGCTTATACTTTTCATCCTTCTTGCCATCCCCAAATGTAGACTTCCTCTTAATGTAACCATGTAGTTTGTGGTTTAGGCCAGCACAAGATTTGAGGATAAATATAATCTAGAATAAGAACTGTAAAATACCTGCCATATACACATTTTCCTCTGACCATCTCTACACTTACTTTGACCTTGAACAGAGCAAATAAATCCACCCGTGTGTTGTGCAATGTATCTGAAGGGCAGCCAATCGCCTGTTGCCCTGGATGTCCCTGCTGCTGGCAGTAAAGGATCGGTGTCAGCACACACTTTTTGGTTGATGAAGCATAAGGAGAAGCTGAGTTCAGCCCATTTTTCCACAGCTATGTAAACTGCAATGTGGCTGGCAATAAAAACTTGATTTTTTAGCAGTTTCAGTGGATATAAACTGGGCCAGCAGATGGGGAACTGTCAAATAGGTACCATGCCCAAATACTAATTTTGCAAAATTACTTATCAAAAGAAAGAAAGAAACCAGGAATAGCTACAAAGAAAATGCTGACAACTTGGGCTTGGGCAACACGAACCTTTTGTTTTCAAATACTCTGATACTCAAATACTGGTGTCTCATCTAGGATATGCCCTTGGGCTTCCCCAATACCTATGTAAGTTTGTAGGTAGGAGGGATTAATTCCCAAAAACCATCATGTTCAGTATCAATCAAAAACCCTTGGAAATTTGTTATGGGTCTCTATTCAATCCAAGCAGAAAACTGTTAGGCTACGATTTAAATCTGTAAAAGCAATGGTCCTCCACTGAATATAGTCGAATTCCAGCTTGAAGTATTCAAGTGTGGTTTCGAAATACTGAAGGAAAGCAGAGCTGGCTGGGCCCTCATGCAGGATCATACATCCTTGCAATAGGTCTTGCCCTGTTTAAATATTCACCGTGGTCTTACCTGTGGATGGTGCATGTCCTGGGACACTGCTTGGGTCACCCAGGGCACATTTTATCTCCAGCTCAGGCTGGCAGAGCATTCTGCTCCATCCTTTTCTTCCTATGCCATGAAACAGAGCTCAGGCACTCCATAGCCTCTTTCCAAATTTTATTCCAAGTTCTTTACTGTTCCTTTTAAAACCCATCTGGGAAAAAAACCTCAAAGCAGCATTTTTCACCTGTGAAGTGCCATATAATCTCTGGATGGCAGGCAGCTTTGGTTATCAAAGCCCTCTTGCAGCAGCACCTTAGTGTGTAACAAAAATCCGGAATAACTATATAATACTATACTATACTGTAATAATACTATTATATTAATAATAATAATTAGACTACAGATGTTGCCATGAGTTGAAATAATAATTATTAATACTGTATTGTACAACCTTCTTTATAAGGAAAAACAACGTTTTTGTAAATAGACAACATGGCCTCAGGCTGGCTGTTTTTTATTGCTTTTAAACCTGACTTTCACTAAACTGTAGTATTAAAACCATAGTTTAAAAATTAACTAAGAGACATATCATAATTGCTTTTCTCAGACTGTTTTGTGATCTGTATGAGGAAGATGGCAGCAGTGAAGTGGAAAAAGATCAATCCAGGCATCAAAGCAATAGTTACTGTTTGGGTCTAGAGCTGTATTTTTGTGAGTTTGTAATTATCATTGGAAAACTGGGCAGTTCACACAAGCTTTTCTTTCCATTGCAGTGTTTAACAAATGAAACTAAACTGATGGCCCACACATAACCTTTGATTAAATTACAGTTATCCTTAAAGCTAATCAAAGCTCACGTAACTGGATTTTTCAGTCTAATTAAAACCCAGCAGCTCACACAAGCTGTGAGACTCTTCTGAAACAACCGGAAGGTTTTCAAGCAGCTCAGCTCGAGCTACCTCTGAAACCTTGGACCTGACATACATAATGTTAATGCTAATGGCAGTTTCTAAGTTTGACCCAAGCTTAGCATGTGCTTGCTCATGAAGGAGAGGTACCCTCAGGGAATGTAAAATGTACTCCTTTCAGGGAGACAACTCTTTGTTCAGTGGCCTTTTCAGATTAATTGTGCAGTGAGAGAAGACAAGTCTCCAGTGCAGCACTTTGCCTGCACTCCCCCTCAGTCAGGACTCTTACAGGATTTGGCCCACTGACTGGAACCACACATTAGCATTTAATCAGCTGGAACTCACAGCTGCTTCTTACTCTGCCTGGAAGCTTTTTGGGTCCATTTTTAACATTGGTACCCCAACATTTGGAGCAAGAAGGCTCCAAGTCTCTCCTCTGGAATGGTGATGCCTTACTGGAGGCTGATAACTGTCGCTGTAGAGCCAGGAACGGAGAGATGTAGAAACATCAAATCCAGCAAAAGAATGAATTATTTATTAATTTTACAATCATTTTATATAGTCTAGTTCCATAAAGCAATTGGACAGTGTTCACACACCTCCTAGGGTGATTGGTTCAGGTTCTATCACATCCATGGTAAAACATTTCTCAGTGTACCATAAACAGAACTTAGCAAAACACCAGATGTGACTATTGTCTGGATAAACTATCTTACTGTTTTCATATCTTCCATGAGAAAGGGAAGGTTCTCAAAGAATTAATGCAAGAAGCTGGAAAATTCATCTGCCAGCAGCATTCGGTATCCACAGATAACCAGCCAGGCTTTGTCACAGCTCAGCTTTCACATCCACTTGCTTGGGACATGACCAGAAGCACCAGTGTTTTAACACTATTAAAACTCTGTCTGGAGAAGTAAAATGATGAATTGTTTGATTCACAAAGGCTGGTGTGCCTCTAGGAAAATAGCAAAGACACAGAAGTCCTGCGTATGCCCTTGATTTGCGCTTCTTTATTGAGCCTTTTTTCACTTTAAAGGCTTCCACTTCATCTGGTACCAGTACAAAAGCAGCTGTGTTAGAGCAGTCAGCAGGACAAACCAGCATGGGAAGCCCGAGAAGTGAACCAGGAGGTATTTATACTGAAAGCTTTTTTGCCAGCAGGAAAGGAAAGTTCCACTTTTAGTCCTCAATTATGTTAGCTTTGCTTAAAGTATCTACATAGAACCCAAGGTAGAATGGATAATCAATTAAAGAAAGGGCAGGGAGAGAGAACCAGGCTGAAGAGGAACTCATTTGCAGGGAACTGGGCATTCTCCCTTAAAGAAAAGTGCATTGAAATAAAAGAAGTTTAACAAAAAGAAGAGTTTGTAAATAGCAATATAGCACACCAGCATAACAGTGTAGTAACAGAAATCACAGGTTTCATTACACTAAAGTAGAGCCTGGGAATTGCAGAAGGGCTCCCTTAACCTCATCTATGTTATCCTTAAATCCCAATGCTAGCTCTTTCCATGGCAACCACTGCATATATCCTATGTGACTCATAATAAAGTGGAAAATTGAATTCAATCTTTGCACTAAAGTGGCCTGATAACTTGGCACAGAAAACTCAAGCTGTTGCATTTTGGTTGGTATTACTGAACGAATACTGTTTGGGTCCGCTTTTCTTGGGACATGAGTGGGAAGTTTCCTCTTGCAATACATTTAGAAAAGACCCTTTGCCCCTGTGATGGAATTCTGTGCCACTTGCAGTTGCACACCACCTGACTACAGAGTACTACCCTGTCTGCAGGCTGATACAATTGTCTGCAGTGTCTCTTTACTTATATATTTCTTCCATGCCTCAAGAGGAGCATCCTGTTTGTTTGTGGTGCTTGTCCTGAATTCTGGTCCTATTTCGGCTCAGTGCCCCTCAGCTTGTCTGGTTCCAGCATTTCCCATCACTCTCTCGAGATTATTTTCTTGCTTCAGGGTTTTTTTCTCTTTCCCCATCTTTCTTTCAGCAGGAGCTAAATTCACCACCAACATACACTGTTGAATTCTACCATTGGCACATTCTTTCCAAACATATTAACAGCTATTCAGGCTTGTGCACCCCTAAACATGGGAAATATATCATGCAGTTTTCTTACACACAGAGAATGACTGGGGATTGTGGGCAGACAGTATCTTCTGCATTTTTCCTGCCTGCCACTGCGGTGGGGAGGCCCTGGAGCCTCACAGGTTCTCTTGCACTTTCTGGCACTGCTGCAGCCCTGGCCCCGTTCTTAGTGAGGATGTTCATACCTCACTAGCATGGGACAAGAAACCCTGGAATGGTTCTTGTCTCAGTTTTGAGGCAAATTTCAGGAGAAAAGGCTCTGGAATGAGCATTTCCTCTAAACAGAAAGAGCTTCAATAACTCCCTTTTTTTCTGCCAATGAGAGAAATTGGTACCAGCGAGTGAAAGTGAAACTTAAGTGGTATGTAAAAAAAGGTTAACCACAAGTACCATTGTAACAAGATGTGCAGGTAAAGCAAGCAAGATAGCAAAGCCCGTGACATAACATGAGCCATCAAAAGCAAGATAGCAAGTTTTAATGGAACTTGCAAACTGCAAAATTAGCTAAAAACAAGCTAGACTGAAAAACAAGAAGCACCAGGCATGCACTGAAAATAGAGGTAAAATTTCAAACATGAGGAAGACTATGGAAGTCTTCATCAAAAGACCACCAGAAGACTGACAACCACCACATAAGGAACTGATGCATGTGCGGAAGCAACAAACTGTTGTAAAACCATGACAGAGCTTTATGCAAAAATGAGTATGCTAATGATATGTTGTAATTGTGACATTGCATAGAAAGACTTGTAAAATGTAACTGAAGGCCAAAGAAGACTGAGTGAGTTTTGTGGCAGAGAGATCCCCCTCACTCCCAGTGCTGAATAAACAAATACCTGCTCTGTAGCTGTCTTGACTGTAGAGTTTTATTTTCTTGCCCAATTTTAGGTATCAAAAGTGAAAAAAAAGAACTGTTTATTAACAGAAAAGAAAAAAAAGGTGGGAGGGGGTGTGCCTGCAGGGCACAGAAAAGGATTGAATAAATAGATATGAACTCCCAGAAACTTACCCTCCACCTGAATCGCCCCAAACCGGGCCAAGGGACACTTCAGAGACAGAGAAGCGGGTATTTGCTTTATTCGGCACTGGGTGCGTGGGGGATCATTCCTCCAAACACACACACCCAGCACTCCATACAGTCTAGTATTATGGACAAAATTAATGAATATTCATCACATTCCTTGGGATAGGCGTGGTTATACAAATTACTTCTCAGAAGTTATTAATATCATTAGCATATGTGCCACGCGTGTGCTGTGTACCATGGTAGTTGCACTGAGGAAGGCCCCTCTTCTTCCTTGGGGATCTTTCTGATGAAGATTAGTAGTCTTTGTCACAATGCACTTTTCACCTTTCTTTCTGGAGCATGCGCAGCCCTTCAGCAGTTTCTGTGCTGATTTTCAACAGATCCTGGTCCTCTTATCTCGACAAGATTAAGGTGAATCCTGCTGCTTAGGTTTTGTGATTAACATTTGCTGTCTCTTAACAGTTAACTTGTGCTTACAGGAGTTAACTACTGATCACCCCTTTTTCACACCCACATACACACACACCTACACACCCACCCACAGCAGAATAAAAAAACTCAAAAATGCCTGGGGAAGAAAAATACACAGGCTGACCGCCCGGCCCAGAAAACAAAATGGCGACTGGTCCCTTTTGACTCCGGGAAGGGGAAGAGGAGTTCACAGAGCAGCCTGGAGCAGAGCAGATGGGAAACCTGTTGATTCTCTGGCACTGGTTTTCCTCTTCACAGCAGATGAAATTGGTGGATTTTTATGTCCCTTCTTTTGCTAGTTCGGTCTTTCTCAGGGTTTGGACCAGCCAGGGCTGTCCCATAGGCTCCCCGGGCCGGAGAGAAGAAAAAAAAAACCAAAAAGCTGCCAAAAGGATTTGCCGGTAAAAAGCCTCCAGGCCAGGGGAAGGAAAAAAAAAACAAAACCAAAAACCCCAGAAGCTTCTTGCCTAAATTGGTGAAAATTAATACAGCAAAGGCAACGAAATAACAATCCGTGTAGCCACTGACCACGCTGGAGTGAGACTGAACAGAGCCAGTGCCAGGGGCTTCCAGGCTCTGGCCCCGCCCCCTGGTTCATTTTATAGGTACCCCAGACACTTACTGGCATAAAGCAGATGATTAGGGAATAAAGTATTGTCATTATTGAGCCAGGAGTGGAGAGATGTAGCAACACGGAAATCCAGCGACAGAACGCATTATTTATTAATTTTACAATCATTTTTATATAGTCTAGTTCCATAAAGCGATTGGACAGTGCTCACACTCCTCCTAGGGTGATTGGTTCAGGTTCTATCACATCCACGGTAAAACATTTTCTCAGTGTACCATAAACAGAACTTAGCAAAACACCAGATGTGACTATCGTCTGGATAAACTATCTTACTGTTTTCATATCTTGCGTGAAAAAGGAAAGGTTCTCAAAGAATTAATGCAAGAAGCTGGAAAATTCATCTGCTAGCAGCATTTCGGTATCCACAAAGTATCATCATAAAATCACCCCAAGACAGTTCTGGATGAAGACCTGCCGAATTGATGGCAGAGATGGCTACTCCCCATGAAGCTTTTAGTTTTTGACCTGCAAGTATTTTAATTAAAAATTATCAGACATAATTTTTATTCTATGCCACTCATGACTTATCTTTCTTTTTTTCTTTTTTCTTTTTTTTTCACTCAGATGCATGTGCTGGGCTCTGCATCCTTCAGGAGCCTTTGGAAAATGCTGTGTATTTGTGTTTCAGCTGTGGGATGTCTTCAGCTGCCAGGTGAGACATTCCAAAGTCAGTGTCCCAGGTGAATCAGGGGGATGAAGGGGAAGCAGAGGCTAAATGATTTGCTAAGAACCTGTTTGTTAAAAACAATGCATACAGCTTGCTCAACACTTATTGTGCCTGCCGAAGCAGAATGAGAAGATATATTGACTATTGATAAAGAGAAGGAATCCTGACCAAAGATCCTGTTTTCGAACCTAAAAGTAACTTAAACCAGCCTTGAAGTTTGGACTTGGGCCAGGGACATAAAGAGCATGCGCAGGGAAGCAAGGTGAAAAGTTCAGAATGAGAAAGGCACTTTATATCATCTGAGGAAGACTCTTACTTCATCCTGGAGACCCCTGCCCACAACCACCAGACGACACTGCGCAAACGCAAGGCAGATGTAAATGACTTTTGGGCTCATTATAATACGAAGCGAGGCTAGGCGGGGCTAGGTAATGACTATGTATAGGCGTATTGGGAAACTTAATGAATATGGAGCTTGTAACCCGATATGTACCAAGCTGAATGCAGCTGTCGGCACGCATGACTTTGGAGGAGCTATCCCCCATGCGTCCCAGCGCTGGAATAAACATACCTACTTTACTCCTTATTCCAGTAGTGGAGTCTTTTCCGCGTTATCACAGTTACCTGGGGAGGAAAGGACAACACTTGTCAGTCCTTTGTACAGCATTTAGGTTAAAGTGGAGATTTGGTTCAATAAGGCTAAAATTTTGGCTTGTCAATAGTAAGAGTATTTGGTGGAGCTCCCCTAGTGCTAGACATACTCTGTGTATTATGCACAAGCAGGTGAGGACAAAGGGGGTTTTCTGAGTGGGCTGCTGAAAACCTCCCTGAATTTCTCTCGTCTCATGGGAGATCTACAACTATTTTCTTTGGAGGCAGCAGCTGAGATACTGCCAACAATAAGGAGAGCTGCTCTGTCTCAATAAATACTGGAGACAATGTATTAAACCTGACCAAGACAGGTTTACTACTGCTAATCTGTTGGCTTTATAAATCTCTGTTAGAGAAACCAATCTATACATGAATGGGATTATCTCACCAGATGTGGCAAAGTACTAGAGCTCTTCTAGCAGTGAAGTTGTGGTAAATGCTCTTTGGACTAATTATTAATTACTACTAATATGCAGGAGCATTTTCCCAAGGGTGCATGCTTAGTGCAATGTGTGACTGACATACATCAGTAGGAGCTTTGGTCCCAGCAGTGAAAGTCTGGGGCAGTGGGAGTGTTATTGTCACAGTGGCTGGGAATTGCTAGGAAAAGTTTCTGCTTCCTGGTGAAAATTTGAGGGAGTTACTTATAGCTCCGCCAGCACTTCCAGCAGTGTTTCCAAGCTGTCTCCAGCAGCAGAAACTCTGGAATGAGCTGTAAGCTCAGTGTTTCAGCACAGTTTCTTTTTTTTTCCCCCTCTCCACCAAAATTGAACTTTAAAGAGGTGGCGTGTTGGGCATTTGAAGGTGCATATATTTTTGAGTGATTAAAAATGAAATAGTTTTACTTAGCCCTGCACCTACAAGCTTCAAATGTAGTTACTGAGGTCTCTGAACACAGTATTCACCTCTGCCTTTGCTGGCCAAGATTTAGTGGTTTTCATCAGTGTATGTGACCACTTTTCTTTGCTGGGTATCAGTTTCCTCTGGAATAGACAAAAAAGAGGATTGATAAAACTACAAAATAGTTTGTATTTGACAGTGGGTGTGGATTTTTAATTTTTTTTTTTTTAGTAAAGGATTGTCATGGCTTTTGAGTGCTATTGCTGTTTTTGAGATGGTGACTAGGGGAGGGGATGGTTAAATTTAAAACCTGAGATGTTAAAACCAAAAGTGACCAAAGTTAGCACTTAGCTACCTGTGCAATGCTTTGCAATGCTTATCAATTAACTGTTGGGAGGCTTTGTTTTCTTTTGGTTTTGTTTTTGGTTTTTTTTGGTGGGGAAATTACTGCTGAGAAGCTACCAATCTCAAAAGTGGGCTAAAAAACACTGAAAAAAGTCTTGTCAGAAGCTGACCTGGAAGTTGTGGAGCTCTCCTTGCTCATGAGGGTTGTCCCCGGCCTTGGAGGCCACTGGCTCTCTGTGCTGATGATAGGAAAGACGTGTGGTAATGTCTTTACAAACATGGGTGAGGGTATGGGTGTTAACGTCTTTGAAATGGGTCATAATGTCTCTACCAACTTCAAGCCGCAGGTTTGTTACAGAACCCAGACAGTTTGACTCCTGAAACAGACAAATGGGTCCACACAAGCCTGAGCTCCTGAACTTTGGGGGAACATTACATATTCAAGGGGGGAATATGTGGTAGGCGGTTTGGGAAGGCTGTACCTTCCTAGTACCTCAGCTGATGGGAAAAGGAAGAGGGCAACGTGCGGCCGGGAGTTTAGGACAAAAGGAGGCTGTGTCCTCCAAAACCTCGAGGACTCCTCTATCTTCTTTATGGACACTGGCTTTTCATAGCATGATTTTCTGCACACTGATGTTTTAGATGTAGTGTGAGGAGTGCCTGAGCAGCAGCTCCTATTTTTTTGTTGATTTTGGAGCAGCTGTTTCTTCCAAGTGTTCTGTCCACACGGAAAGATTCTTCTTTTTTCCTGAGTGAGGGAATAATTTGTATTGTTGGTCAGGCTTGCACTTGGGCTAGGGAACCCTGGTCTGGAGCAGAAATGTCTCCTGCTAAGAAGTGTGCCATTTCTTCTAATAAAGTAGCACTTGCTTTCATCAAAGGCCATTTCAGTCAAAACTGGGATAATTAAAAAAAAAAAAAAAACAACAAAACAACCCATGCATTTGAAAGGAATGAGAAGGAGGTGTCTTTACAAACAAGCTGTGGGCCTGCTGGTAGATAAAGCCAGATACTGAGAGGTGAAAGAAGCAATGGGAAGAGCCATAAATTCCATAGGAATTCCACTAATTGACACAGACTGTTACTCACTCAAGGCTGTACTAAATCCCTGGATTTAGGGAAAAAGAACAGAGACACAAGGAAAAAGAAAAGGGGGAGTATACATTGGAAGGGAGTCTGTATTAGGCGATTCGGGAAGCGTGTACCTCTCAAGTACCTCAGCCTATGGGGAAAGAGGGAAGGAAATGCGGCTGGGAAATGAGGATAAAAAGGAGGCCGCGTCCTCCAACAACTTGAGAGACCCCATGGGAAATGCCCATGGCCTCTCCCTTTATTCGAATAAAGTTACTGTCTCCTTTTTGGACATAAACCTCTGGTGTTTGTGGATTAATTTTCCTGACACGTTTGAGGAAAGTTCGGGGTTTCTTGTCCCCCGGGGTAGCGACGCTGATGGCGGACACTGCGGGCCCTCGCTGCGCCGCAGACGCGGCTGAGCCGCTGAGCCCGCGCCTCTCAGTGCTATGCTTACCGCTACACCAAATGCAGATTGGGGTGGTTTGTGCTAAACTGAGGGGCAGCAGCGGGGCCCTGCTCCCGGCCCTGAGCTGGGGATCCCAGCAGGGAGGGAGCCGGCAGCTTCCGGATGGGTGAAGCTCACGCTGCAGGTGAGCCAGACCATACTTTAAGCCCTGTCGCTGCCCCTGAGGGGTGTGTGCGTGTGGAAAATGGTCGGAGCGGCTCTCATGGCGGCGCTAAGGTGATCCCGACTCCCGCAGCCGCTCCGTTCCGCACGGCACATACCTGCGGGCCGTGAGGTGAATTTGAAGTTTGCCGATGCTCAGGTCTCTGCCTTCACCACAGCCCCGGAGCCTTGCTCGCGGAGAATTTATCTTACCCCTTGGAGCCTGGCTCATGGGGCATTTTTTTTCCACCGGGCTGAGGGGAGCTGCAGGCTGGGCTGCGGAATGAGAGGAATGGCTGTCTCCGGGTCATACTTACGGGCTTTTGAGGGGCAAAACTCCCTTGTGTTGCTTGTTTTGCTGTTTTGAAAGTGCGAAAAGGTAGAGCCTGGAGCTTATCACATCAGTGTCCTGCTGAACACTGCCTTCATCTAAGCTCGGATCTGCTTTGAAGTCCTGGAGTGAAATCCTGTCCCACTGCTGCCAGCGGGAGCGATTAGGTAAATGGAGGACTCAGTTCCTGGCCTTGATCTGGCAGGGTTTGCCTGCACTTTGTCACCTCCTTCCCGGGTACGGTGTTCCTGTAGACAGAGGAAGGTCAAGCACAGGTCAAATTACGGTTCAGGACTATGAGCAAGCTGCTGCCTGCTGTCCTCATGAGCTTTTACGCTGAAACAATGTCAGGTGAGACAACATCTTGCAGAAGCAAAGATTTCCATATATTGGTGAGTACTGCAACTCCTTTGTGTAGTGCATGACTATGAAACGGTGCTTCAGGTCTTTGCCAAAATAGGAAAAGTCCTGACCTGTTGTTCTTAAAAATCTTAACTATTAGAATTTTATTTTAGTGTTGTCTCAAATCTAGCTTTGAGTTCTCTTTTTGCATTAGAAAGAAATGGGTGCTTCTGCAGTACATGTTTAATGCTGACAAGCTGTGGTGTAGCACTAGATGTCAGTAATGCTTTGCCAGTGTCTGTGTCAGCCCTTAAAGGTTTATTTCCTGCTGGCTTTTGGCACATGATGCCCTTTCTTTATTCCACATTTTCAAGAATTAACGCATACAAATACACTGTCCTTCAAAACGGTATTTTTTCTTACTTTGCTGTCCTTGGTGAATAACTATCTTAAGTCACCAACTTGCAAAAATAACATGTTTTCTGACATTTCCCTAGATCATGCATAGGCTATTTAGTTCTTACTGTATAAAAGTTGCATCTGGGCTTGTCACTTGGCAAATAGCACTCTTGTCACAATTGCTCATTAAAATGCAGGTGTGAAAGTTTCAAAAGTGATTCAAACACTACCAAAGAACTTTTTATTTGTAAAAAGATACCCTAGGCCTAAAAGCTCTGGTTTAGCTGCTTGCCTGTATTAAACTTACACTAGACCACTGCCAGCAAGGTGCTTTAATGAAGTCGTCTTTATCATACTTCAGGAAAGCAAACATAAAAAGGTGGTGGCATAATTGCTTGAAAGACTCAGATTTTTCTACTTAAAATGCTAAAGCAGAAAGCACATTTTCATGGTGATCCTAGACTGTTTCCTGGTTCATAATTCTTAGTAAAAAAATACTATGGCTGATGTTGTGACAGAAGCTGGATAATACAGCCACTTCCCAATCCGTGGAAATGTTCAATGCCACGTTGGTCAGGGCTTGGAGCAACCTGGTCTAGAAGGTGTTCCTGCCCATGGCAGGGGAGCTGGAACAGGAAGGTCTTTAAGGCCCCTCCCAACCCAAACCATTCTGGGATTCTGTGATTCTTCCTTCCTCTTCCTAAGAAATGTTTAATAGATTAACATAAAATTTCTGAGCCCAGATTTCTGGGCTATTGGAAGAGCTTCTGGAGATTGTGGTTATTTCTCAAGGATATGCTGTTGTAAAAATTCAACCTGTATCAAATAGTTATGCTGTTTGACTTCAGAATGGAGTTTAAAATGTAAGTATATTTCATGTTTAGTCTTGTCTTCTTCTGTCAAAGTCACTGTAGCCTCTCAGGGCAGTTGCTGTCCTT
This sequence comes from Eulacestoma nigropectus, assembly GCA_013397775.1. Lineage (NCBI taxonomy): Eukaryota > Metazoa > Chordata > Aves > Passeriformes > Eulacestoma > Eulacestoma nigropectus. The sequence goes on along the minus strand of VZTE01000846.1, from coordinate 44,468 downwards.
GGGTGGTTGGATGCTGGACAGTGTATGGGGTTCCAATCCTAGCTGCACCTCTTGGATCACCTCTTGGATCTTCACAGTGTGGGGAGGAGAGATGTAAACTTAGGAAAAAAATGAAGCTGTGTATGGAGGGAGTTAGCTAAGTTCATCAAATACACCACAGGAATCTCAATCACAGAAGGAAATTTGAAAATTTCTAATTTTCCCAGTATACCAAAGCAGTAATCTTTACAATAATCTGTGCATGCACTGGATTTAATGAGATGGAAGGGCATTCTTAATTTCTCCTAATACAAGAGCTGGTAATGTAACATGAAGTAGCTGGCAGGTTGAGAGCAAACAAAGAATATCTTTGAGACAAAGTTCAGTGAAACTGGAGAGTTTGCTCCTACCGGGGACTATAAAAGTTTGTGTGCTGGAAAAGGGAATAAAAATTGATTTTAGATAAAGATAGATCACGGGCAAGAAATCCAGGTATTGCTGATCCATGTAACAGGGGATGGTGTGCAAAAGCCTTGGTAGAGACTGTGCATGTGGAGAAGCAGATGCTTGTCTGGTTTGTGTAAGGGTATCAATCCTGTGACATCAGACAACAGGTCCCTCTGTCCCTACCACCAGTCTTGCTTTCCAACTTCATGTAAAGAAACAATCAAGATTTTGTGAGAATAAGCATCTGGGAAGAGATTTCTGTTGGGAAAAACAAGTTGCTCCTTCATACTGGAGATCAGAGAAAAACAACACCCTGGGACACAACTCCAGGGGAAGCTGTCCTGCATGAAGAACTTCTTATTTTTTATTAGGATTAGTAAATTCTAAATGCAAACATAAAAAAGAGGAAATTAACAGTTCTTTATAAGGGAGGGCTGCAGTTTAAAGAAGTGTTATATTAAATTCCTTACCTGTGCAGTGTAGGTATGCACATCTTATCCACGCTTCTTATGCCATTGATTTTAAGATGGAAGATGAACTGTAATATTTCCCTTTGTGACATCTCTTTGCTTTCCCTTTGGGAGCTATGTTATTGTGGTTGGACACAGCTGTTGCATCAAACCAGCTGCTAGCCCAAAGAGGCAGTTTCCTTCTACTGAAATATGTGTGAGCGACATATGACTTTTGATCCATTTATCTCAGTTCCTGAGATTTCTTTTTGAAGTAGTGTTTCTGTGTACTCAGCTTGTTTTGGTTTTCCAACTGTGTAGGTTCATGTCTTTGTGTTTATTCTTGGTTGGCATCTGTTATGGTCTGTACAGAGTATGAACTGTGGAAAACCACTTGGATGTCTGTGGTATTGTAGGACAGTGTAGTGTTCTTCACTACAGCCACAGGTGAAAGAGTAATTAATCTGGAGATAGGTGTTTCTTCTTCATCTAGCAGCTTTAGGCATCCTCAGGGAATACTTCTTTAAGAACATAATTTATTTAAGGAAATAATTCATATGAATATGTTGACAAATGTCTTACTCTTTCAGCAACTTTAATCCATAAAATGTTTTTTCAGTACTTTATCACTAGGGCATGAAAGAATTTCTGGAGACAAAATTCAGCTGTTCTAGTTGTTCCGAGTCCTTTTAATTAATTCATTAAAAAACCCCCAAAACTTTCCAGTAAATTTACTCTCTTGGTTCATGAGTGTGGCTCTGTTTTGCCGGTGGGTAGGATCAGAGACACAGACACCAACTTAAGGAACAGTGTAGTTTACTATAATGTGAAACTGCAAAGAATCACAAAAAGATAAGCTAAAAAATGCACCTAATCATTACTATGAAAGAATGCCTATAGTGATTAAGAAAGCTATATCACCAGTTATCCCAATAAAGATACATCATCCAAGTTAGAGAAACATCAGCCAGGGGAAGCTGTCACACAGAAGGACTGGAGAACCACGCCTAGTAACACATCCTGTGGGGTGTCCACCTGTGCAGGCCACTAGGTTCCCCCAACTCTGCTGTGACAGTAGCCCAGCTTTTATACTGTTAAACAAACAAGCTGATATAATTTCTTTTTTCATTCCCCTGTTGGCTTTCTCCTAAAGCCTAGCCAGGGCTCAAGGAGGAACCAGGGAGTTGTCTTTGATCCTATAACCCCTAGTTAGGCCAGATGTGGCCTTACCTGGTTTCTAGATATGCAAAGGTGAATACATGTTTTGCCAATAAATGAACACATATAACAGTACTTTGTTAATGAGTGAATATATATATAACATTTGGTTGGAAGGATCATCTATAGGTCAATTTTGGCTTAGGGCCTGTTGTTCAGGCCTTAGTACTTCAGGCTCTGTCAAGTAATATTACAAAAATGTGCTCAGCTGGTGTTGTTTTGCAGAAGATTGGACTTTGGAAGTGTGGCACTTCCCTCTGCTTTGCAGTCTACTCCAAGAGAAGTAAAGCAAGGATTAGGAATACAGATGTGTTTAGAAAGTAAAGGTGACAGGCAGAAGAACTACAAGAACCATTGTTTCCTGGAGAGTTCCTGAGCAGGCTAGAGGAGCTTGGCAAAGGAAGGCTTTTAAAAATATTCCTGTCCTGTGTATTCAGCAGAGTAGTGAAAAGACTGCTGTGTATGAGCTAGGGGCAAAGGGGTGGTATAGTGTCACCCTCCTTTTTGGCTGGGATCCATGAGCATGGGGTGATGGTTGATGGCTCCCCAGACTGTTCCCATGTGTGCCTACCAAGTGGGTGAGGAATCTGGGAGCTTGAACTTTTATTTTTTCCTTTAGTTTTCCTTTTTTCTCTCCTCTCTTTCTGAAGAGGTCATGACTGTGGTATGGGGTTCCAGATCTGCAGATTCCTATCAGAGACAGCTATGTCACTGTTGGGGGACTGACAAAATTGTGTTTTAAAACTTCAAAATCTTGTTGTTGCCTGCTTGCACTGCAGTTGTCCAGCAGCTCTGCCATGCTTTACACCAGCTGTTAACAAAAGGGTGACTCTGTGACTCTGCCCAGTCTAAATTACAGGCCAGGGTTTGCATCCCTTGCCAAAGACAGCTCTGTGTGCTGTTTGTAGATGCTGTTGTTTTTAAGACCAACAAAGCCTATGATCTAGAAGAAAAGCTTTTAGCTTCATTCTCTATGCTGAACCCTAGTACAAAGTCAGTCTGTCTCCTGGGGAACAGGCAAGATGATTTGTGATGTAGCTGAGTGCAGTTCTTACGAGATTGTTATGAACTTCTTCTCCTATTAAACACTTGCTCTGTTTATAGGAGTTTGTGGACAGACATACTAGTCATGCAGAAATGCTTTTTTTGTAGTGAAAAAGAGTTGAGAAACAACTACTACTAATAAATTGTGTAAGGCAGCTTGAATAAATTAATCACAAAATAACCTTAAATGGAATGTGAGGCTTGCTGTCCAATACAGACAGGTATTTGTGACATACAGAATACACGTGTATATTTCTGTATGTTGTATGCGCAATCTCTTGCAATTAAAATGGGTGTATGTAGGAGAGGTGGCTGTTACCCAGAGTCATTGTCCTATCCCAGTCTGAGGACAACTGCCACCATCAGTCTGCCAAAGGGTCAGGTTTACACTGGGGGAACAGAAACTGGAGTGATGTGCTGTTATTGACCGGCACCAAAGGTGGGTACTCTTGATCCCTCCTGTCATACATAAAATCATTAAATTGGCTTTCGCATGTTAAGTTGTCCTGAGACCAAATTAAGAAGTTATCGAAGTTAATTTAATTAAGTGTTAATTGTTAGATGTTCCCCAGATTTAGAAGGTTTATTCTCTGTTAATTCCCCAATGTTTCTGTGTGTTTCCCAGTTCAAAATGACCCTTTAAAGTTGTGTAAAACTCATTTATCTCCTGTTCAAGTTAAATCCCTCACAGAGAAAGCAGACCCTCAAAAGTGGCTCCTGGGCTACAGTTAGCACCTGGCCACCTGCCACTTGCCACTGAGCTCCATGGCAACACTGAATTTTAGTGAGGACTTTTCCCGCCTTTGAATCCAGTGTCATCACCCAAAGACTGTTCCCTAGACAGCGGCGAGCCATTGGCTGGAGAACTCTTACCTCATTTTGGACTCTACCGATCACCCCGTGCCATGGGGGCTGGACAGTGGGCGGTCAGGGGAGGAGCCCAGAGGTTATAAAAGCATGAGCTAAAGAACTGCCTTTTTGCTTTGGAATAGCCACTGCTAAAAGCCCAGCGCTGTGGTCCTCGGGCCAGTCTCTATATTATATAGAGACTTACTTAAAAGATTTTTTTTGCTTTAGGTTAGCTAAAGCAAGCCCAGCGCTGCAGAGCTCTGCCTTGGGCTGAAAGCCGATTAGGCTACAAGCGTCTCTTATCGCTGTGATCCCGGGTTTTGGAATTTTTTTCTCAGTTGTTTCCTAAATTAATTTTCTTTTAACAAATTGATTTTAATTTTAATTAAAATCAAGAGTTGCCGTTATTTATGACACTCCTGAGGAGAAAGATGCTGTCACTTTGAGGACAGCTGTATTGGGGTGAAGGGAACACTTGTGTAATTTTATTGTCCACCTGGCAGTGAACACTGCTGTCCAGTCACTGTGAACTACTGTCAAATACTAACCAAAGCTGAATAAAAAGGTAAGAAAAGCCAATCCAAATGTGAATCTGTGCAAAGGAATGTCCACTTTGGGATCCCACTGTTTTTAATATTATCTGGTGTTGCTCAGGTCAAGGTGTTCTCATGGAAACCTGAGTGTGTTCTGTGACTTTGCTTGGTGGCATCAGCTGAACTGAGCTTTGCACCTACAGGACAGGAAAGTATTTTTAAAAAAAATTTCAAAACTGGTTAGTTATTCTATGTACACAGCCTGTCTCTAAAACAAGTACAATTTGCTTTTTCTGTGTGATTATTTCCAATAGTGGGAATTGGATCAGGTGTTACTCTTAAGTGAAGGCTTTCCAGCTTTTCATTCCTCTTAAGGGAATGAAGACAGGGAAAGGTGACTGGCTCAATCGTTCCCAGAAATAAATAGTAGCATTTCTAGTTAAGAACAGTAGAAAGTTGTGAAGTGATAAATGTGGATGATATTGGTGTCAAAAGCTTATAAGGACAGATAAGCATTGTGAATATGAAAAAGATATACTTTAATTAATCTGTACAAACAGCTATTTAATTGAGTCCTGCAAAATTATATTTTACAATAAGATAGTGTTAGCTTTATGGGTTGCTAGCATGAGTATCTGGTTGCCTGGTGCTAATAAAGTAGATTCTGTAAATGTACCTATGTCTGTAAAGATTTAATGTACTTGAGAGCGATTTCAGTGAAGTTATTTGCTCATTCTTCTCACTATTTTTTCCTCAGTGTGTCCCCATATATTAAACAGCAAACCAGAGTTGATGCAACTGGACAACTGAATTGTTAGAATAGGAAATGAAAGTAGAATTCTTCTACAATTTCTTAAATTGTTTCCTGGACGCTGAGCTTCATCCCGTTCTCCAAAATAAGGTCATGAAATTTAAAGGGCTAAGTGATCTTGTTTCAAATCCCTTAATGAGTTGAGAATAGTTTGAGTTTATTTTTTCCCTTAACTTTTGTGAAATAACTGTAAAGGAAAGAATCTTTTCAAATTTGTGATGGTAAAACTCTCTAATGGCAGGTCTGGCCACTGGACATGGGTGCGAAATGCCCAGCACACTGCGGCAAGCTCCAAAGTTTGGAGACTATCTTGCTCCGTTCCAGTTAGCACTTTAGTGACCCACTTGCCGCATTCCTGCCAGACGCATGCAACTTGTTGTGTCCACTTCCCAGCATCCGTAAAGACAGTTCTTCCTGCCACTGGCTTTAGAGATCGTTGTGGTTTTTCTATCCATATCATGTTCTTGTACAGTTGCCACAATGGGTTTTTCGGCTGACGGTTATGCACCTGTCCAGTAAAGCCAAGCAGTGCATCCTGCAAGGCTGTAGCGTGACGTAATTGCCATTCTGTATCCTCTGCGCAGATGGGAATGCTGATATCCGCAGGTTCTTTTCCGCTAATTTCCACAGCACGCGTTCGTCCCCTTCGAATCACTTCGCCTACTGCTTCAGTACACGTCAGCACACTCTTATGGGGTACGGTTGGAAGAAAAATCCACTCCAACACATTCAGGTCCTGCGCGAATAACACTGCTGGCCCAGTGGAGCCAAAGCTTCCTTCACCTTGTGCTGGAAGGGCTGGGGTGTTGGAGCTTGGCTCAACTTTCAGGGGTTGTTGGTTTATTAGTGCAACAAGTTGAGCAATGCGGCTACCTTTGGGAATAAACAGTGGTGGGTGTAATGTGTAGGCCAAAACTGATATTTGTCCTGTGAAATCTGCATCTATGATACCTGGTAAAACAATAAGTCCTTGTATTGTGGCTGATGATCGGCCTATTAGTAGGGTTCCTATCAAAGATTGTGGATGAGCTAGAGGTCCATTTGCTCTGGTAGGGATGCGTTGCACCGTTGTTTCCATTAGGGTGACGTTCACAGCGGTTTCCACGTCCACCCCGAGACTTCCACGGGTGGCTGGGGAGTGTTGTTCAAGGTATCCTGGAGGGGAGATGGAACCGCCATTTGTGTCATAGCGCGTGGTTCTTGCGCGCTCCGAAGTCCATTTCCCAACTTCCGGCAGATTATGGTAGTGTGGGAATTTTGGTTGCAGTTGTGGCACCACACTTTGGCTTGGCATTGTCGCCGCAGATGTCCACTTCCTCCACAGTGAAAACACAGGTTGGAGTTAGAGGCTTTGCCTTTTCTTCTAGGTGGATACTTTTCCCTCTGGGAGGCATTTTTGAGGGCAGCTGCAATGACCTTTGACTGTGATTCCACAGCTCCTTGCACAGCAGCAGCAACATAAGCTGCTTGCTGCTGTTGTTCAGCTCGAGAGGTCCTGATGAGCATTTCATCTACAGAGGAACCTTGTGGCAGCCTGACCAAAATGCTCTTTGTTTGCCTGTTGGCATTTTCAAAAGTGAGAAAGCGAAACATAAAGTCTTTCATTTCCACAGACAATTCTGTATTTTCTTGAATGGCTGATGAAAGTCAATCAATGTAGGCTGAAAAGGGTTCTGTTGTGCCTTGTCGTACGGTGACAAATCCAGGTGTTTTCTTTCCTTCAGGGACACTTAGCATTGCTTGATGGGCAGGTGAAGCTGGTAGCTGGAGCAAAGCTATTGGGTACTGTAACTGGATGGCAGTGGTGCAGTAGTTCCCTTGTCCCATAATTATATCAGTGTTAATTCCAAACATGGAGCCATCATGGTCTAAGCAGGTGCAGTCAATACCATTGAGATCTCCGTGATGTTGCCATACTTTCGAGGTCCTATCTCTCCTCTTGCCTTGGTGGATTACTTACCTGTGCTAATTGAAGCTTTTTTATCATATTGGGAAAATGAGATGTTTTATGGTGATGCATGGTGGTCAAGAATGAAACAGGGAAACCTTGTTGAGAAACCCTTGTGTTGGTGCTAGAACCTCAAATGAGGGACTCCAGATTCATGTACGATTTATAGGAAGATAGAGCTGTCGAAGTTAAATGTTACCTGACTGTGTATACTCTGACACTGCAGGCAGTGATTTCCAAGGTCATTCTTAGGACTCCCTGGCATTTCTGGGCACAGCTCCCTTGCATGTACCCTGTTCCTCCTGGTTTTACTACACATGTACTTGTCCTCTCCCCCTTGTAATTTCTGGTGGGCCTTCTTAGAGCTACACCAGAAGGAAGACCAGGTCCACAAGTAATAGGACTTTCCCCTGGCTCTTCCTGGGACCATTTTCAAGAAGGGTCACAAAAAGCTCTGTCATCATGTCAGAAAAGAGACAATTCTCACTCTTGTTGTCCTTTTAAGATGTTTACTGGAAGCCAACAAGAGTTGTCCGAGAAAACCAAAAGGAAAGAAACGCGATTAAAAAGAAACTCCGGGTGCAGGGATCGGAAACCTCAGCAGCCGCACAACTGCTCTGGGCAGGAGTCCGTGCGGTGCCAAGGTGGATCTTAGTTGGCAAAGAGCCGAAAGCAATTGCTAGAGCAATTGGGGAAAAGTCGAGGCCGTGCCTTGGCACTGAGCTGTACCGACCGCTATTCGGTGGCAAAAAGCGAGGTTTGAGGGTGTGCAGCCCCTTAAATAGGGAGCTGGCTCCTCCCTGATCCGCCCCTGTCCCTCCTCCATGGCCCACAGCGATTGGTGTGGCTGTGAAGTGAGGTAATTCCTTCCCGCCAGTCGGCTCGTGTCTCTAGGGGGAGACTGACAGGCTGATGTCATGCCTGTCCAAAGGCGGGAAAGAACCTCATTAATATTCCAGGTTGCCACGGAGCTCGGTGTCAGGGGTGGCTAAATTTAGAAAACGGCCGTTGGTGCCTGCTGCCAAGGCTGCCTTAGACTCAACTTAGGGAAACTTGGATTTTTATGAAACTTTGGCAATTGTCTTATAATTATTTAAACAATGGTGAAAACATGCTCAAACAATTACAATAACTTTAACTTTGAACTTTAGTAGAGCCGTTTAACAATTAACTTAGTACAACTAACTGATTAACATAACTTAATTAATAACTTGGTCCTGGTCACCCAATGGGCCTTTCTTAGTTTTCAGCCATGCAAAAAGCCAACCTGTTCAGTCCATATATAACAATCACTTCTGCTTCCAGGAGAGACTGTGGGTTCTTTGTCTCTGGAAGAGTCTTTCACTAAAGGGGGGGAATTTGCTAGTGACCTCCTGCATGTAATTTCAGAGGTAAGTTTTCAGTGATGTCCTAGAAATAATCCATCAGCACACACAGCTTGCCCCAAAAGGCTTTAGTGAACATCAAAGCACTCCATTGTACCCCAAAAGGCAGGAGGTGGATTTACACAAAGCAGTAAATTATTTGGTCAAACTTAATGTTTATGAAAGACAAAGCATAGTATCAGCATGTGCCATAGTGTGTGCTCCTTTGCAAATATGTATGAGTTTGTTGGGAAGGGGCTAAGAGTTTCAGTCACCTTTTCTTGTGACTGGTCTCAGGTAGGACGGTTTGCAAATGCTGGTTCTCAAAACCATAAAAATGCATAAGGTATCTGAAACCTTCCATTAGCCTTCAGATAGTATTTACAAATTTTATTGTGAATTTTCTTTTCCTTAACTTGGTCATAAAGTACTCCAGTATTTGTTACAGGATTTAATAAACTGCAGTGTTAAAGTAAAATTGCTTGAACAGAAAAACTTAGATACGGGAGTTCCTGAAGTAGGGTAATCTGGCAGTACTGAGGCAGACAAAAGGTCACTGTCGTCATGGGAGGAAATGGGGTGGATTGGCAAGGAAGAGATTTTTATACCATGAAACTAGTACTTGTTTTGAAGTGAAGGGCAGGAAGCAGTTAGTGGTGTATAAACTGTGGCAGAATGGAATGTAGAAGCAAATAAGTAAATTTTCTGAGTAGTAGAACATGTGCAGTCCAGAAAGGCCTTTGATTCATGAGGAAAAGGAGGGCTGTGCTGATAAAGGCACTTGTGCCTGACTCATGAGAGATGGTTTTGTCCCTGATTTTGCTGTTGACCTTACAACTCTGTGGTTTTCTCCTTTCATCCTCTGCCTTGTGTATTTAGACTGTGTTTCTTTGGTTCTGGGCCAGCGTGCTGGGGAGAGTGTGTTTATTCAAGGCCTTGGCTGGAAACAGCAGACACTTCTATGATAGAAATAAATAATCGTTAAAATGCACAGGGAAGCTGTAGAGGATGTGATGGAGGCGACACTCTTTGGTGCCATTTTGTTAAGCTGGCAGCAGTGTTCTGGATGTAGAGAATTATTTTTTTGAAAAACATTCTGCTATGCCAGAGAGGGAATTGAGGGCAGCAGTAGATATTTGGAAGAGGCTTGATCGTGTGGTGTCTAGCAGGAAAGGGTCGTGAACTAAGCTGAGTGTTCCTGCAGCCAAGAGAACTATGAGGCTGTACTAAGTTTAAGTTTCCAAATTAATTCCCACATGTGAATGTAAGTGTGGAAAGGCTCACTCAGAAATGATGCTGGTTTTAACATCTGCTAATTTTACGTCTGCTAATTGCTCGATATGAGTGAAGAAGATTGGAGTCTTTGTTAGATTCAAGCCTACCTCTCTGTAGTGATATACTGACATAACTAAACTTGAAGACTTTTGTGTTGTAGACAGAAGAAAACTAGCTACCTCATCAGAAGTGGTTTTTGAAAAGAAAAATTTTAAAAGCTGGTTTGTTGTAACTTAAATAGCAGAAAATACCTGAGGGTAAGGAACAAAGCAAGCGTATGTGCCATTATGAAAGGAAAAATGAAATCTGAGTTCCTTGAAGCAGAGATTTTTAACTTAAAAAGAATGCTTTATTTGGAACAGAACAAAGGGAACAGAACCAGCCTGGTGTGGGCATCTCCTGCAGTCAGCCATACATCCATGTCCTGGTGGTGATGTGGGCCAGGTGGAGCTTCCTTACCTGGGAGAACCATGCGTGGAAGATGTTGCTTTAGTAAGGGCCATGTGACTTGGGCACATCAGCAATTCCCCAGCCCCTGTGAAGTTCATATTTGTACCAATACATGTATTTACCTTCAGCTTGGAGGAAATGGGCCCAGAAAAAAACTAACACAACTTCTTGTACTAAGACTAAAGATGCTCACCTAGCAGCTTGTGGTCATGTGTGACCAGCCCTTACTTGCTGTGGAAGCCTGATATTTTAAAGCTGTTTTACTGCTGAGGTCTTTCTGTACAGCAGAACAGGCTCTCCATAAAGCATAGAGCAGGTTTTCTGACAGTGACTGTAGGAAATATCACTAGGAAATGTAGCCTGAGAGCTGATACAAAAAAAAAACTCTGGGAGTTTTTCTTATCAGTGTTCTTTCCAAAATAAAGTTTCTGATTTTGGCTCTTGACTCTGCTCGTGTTCATTAGGCATATTTTGTGCCTTGAAATGTGTGCTGTTGAATCAGAGAAGAGTAAGAAAGGTCAGTGGGGAAGACCTGTGAAGACTGCAAAAAAACGAAAACAACTGGTAAAAGCAGAAAAGTAGTGCTGAGGTGGGGGAGCTGGCTGCTGTTTCTGAGCTGAGGTGGTCAGGCTGGACAGTGAGAACAGCTGAGAAATGGGCATCAGCTGTGAAGCGGCTGGGGATGGCAGTATGGAAATCCCTCTGCGAAGTCCCTGACAGAGGGTGTACAGGGGTGACAGTGGTTGGAAACATAACCCAGCCCAAGAGGGAGGATTAAAAACTAGTGTTTGGAGCTCTGAGCAACTGAGAAAAATAACCTTTTTCCCCTAACTCTTGGGCAAGTTTTTTTTCATTTCCAGCTTTCCATGAATAGCCTGAGAGATGTGACTGTGCTGGAACTGTCAGGGCATCTGGGGGCGATTAGTAGAAAAGTGCAGCTCTGTGTCTGCCCTTGTGGGCTTAACCTCCTGAACTGGAGTCAGTTTGTGTGGCAGTGTGTTAGGGAGAGGCTATGCACAGTATCCTTTTGTGGACTTGCTTTTTCTTGCTGTCCTGCCTTTTTTAATCCACATGGAAATGTGGGCAGCAGTCTGTTAGAAAACTGTAACTCAGACCAATTAAACTATTTTAAGAGTTGTGACTTGAACTTCTCAGTAAGGTTATATCTTCACTGTCTGCATCAAATTGCTTTTCATTTTAGTGGTGGGCACTTGGGTTTTCATAATGCAAGGATGAAAGTTAGTGGTACTGCTCTGCAGCCCTGTGGAAGGTTCTCTGAATGGGTGCTTCACCACAAACACTGATGAATGTGTGCAGTATGTTAAGGCATGTTGTTCACTTAAATACATTGTGACCTTAGCACAAAATAAATTTTTAGTGAGAGCCACTTTTATAGATGAGCAAATGCATAGTGTTTAACAACTGCTGTTCCTGCTGTCCTTGGAGTTGGGTCTAAAACCAGCTTGCTGTCCCTGCAGCCTGCTCTATGTGCCAGGCCATGGAGCACTGCTTTTTCCTCACTGTATGCCTCTGCAGCTCCTGTTGAGTTACTGGGTGAGCAGTTGTCATCTTCTGATGGTCCAAATGCAGCGAAACACTTTTGCAGCAAGAGGATATATGCTTTCCTTTACTTGCTGCAGAAATGCTGCTCTTGAGCCTATTTTGATGATCTTTTGGGTCCCTCTGTCTGGAGAAAAGTGATTGGGATGAACTGTGGGCAGTACGTGGGGTTTGGGGTTTTTTTGAGCGCAGGCTGTTTCCCTCTATGAGTGCTCTTAAGCAAATGCGGTCACTGACAGCCCGTGCAAGGTTAAGGAGAAGCAGCCAAAGCCCTGGAGATACCTCTCTCTGGCACAGGAGAGTATGGCCTTGCAATGCCCTTAGAGCTCTACCTGGTGTCCATTTATTGTAATAATACTAACAGGAAATAATGCTTTCCATCATTTTATTGATAAGAAGTAAGAATTCAGTCTTTGAAAAAGACAACATTAAGAATATCTAGCAGTCTTGAGAGACTCCCTAAAAGATTTTTGGTTCAAAGAATGTGAAACCTCAAAGTGGTACAAATTAGACACTGACTCTGCGACCGGGGCTAGCTGCCCCCAGACCCCTTTGTCAGGGCTAGGCAGTCGACCCAGGATTCAGCCTGCAGTCACGAATTCAGCCCCTTCGGTTCCGCAGCCGCCGCTGCTGGGGCTTCGTGCGAGCGGCCAACAGCACGCTCTCCTCAGGGCAGAGGAGGAGGTGGTGAAAGCCCGAAGACCCCAGAGACAAAGAACGAATGAGGAGGGGTATCCTTCCTTTGACCACAGCAGGTTTTATTAGCCAGATCTGGGCAGAAGAGATAACCCCCGGAGAGGGTTCACGCCGAGGGTTTTAAGGTGAGGAAAACAGGGTGGAGTTTAGCGTGAGAATCAATAGGAGAGGGGGAACTGGGAGGAACCAGGGTACAATCAACCAACGGGGTGATAACAAGGGGGAGACCGTCAGCATGCACCTATGGGGTGCCGAG
>VZTE01000846.1:0-30995 GCA_013397775.1 Eulacestoma nigropectus | reverse complement strand
GGGCTACAGTGCAGTGAAGGCTCGGAGCAGCGGCAAAGGAACGGCAGCCGTGGCCCGGCTCCCAGCAGGGCAGGGAAAGGCGGGCTTGGGATCCCGGGGTCCCCTGAAGCACTCGAGCAGATGGGTAGAAGGAAGGCAGCAGAAAGCAGAAGGCCTGTAGTAGTGGCGAACTCTCTCCACAACGACAGCAGCTCCTCTCCCCCTCGAATGCCGGCAGAACAGGAGACAGAGGGGCCCCACCCAACCCCTTTTATCCAGTTCAAATCTCGCAACCTCTCTGCCCCACACGAGAAAACCTCAGGTGAAAGAGGCTGGCCAGCTAGACCCCTCCCCCTGTGGCCAGGTCCTTTGTCTCTCTGGCAGCTTGTATGGGGAAAAATTCTTTGAGAGAAAAAGAAAACAAAAGGAGAACTCCTAAAACCCCAACAGATTGCTTCATTGCTGAAGTGACCTCAAGGCGTACTTACACCCAGTGTTCACCAGATAACTTCACAAGATTATCTAAGTAAGTACGAACTGAGAGGTATTAGTCAGACCGAGACAGTGAGGAATATATTTATGAGAAGCTCCTGCCTTATTACATTAAAGCTTTTCCCAGCCTGCCATGCTGGTAGACTAGATACTGATTTTCTTAACAAAGCCAGCTGAATTGGTATTCTAACTCTTTCCAAGTGAACCACTGCATATATTCATTATTCCTCTTGGTAGTGATGTGGGATCCCGTTTGTACGTAAAGTGCAGAGAGATGATTCATTCCAAATTTATGGAGTGGGTCTTTAGTGAGACTAGCAAAATCAGTGTTCCTTCTAACCAGTGTTTATTATAAATCATTATGAGTCTCTCAACAGCAGTAACAAAATACTGGAACCACTTCCTGAACAGCACTCTGTTAGCTGTATGTCTTTAGAAAGATGTTATATCACATCCCAGTCCCAACACTGGGGATAGTTATTCTGTTTATGGGATTCCCTGAATGCATCTCTCTCTGCTTCCAAAGCTACAAGGGTAAAAGTCTTCCCTTTGACACAAGTCTGTGCCCATTAGTGAAGTTGATAGCAGTAAGTTAGAAGGGTTTTTGGTTGACTTAAAAGTTTTTTAAATATGTTAATTTAGCTCATTGAGACTGTTTTCTGCAAGGGTGCATATATATACTTCAGATGCTTTTGTGTTTGACCAAGGTTTGTATTGTCCTAGAAGCTGTTTAGGTATGGAAAATCCCTAAACCCTGCAAGGAAATCCTAGTGATTTTTAGTGATTTGTAGCTGCTGGATAGCAAAAGCTGTGGCAAAAAACACTGTTGGGATGCAGTAGAGGTGGTATGTGTTTGAGAGCAATAGCACCTCAGGGCTGCCTCATCTGCTACCATTAACCAAGTAAAAAGGGTCATTAGGTGGCAGATTCACCCTATGCCCTTACGTGTAAAGGGCGGGTATTACAGTGCAAGGTTTTCCTTGTCTGGATACCACTAGAAATAACATTTCCTTAGAAAATGAGTTCATAGAATTATTCTATTATTCATGATTGGTGTTTGCCTTGGCATATACTTTTGAAAACACTTTTTTTCCCCCTCAGTGTTTCTGAGGAAATACTTCCATGAGTCTTAATTATTCAGTGTGCATTAATTTCTGGATACCACTAAGGGCAAATTAATTTCTTCTCAGCCACCTCTGTACTATGTATGAGCATGCTCAAGAATCTGATTAATTCTTGGGGCATTGAACAAGTCTGGGTGTTTGAGGAACAAGCTTATGGAGAGGAAAAAGCCGTGTCTACGACCTGGTGTGCTCAGCCTTTGCCTGCCTCTGGGGACCTGTTGGGTTTGAAGTTGTGGATGTCACCCTTTGGTTTCCTTTGCTTTTTGAAGTGGGCATTAGTGAATGTGAAGTGGCTGCTGTGGCTCTGAGTGTTTAGAAGAAAAAAAGAATTACAAGGAAAAAGAATTACAAGTCAGAACCTTGCAGACAAACTGATATTGTTCCTTAAAACCTGGATCCATATTATAGCTGCTTCTGGGTATGAGCTGCTGCTGTCTGTGTCTCAGAGCATCTCATGTTAGCTAATAGAAAGAATGATGTTGGAGAAACTGCGTATGTTGTTCTCACAAACGTCTTGCTGAAAGACGAACAACTATAATGAAGTATTTAAAGGTAGGAATAAGTCCAATGTTTGGATAGATATATAAACTTTCTAAGGAAAAATACTGCTGTAATACTGCTGTAATAGCTTGAACAAGTTAATATTGAGTATGGCTTCTGTAACAACCTTGTAGAGAGCTCACCCAAAACCCAAACTGAAAAACTATGAGAATGTCAAAAGAATAGGAATTTTATTGTTCTGAAAGTTCATCATTGGACAGGAGGATTTATAAATGCAGTTCCATAAACATGTGTTTCTTCTGGTCTAGAGCTTGAGTGGGTTTTATTCCCAATACCTTAGGGGGTATGTGAGCACTTTTCTTTGCATTAGTGTTTCATTTTTTTATACATATTCTAAAGTCTGACTGAGTTTGGGTAGAAGTTGGGGAGTCTCCCTCCAACATGTTGAAGCTGAGGGTAGGTGAAGAAACTGTCACTACGTTCATCAGGGGCCATGCTTGTACCAGATAGCATAATTTTTATACTGATAGAAAGATTTGCATTTGTTCTGTGTAAATGTAGGTAGCCTCAGAATAACCTGTGTCAGCTTGAATTTTCTTTGCCTTACAAGAAAACATAAAAAAAAAAATTCAAGATGCTCAAAAAGACCTTTGCTGTTGAAACACAGACCTCACATGGCATAAGCACCTTAGCATAGGTATAAGTTAGCAAAAGAATTAAGATATAAAAAGAAGTAAGATATAAGTTAGTAAAAGAATTAAGTGTGACTGCTGCACATAACTGTAACCGCTTTTGTAAACAGGGACCTAGCCCTAAGTGGGCAAAGGAAATAAGAAGGGAAGGGCTTGAATATAACTACTGCTGCTTCTGCGAAACAGGGGTCTGTCCCTGGTGGGTTAAGGAGATAGGAAGGAAAAGGCTTAAGTGTAACTGCTCTGTCTAACTGTAACTTCTGTAGAAAAGGGTCCAGCCCTGGTGGGCCAAGAAGATAAGAATGGAAACTGACCCAAAAGGCTAAAAAAATAAGTTATTTTGTAACAGATAGGAAAGAGAAGGATATAATCAATAAAGCACAGCTATAAACAGAATATAGATTTTGTAACAGTAAAGTTAGGTGTGTACTGTGTGCTGTGTTTGTAACCCCGAGATAAAGAAACCCCAAGTTATGTAAGACCCCAACCCTTAAAACTGTAACTTTTAGATAAGCAAACAAACAAGGGCGGATGCCAAAATTGTAAAAGTATAAAAGCCTGTGTAAAATGAACCACAGCTAGACATGTACATAGAGGTATTAACCCCTATGTGTTCTCTGTTGCCAGTAAAGGTGTGCTTTACTTTACCAGCTGTGGAGTAGATTCCTTTGAATCACTCTGAGTATTTTAAGTAATTTTATTACTTAGAAGCTAGTCCATGCCAGGGCAGTGTCATGTGGAAATGCACTGCTGTAAATGGCTATCCCTCCAGACTGACCACCAAGAATTATATTTTTTAGAAATCAATTCAGTGTCAGTAGTAGTTTGCAGACAAAACAATGTGTGTATTTGCTGTTGTCTCCCTTGCCCTGTATTAATGCACAGGCATTGATTATCCTGCTATAAAGATGAAGTGGAGAGAGTTTAATGCTTTTACTTTTTATATAAAGCAAAAACAAACCACCAACAAAACACAACAAACAAGCCCAAACCACTTAGAAAGGTAGAAGTCCAGGTTAGTTACCTGGAGACACTGGTATTCATACTGAGTGATCTTTGCCTTTTGTGCTTCCAGTCCTCAACTTCATCGCTGTAGGGGGAAGGGGGAAGAGAAAGGGGGAGCGAGTGAGCAGCAGTGTGGTTTGGAGTATTGGTGGGAGACTTAGATTCCTAAACCACACCAGTTTTCTCTAATTTTACCCCCGACATCTTTCCACAATAAACATGAAGCAATCCAAAATGCCACTTAAACCTGGAGCAAATTAAATATTTCTATCCACACTGCTTACCCTGGTATTTGCATATTGTAGCTGAATTAACCAAACGATTTGGGGGGGATAATGGCTGTTGTGCTGGGATTAAGTTGCCTTGGTTACAGTAGCTGAAGGCCTTTTCTGTTCCTTAGGGAAACCCCCCATTTTGCAGATTTCTCATTGCCCTGACAGTCCTTGGGTGCCCAAGCCCTAAGAGGCAATCCTTGCTATGCTGATGTCTTTTGCATGTGGAGCATGCATCCTGATTCGCGGAATCATGACTCCAGAACCCGAGGGTTATGAAATAGGTATGCTTTATTCAGCGCTGGGGGCATAGAGGGTCTTCCCTCAAAGATATGCCCACCAACTGCAGCTCTTACTTCCTTATTTATCCCTGAAAGTGTTACCTATGCACTAGATTTCCCAATACGCCTATACATATTCATTACCTATCCCCGCTTCGCATTATAATTAGCTTGCATATTCATTGCGTCTGCGCAGTATATTCTTTGATGCCTCCTGGTGGTCATGAGGAGTGGTCGAGGGATGAAGGCAAACGTCTTCATCGAGGTTGAACTCTTCACCTCTTTTGTCCATGCATGCTCCTTGATCCCCTGGCCTTAGTCCAGTCCTCAAAGCTGGCCTCAGTAAGTTTCAAAGTCCTAAATCAGGAACTTTGTTATGGTTGTTTTCCTTTTCTCAATGGTTCTTGCACCTGTGGTCTTGCTTCGGTTACCACATTGTTTGCTGGTCAAGTGAGCAACATGTCGTTGTCATAGTATGCAATTTCTTATCTTAAGCACAAATATATTCCCTAAACATTTAACTATTAACCCTTTGGTTAATCAATAATCATTATCCCCATATCAATCCCATGGCATGTGGATAATATGCACATGTACTCCTGCATGCATGCAAGGCTCTGTGAACAAGAAGTGTTCATGGGCCCAAATCTCTGACAACCAGGTCTTCCCTTTTCTGTTTGGTGTTTCATCTTATTGCCTGTGGTCAAGTTAGATGTGTTCCTGGAGCTCTGGCTCGCTGTGGTTATACCTCCTGTAGGCTCTGCCCAGTATTCTGCGGAGCTCTGTGTACTGAGGAGCATGTAGCCATGTCTCCTGACTAACATGATAACTGGCAGAAAAAATAAATAGTCCATAAAGGAGTAGTAGTGATGGGGACAGCCATTCTGACTTTGCAAATGTGATAAATTAAGAAGCCATTTTTCAAAAGGTGTGACTTGATGCACAAGAAGGCTGCACAGAGGTGTGGTGTTGACAGACCTTTGGTAAATGCCTCGTCTCATTTCACCAGCTTCTGTGAGAGCTGGTTAAAATAGCTGAAAGATCTCCCTCAAAGTGCTGCTTCCTGCTGAGCACTAATGTTTTCGTGGTCTGTGTAAAAGAAGGGCCTCAATATTAAAACAATGCAAAATGTCAGTTGAAAATCCTTGTACAGTTCAACGTGCTTAGCTTAGCACTGTGCTTCAGCTGGTCAATATATGATTTTTTAATTTAAATCTCAAGACTTAAAGCCTGGTAGTTTCAGCTTTTCTTCAACATTTAGCTCAGCGGAAGTGCCATCAGAGTTGAAGTACCATAGGTGAGATCCAGAAAGATGAGATGGTTGAGCTGCCAGGATGTACTGCAAGAGTGTTTCTGGGCTGCAAAGTTATGAAGCGTGTTACTGGGAGACAAGAAAAATGGCCCTTAATTGCAATGTTTTCAGGGCCTGATCAGTGTTTCCATTGGGGAACTCCTAGTTCATGCCATTTTTTCTATAGTATGAGCACAAGTCACTGTATTTAACCTGTGTATTCTGTACTGAGCTCAGGAATGGGCATTTGATGAAAGCATATTATAAAGAATTTGATTTGATTTGAAAACATGAGGTAGAGAACATACAAGTTCCATGGACAGTGGAGTGATTTGTTGTTTTTTTCCCCTTCCTGCTGGCTAACTGCAGTAGTTGTTTTCAAGGATTTTGCCTTACTTACAGTTTGGCTTCAGCTTCTTCATATTGGTTCTTAACCTTTCTCTGTTGCTCTGCTATCCTTTTGGGGACTTGGAGGAAGATGGAGGGAACCTTCCTTTGTTCCTTTTAGCTGTCTTGAAAGTTTAGATGGGCACCCGGCCCTCCTGTAGAAGGATGAGTGTACCTACGTTGCCACAAGAGCAGTGCATTCCAGGCTTTGTGCCTTGTGCAGGTAGGCATGGCACTCACCTCTTCCACCTTGGGAAGAAGCTCTAAGTACTTTGGGGCAGAGCTGCCATGTCAGGATATGGTGTGTTGACTCTTCTGCACATCTTTCAGCAGCTGCCATGGAGATGTAGTAGCACTTCACTTCCAATGTGGCACCCTGGTACATTGTTGTAGCAGAAGCTTTCATGAGAAGGGGTCTAATGTCTCCTTTTTATGGTGCTTCCCTGCAGAGGCGAAAGAACGGGACATCACACAGCGATCAATATGATCATGTGAAGCCGTTTATTATTTGAAGAATATACACTTATATATCATTTTCAGTTCCGAATACGTGATGATTCGAACATCGTGTGGTCAAAAGAAGTATAATGATTGGATGCTTACTACTGTTAGCATATTGTGTCTAAACTTCTGATTGGACACTTGCTGTAACAGTTATTCACCATATTTCAACTTCTCACATCCTTTTTGCTCAGCATAATGTATCAATCTTGTTTGAACTAAATTATTGTTTGAGCAGTTCCTAAACTATGGTTCTTTCATATTGCTGAACTAATTTATTGTTTCAGCAATTCCTAAACTATATCTCTTTTGTGCTGTGGTTAATACATCCTTGTTTCATATCCTTGGGTTGTTTCTTTTCTTTCCTCCGTGGTGTTATCAAAGATAGCATATCCTTTACTCAGCTTGATTCAATGCTGGGAAAGCTGGGTTGTGCATTCCCAGTGTCCGTTCTCCTGCAAAAATTCCTCAACACTTCCCCTCTTTGGTGATTTTAGTGGATGTATTTGTGCATGCATGTGCAGATAGGAATCAGAAAACTCCTTGGATATCTGCAACTATTTTCTGATTGGAGTTATCAACTCAGTTTTCAGTGCACCTCCCTGTAAAATAAACTAAATGTGTAGCCTAGCAACTCTGCCCTTGAAAATATTTTCATTCACTGAGATAGAGTCAAGAAAGTGATTTGTTATATGTTGGCAAAGTATCCAAAATCATGAGGTTCTTATCTAGCTCTGAGTGTTACTGTGATACAAATGAAGGCGAACAGTCATATTGTCACAGAGGGGCACAGGGATGGGAGATGGAGCATTCTGTGTGACACGAGATGGTGCTCCATATCATCACATGTGCCACTGGCTGCTCAGGCCACTCTCCATGATCCCTCTGGCAGTGTTTAAGGCTTTTTAACCTGTATCACTTTTAGTCATGATCAGGTAGGACATAGTTTGTTACTCTGGAAGGTATAATTGGTAGACCACCAGTTTAAATACTCAGATGAGACCGCTTAAAGTATATCTTACTGTCTGTGAATCTTAGTACTTTTTTTCAAAAAATACTTTTTTGAATATTAACTCATTTCACTGGGTGACAGTGAAACCAAGTGAGCAATACGTCCACTTTATAGATTATTAAAAGAAAGCACGCTTGGATTTATTGACTGCTGGGAGTCATGTAGTAAGGCAGTGATGAGGCTGTGAGTAAAATTCAGGAGTGCTGGATTGCAGTTCCCTCTTCTGTCTGTGAGGAAGGGGCGGTCAATAGCTAACTCATGTAAGCAGAGTTAACTGTTAGGAGACAGCAAATGTTAATTCAGACAGCAAATGTTAATTCCGAAGCCGATTCACCCTAAACTTGTCAAGGTAAGGGGGACAAGGATCATCTCAGAAACTGCTGAATCATTCCTCAAAGGACTACGCATGCCCGGGGGAGAGAGGTGAAAAGTGCATTGTGAGGAAGACTACTAATCTTCATCAGAAAGACCCCTAAGGAAGAAGAGGAGCCTTCCTCAGTGCGACCACCAGGACACGCAGCACATGCGTGGTGCATATGCTAATGATATTAATGACTTCTGAGAAATAATTTGTATAACCACACCTGTCCCAACGAATGTGATGAATATTCATGATTTAACCCATAATACTGTGTTGTGGGGAGTACCGGTGTGTGTTTTGGAGGAGCGATCCCCCACACCCGGCGCGCCGAATAAAAGCAAATACCCACTTCTCTGACTCTGTCTCTGAAGTGTCTCCTGGCCCGGTTTGGGCGATTCATCTGTTAGATAATTTGGCCACAGCTGTTGTAAATAAAATTGGAACCAGGAGTCTAAAAATGAAATTTAAGGAAAGTTAACTTATTTTTATTCTAAATATTAGCCTAGGTGAGAATAGGTGAATTTCATGTTTCTTGGCATAAAAAGCTGTATATAGCTGTATAGTCCCCAATTAAATCAGTGTGGTCCAGAGTCCTCCTGAGTCTGATTGTAACTGGTAGTACCTGCAGACAGGAAAGCCCTAAATTCCTTTTCCCTCAACCAGCAAATATCTCTTCCTACTGTTTTATCTTTCCTTGTCTGATTGTGATCAACCAAAGCTGAAGGTATTTCCTAGAGTTATTTTCCTTGATCTCCTCTTTCATTTTGGGGTTTGCCCTGATTCCTGCCATAGAGGACCTGCAATCACAGCCCTCTTCCCACACAGGTGGGTGATACTTGGCTCACCTAGTGATAGTGCTAAATTAAATACTGGAGGCTGTTATCCACCCCTGTTAATGTGGGGCAAGCTGTTAGAGGCAAAGGAGGATTTCTTGGTACTCTGTTGGGGTTTAGTATTCTTTTTCCTTTTGTTTCTTTCTCTTAGGGAATTTTCTCCCATTTTGTTGCTAAGGAACAATAACGACCGGGTACTTAAGAGAGACAAAAGAAGTTGCCACAGCTCAGGGGAGGGGTGCAGCTGGCTACTCTCTCTTTACCTGGGGGTTTCTTTGGGAGATATAACGAGTTTTGGCCTGGGAGGAAAGGGGCTGGGTGCAGCTCCTAGCTCTCTAGTGCTCTCGGTTGAGCTGCTGCTTGCGGGGGGAATTCGCTGCTGCCGCCGGAGCCCAGCCTGGTCCTGCTTCTGCCGTGGGTGAGCCTTTGCTCGTGAGAGCAGCCATTGAACTGGGACCTTATTAACACCCTACCTCACTGAAAAAAGGACTTTCACCCTCTGCCTGTGTGCCTCAGGCGAAAACCCCGGGATCCCGAGCCCTTTCCCCCTCGCAGGGAGGCTCTCCCTGCCATGTTCGGGAGCCGGACTGCGGCTGCCCCCCCCCTGCCATTTTTTTTCTACCAATACTCTGGGTTTGTGCTACACTGTAGCCCTTCACCCCCTGCCTGCCAGGACACCCTGCGGTTCCAGCTACATCTGCAGTGTTTCTGCTACCTCTTGCTAGATACCCTGGGCAAGCTCACCCTGCCATTCCAGCCGCTGCTCCAAAGTTCCTGCTGCAGCCCATTTTCACCATTCAGCCTGTCTGCCATTGCCGCGTCCTCCCCAAGCTCCCGCCACAGCGCCCCTGCAGGCGCGGGGGGATCATCGCACCCCCCCAGCCCGGCCGGGAGCCACCAGCGCCCCTGCCGGCTGTGAGCGGAACTGCGCCGAAGGGGAAAGTGCCTGACAGCCGAGAGAGGCTGGCACTGGGTTTCTCGTTCTGTTTGTTGTCGCTGCCGGTGTTGTTGTTTGTTTGCCTTGTTATCTATCTATCTATCTATCTATCTATCTATCTATCTATAGTTATTAGTAAAGAACTGTTATTACTATTTCTCATATGTTTGCTTGAAAGCCCCTTAATACCAAAATTATAATATTCGGAGGGAAGGGGGTCATATTTTCCATTCCAAGGGAGGCTCCTGCCTTCCTTGTCAGACACCTGTCTTTCAAACCAAGACCGTTCTAAATAAGCTGCAAAAGTTATGAATGCTGCCAGGGTTTGGGGTGAGAGCTCTTGGATGACTTGAAGGTGTAAAGATAGGAATTCAACCCAGGTCTCAGCTCAGGGGAATGGACAGGAGCTGAACCCAAATGTAGATATGCCAAAGGCCAGTTTGAGAGGGCCTTGGCAGCTTGGGATTGTGGCCAAACTGGCATTCAAACACCTGCTTTGGAAAGGCAATTTTGCTATACTTGTAGATTTGTACATTATTTCCTGGCACCAGTAATACCTGCATCTGTGCAGCTTGAACAGCTGTGCTCCGTGTACAAATTTTCTGCTGGGGGAACAAAAGAAAAAGGAAGATGTAGTGATGAAGAGAAAAATTAAAATGCAAAGAGCACTGATTATCTCTCCAAATACATAAATGTCTACTCTGTGTTGGGCTTTTCCCTTTATTCTGGGGAAATTGAGCTCTGGTGTTAAAAGCACTTATTTTTGGCAATAACTGTCCAGATATTTGTAAAACATAAAAAACCCACACCACTTTCTTCACTTTGGTACAGATTAAGCAGATGAAACATAACTTACTTCTTGCTTTGTTACAATACAGACAGGCAGATTAATAATTTGATCTGATACCTCTGACAATAGGCTTCTTTTTTTGCTGCTTGAATTTCAGCATTTGATTATAACACTGAAGACCACAATATTATCCTATTTTTCAAGGAGCTCTTTTGAGTGTTTCAAATCCCTTAAATACCTATCAAATGTCCCCATAATGAAAACAGAATGCAATACCATCTTCAGCACAAAATGCCATTATGTGGTGTAATGTTGGAATTTTTTCAATTAAAGAGTGTTTTTGTGTTTTGCTACATTCTGTTAAGTAATTGACTTCAGGGTCTGCCTCTGTTTTCCCTCACCTCCACTGATGTGGGTAATCAGGAGCCCTTTGCCAGGTTTCCCAGTGACTGTATGTAACAAAACCATTTTCATTGGCCATGTGGAAGGGGTAAATCCAGCTCAGGTGATGAGTGCTGCTTTCATATGAAAAACTTGCAGTTAAATTCATAATAGATGAAAATGTATTTGCAGGTTTGAAAAAGGCAAGACATCATGTTTATTTTCTCCTTCCTCTATTTTCTTTGTTACCAGAATATTTTTCCTTTATTTGCCTGGTCAACCAACTTTGTACTTTAGTAACTGAGAATTATATGTAAAGTACAGTTTTTCTTTCTAGAGTCTGTTGAACGTAACTACAGATAAAATAGATTCTTCTCAGGTTTTGTCTGCAGGTAGAGAAATGCTGTGAAAACCCAAACAAGCAATAGTCCATTGTGTCAGTGCAGATGTAGGCCAGAGTCTGATCTCAGTGTCCCACTGTCTATGTGGGTTTGCAGAAGCTGTTTAAAAAGAGGAGCTGCTAATATCCCAAGTGTATTGCTGTATCATTTATCTTAGTGTAGTTGAGCCACAGTTACCAGCAATGGGAGGAATTATGCGGTGGAATTCCCATCTGAAGTAAAATTTGATGTTAGGATGTTTTTGGGGGTCTTCTGATATTAAGGTAAAGTCATGTATTGTGTCCACTTCCTGCTTTCCCCCCTGGCTCTGCACTGGTTTTTTTTCTTTTCATGAACTGATTGCTGCTTGGATAATACCCAAGCAAATTGAACTGTGGATTATAGAAGATTTTAGACTGAAAAGACTTCACAGTTTCAGCTGTGACTCTCTACATGTTCTTGTACTTTGAAAATAAGGAAGTGTCCTTTAAACACACAAATCCCTAGGCTAAATGCTGCTCCTGCTAAAGAAAATGCGAACTGGGAACTCAAAAACCTAGGGAACTGTTTGTCCCCAAGATACCAGCCTCCCACTTCAGGGTCTGAGAAAGAATTTAATCGAAAAATTTAGGCATGGCACAGTGAGCAGATGAAGAGCAATGTGGTATAGGTAAGCAAAGAGCAGTCTGTAAGGAAGTACTTTTCTCTATCTCTGGCTGAGATTTGGCTCCTCATTTCAAAGGAAGTTTTTGGTGATCTGTCAGTGGGAACTTGAGTGTGAAAATCCAATCAGTGTGAAGGGGAGTCCTACGTCAGAACAGTTTTATCTTATATCTCTATTGGACAAGTACATCTTGTTTTTGCTAACCTCTGCTGGTAAAAGTGCTCCTTTGTGTGTCTCTGGAACTACTCATGTTTGCAGCTTACACTTCTGCTGTGTTCTGTTTATTCTGTTTCATATTAGCCTTATGTAGCATGTCTGAAAGCAAATTGGACATGTGCTGTTTGTAACTCCTCCAGTCAGGCATTTCTAACCCTTCCTTCACATTGTCTTAAATAATTTAAAATGTTATCTTTCTCGCAGATCTCTAGCCCTGAGCAACTGAGCCTTGGTGTGTTTAGACTCACATATAAATGACCTGTTAGCTGAGCTGGGTGTTTGATAACATGAAAAAATGACATGCTGCTCTTGGAGCTTGCACTGCAGAGCCTACACTCCATAGCCATAGGCTGTAACAATTCACAGCACAAGGGGATTGGCACAGTACAGAGTCTGCAACATGCATATGTGCTTGAGTGAGTTATATTCAGCATTAGCTTTTTGCCCTCAGCAATGCTGTGTTTTGTGTACTTGCTGTCAAGTACTACATATGTCAATGTCTCTGCTTGGAACACAAAAATAACTTAAGCGTGACTGTGCTGGCTCAGACCAAAAGTCTGCCTAACCTCATGTCCTGCTTTTGATGGTGATCAGGAATAACTGAGAGCTTGTGGACTTTTAGGATTACAGGAATTGTTGAGTTCCTGCTGGCAGGTGCTGCAGTTCTTTGGTGGAAGAAGAATCTTTCACTTTTGAGGGAACTGAGTTATTCTCTGTATTTATTTTTGAGTCGAAAAGGAGTTGAGACTATACAAAATTATGAGACCAGGAGAGTTGCTCTTGCCCACAAAATCCATTTCAGCTTTCTGACAAGAGTGCTTCCATTAATCCAAGAATCTTATCTTTGTATATGTGCCTTGCTCTGTATGACAGTTTAGGTATCTTGGACTTCAAATTGTTAAAAGAATTAAGTTACTGGATATACATAAGACTAAAAACTATAACAGTCTCATATGCCCCATGAGAAATTAAAGAATTTGCCAATCCCACGCCTTTCTCAGCAGAATGATCCTTCTCACAAATGGGAGAGGGGAAAGAGCCCTCTTGTCCACGTGTTCTGTAGGTTGGTGTTACTGCTGGTTTACTTCTTTGAGGAGTGGTCCCTGAGTGCTTTCACACCAGTAGCTTTCACACCAGTAGCTTTCAGCACCCATTGTTCCATCCTAAAGAGTTAGAAGCAGAGCAGTCTATTTATAGTCACTTCACACCCCTCAGTTTGGAGAGGATCTAATTTCCTTGATTTCAGTTGGCTTTTGTGATATCACATCTGTTGATGTTATTGTTATGTTACTGTTGAATGTTATACCCATCAGTGCATCTGATACATGGTAGGTGCTCTATGTATATGCCTTAATTTTGTTCAAGTTTTAAGCTTGTCTAAGCATTATAGGTGTTACAAATTAGTATACTTGGGCCAAAGTTGAATCTAAGACTGAAAGTCACTAGTGGAGCTGTGCTGGCATGAATAAGTCTACCAAACCTTTGATCTTGGAGTGTTTTAGAAGCCTGTGATTAAACTACAGCTTTTGTAATGGCCATCTGTCAAAATATCATTTTACATACTACTGGAAGTGTAACAAGAATGATCATCCTTGTGCTTGTTATGGTAAACCAGAGTGTATTACAAGCACAGCTCAGCCAGAATTTAGCCACCCAGGGATGTGCATTTTCTCAGTCTCCTGCAGTTTGTACTTTCTGGTCTCTTTGAAATGACAATTATTTCTTGGTATCCACTTCTTCGGAATTTTTCATTGCTTTTATTGTTGAAGACCTGGCTGTGGGGCAATGTCTTTTGCTTGGGGAACACAAGAGCCTTGAGCACCCTCCTCCCCTCAGGGAATATGGGAGGACTGTTTGGGAGCTGCAGTTTTGCAAAGTTGTTCTAAACAGCAAACGCACTCTGGGGCCAGATAAGAGGTATTGGTTGGTTTCATTTCAGTTCAGTGCTTTGGGGAAAACAGCATTTCAAATTTTGCTGGGAAGGATGACCGTGTCCACAGACAAATATTGTATTATGTATCACTCTTCTTTTTGGAGCTCATTAAATCCCTTTTTGCAGACTATTATGCTGAAGTCTACATTCCTGTGTGCTGGGATACAGTGTAAGTGTACTTCTGCATATAAAAACTGAATAATTCTGTAAGCTACTCTTTTTATAAAGAATTCAATCAGCATTTCACCTCTCACATCAACTTTTGGTCTTCTTGATGTGGATCGCTTTGGCTGAACACCATATTGTGCTAGTAATGATGGTGGAATCTGGTGTAAGGACAAAGTTGCATGAAAGGCTTGGTAGTAGAATCTGTGGCAAAAAGGCTGCTGGTTTTGGTGTGCTTTTTTTGTATGTCTGTTTGTTTTTTAAATACAACATTTCAGTATCAGGAGTGTAAAATACCTTTATATGATATTTTTGTCTCCTACTTTGTTTTGTCACCTCAGTAGTCTGTAATGAAAATGTTTGCCTGTTGTAAGATGTGGTTATGTATTCCTTCCCTCCTCTTAATGTCTCCTACTCCTATCTGTCAAAAAAAGAAACATTTGTCTTATCCATGTCCCCTAATTCCCTGTGAATCCTTAGAACAGAAGTTACCTTGGTTGTGTCCCGAAGACCCTGGTGTAGTAGGGACTATACTTCATTATCAATAGATAAATCCTCACCAAATTTGCATTATTTTAAAGAATAGTTAATCTTGAAGTGGGTCTTTGTATGGGAAATGATCTTTTGCATGTGGTTTTTGATATGACCTCAAAACAAAATTCGAGGTTTCTTTCATCATCTCATATGCATGATGCCAAACTCTGGGGTCTGTTTTGATTCACAAGATGCTGAATAGTAAAGCAGTTCAGATCTTCTCTTGCAAGTGATGACTGTGGTAAAACTAGGACTGTATTAAAAATACATATTAATTAATTTGATATCTTTAAAAAGTATTTGCTGTTTTCAGCTTTGGAATTTTTCAAGTCTTCATCTGTCCATTAAGACTTGATGGGTAGTTTTAGTGTTTATTTGAATTTTTCCATTTCCTATTTTTTTCTTCAGGGCTAGTAGTAAAACTAAGTTACTGTCATAGTATAAGGTTGGCTTCTTATCCTAATTTTATATCATGTAACTGTAAACCAGCCTGCTGATAAAAGTAACTTCCTTTAGCCACAGCAAACTCCAGTATTGCTTTTAAGCAGGTCAACTATGGAAGTGATAGTTCTATGGCAGAACAAGATGTATGAAGCAATAAATTTCTCCCTGTTTCATAAAGATGAATACCTTTAACTCTCTGTTTGTGCCTCAGGAAGACCTTTACTCATCTATGGTATGACAACTTTCTTTGGGAACACTCTCATGACTAAAGGAAATAATTTGCTATGAATATTTCAGGGTTACTTTTTATTTAATTCTGACATAGGGAGGAAAGAGCAGGCAGCACAGCACAGCAAAAAGGCTTGAACTGCAGATGCCCTCTGAGAATCTTACTGCAAGATTAGAAGTTCTTTGCAGGAAAGGGAGGAGAGCATGGTCGAATGCTCAGTGTCCCTCCTAGCTAAAACTCTTGAGTTTCAGATACTGCTATCAATAGCTGCTCCATTTGGGTTAGATTGTAAAAAAGCAGGCAATTTGTACAGAAACCAAATTGTGAAACTGCGCCATGGAATAATTTTTATTCCTAAATAATTTATATTTAGGTGTGTTATTTTTTTCTCTCTCTTTTTTTTTTTTTCTTTTAAATGCAGACAGCTGAAGTATGGCCATTTTTTGAACTTAAGACTTCTCTTGCCTTAGCCACAAGTGTGCTAGTGTTTAGTGTTCTCCAAATCAAGAAAAGATACATAGAAATTTGCAGTTTATTAAATCAAGTGGCTCAGGAGGATTGGTTCCTGTGTTTTCGCATAGAAATTTTGCAAACCAAGATAGATAACACTGAGATGAGATGAATATTTGACAGCACTAGGTTGGAAGGGGGGAGGTTATCTGGCCAGCTAGCAGAGGAAGGGGCTGCGTGCTTGGTCAGGACCAGCAGCCTTTCCTGGGCTCCCATCTGTCTGGGAGGTAGCTGTGGGTTGAAAAAGCACTTTAAAATATGTGCATTGCCAAACTGGGCTTGTCACCAGGGGTGGCACTGCTGTCCCATTCCCAGTGGCCTAAACGGAAATTCTGAAATGTTGCATCAGAAACTGTTCAGCACTGCACACGTGCTTCAGCAATAGGGAAGGGAATCATTGAAACCAAGGGCTTACTGAGCCCCAGCATGACGCTTCATCCACTGGAGGTTATTCCTGTGAGCACTGGTTAATGCTGTTTTAGCACTTGGTTTGCAAACTTTGTTCTATACCTGCAGCTTCCTCAGGCATCTAAATAGGGGATTTATGATTGTTTAAAGTGCCTGTGTCTGAGTATCCTAATTCAATGTCTGATTTCTGAAGTCAGCAGACATATTGTTAGTACTCACTGTAGCAGCTCTATAGCAGCTGAAAGGCTTTAAAGCTTTCAAAAAATGTCTTTGATGTTGAAGATATTTATAGCCATTGGTTCTCTGATAGCAAAAATTAAGTCCTGTTGTGCGGCACTGGTAATTTCAGGGAGTGTGATCCCATTATTAGTGGAAGCTTAGGCTGATGGCCCACCAGATCTCCTTTGGTGGGTGTCGGCCCTTTGAAGATGGGGTAAATGCACCTACTAATGAGACCCAGTTATTCAGTGCCCTCAAAGGCACAATTGTGATTGGACTGAATAATGTCATTATGCAATTGGATTTCCTGTGGATCATGCAAAGAGATAAATGGTGTACAAACCACATTGTTATTGATTCATGCACCATTGGCCTCTTAGCTCACTCAGAGAAACACAATTACTGTTGTTACAGTTCATTTAAATGAATTGCAACTTTTCAGCAGTGCAAACAGCTATTGTGTCTGAATTGATATTCTTCATAAGCCAAACCTTGATGTGCTGGTTTATGTTTTCCTGATTGCAACCAAACCAAACTTAAGAGGGTTATAAAGCTATTTCTTTCCCATTATTTGATCTCCCTCTGCTGCCCTACAAAACAACAGAGCATTTTCCAAACTCAAAGCATAGCATATGCATTTCCATAATTTATATTATGCATTATTTTATTATTTGTATAAATTATTGTATTGAATGCAGTGTTTTGCTGAATTAAGGCTAAAGATGGAATTTAGGCTCTGTGCAGACATTTGCGATTTCCAGCATAGCAAGCAGGTAGTAATTTCTAGATGCCAACACATATGCATGAAAGTATAAGTTTAAGCCTCACAAATTTTGTTGGGCCAGAAGAGTTTGATTAGAAATACTGGCTATCGCACATTTTAGTGATTTTAAATGGTAGCAAGTGTTTCAACTGAAAATGCCTAGATGAAAGTGTGTGGTAGTGCCCCTGGGTACATGCAAGCAGGAACACTAATGGTAGCCCTGGAGAAGTGCCAGCTTGTGTACGGGGCTGTTGAGTGCTCTCAGCATTCGTCTTGCCCTGGTTTTGCTGGAGCTGACTAAATACATGTTGCCTTGAACTGAAGGAAGAGGGATGCTAGCAAAGATCCTGTTTGTTGCTGTTTGTGAAGTTGAATAAGTAATGGTCTCTTCTGGAGTAATTTATATTATGTCTGAATAGTATTGAATGAATATATAATATATAATGAATATATATTAGTCTGCCATAGTATTACATTGTGTATTAAGAATGTCATGATAATGGGTTTGCTCTAAAGTCTATGTTTTCAAATAGTTTTCACTGACAAAGTAATTCAAGGGTTATTTGTATCCTATATTGTGTGTATTAAGTGTGCATCTGTGATGGCTTATCCTGGAAGAGCTAGTCTCATTGGGAAAGCATATCCATGTCTTGGAGCAAGATGAGTCTGAGCAGCAAGAGCTGTGAATGTTCTTTCTTGCCACTCTTTGCAATTTCAGGTTTTCCAAAAGGTTCTGCACTGGACATGGGTTGCTTAAGCTTCCTTTTCAGTGCTGAGTCCAAATGGCTCTATAGAAATTGAAAAAGCAGCACTTTGGGACCAGCCATAGGAGCTTTCCTTCAGACTGCAGCAACACTAGCATAGATGGGCCTCAGAGGTATCTTTCGGCATTAATATCAAACTTAATCCTTGAGGGAACATTGGGCTGCAGATCATAATGCACTAGATTTTGAGAGCAAGTTTTCTTCTCCGAATATGAGTCATACTTGAAAATATGTTTTGTAATCAGAGAGAGAAACAGTTTTGTTCAGAAATGTTGCTCCTCTCAAATAGCAGCCACCGGGGAGAGTTTGTTTTATGCTGCAGTAATTTCTCTGCTGTATTTTGTTCTGTTTAATTTACCCTCCTGAAAGAAATTTTTAAGGTGACTCATCATAGTAATAAGGATTATGCAAGCAGGAGCTTTCTCTTCCTTGCAACTTAGCACATTTACCATCTTTAGTGAGGTTTCTCTGACATAAATGAGGAAAAAGCTGCCCTCTAGATGAGCAGTGCTGGGGAGCACTGATGCTGCTGGAGGAGCCTGAACAGGGCTTGTATCACCAGGGGTTTTGTCTCCTAAAGCTCTTTGGTCCTAGTGTCATTGAGAGAAAAGGGTAGTGGATGGCTTTTCATCTTTTTATTTATCTTATTTTAAATAAATAAAGGGGGTAAAAGGCTAAAACAAGCTCAGCGCACAGTTTCTGTTTTGGCCGAGTCCTTCCCAATAAAATTACGTGTTAAAAGGCAGGATATACAGAGATCCTCTGCATTGGTAGAGGGCAGCAGAATTTCACCAAGGACTTCGAAAGAAGTAGAGCTGGGGTTAGGCTAAGTGTTTGGCTCCATTTTGACACACTCAGATGCCTCATTTTTATTATTTATAGTCAAGGGAAAAGCCATCTACCAAGCTGTTTTCTCAAAATATTTCCACTTGACAAGATAATATTTTATAAGAGAATATCTCTGTAAAACTTGTGAAAGTTTTACAGTCTGCCAAACATGTAGCCTCATTTTTGGCTTGTTTTACCCTTGCTGAGATTTTAAGACATTGAACACAGTTACACGTCTGTATATTTTCATAGATTTGAAAATCAGGTAAGTCCAGACCAAATTAACTGGACCTGTTTCCCCACAGCCCTCTCCCAGCACTTGTCCTGTCAGGTCAGTCTCCATCTGCCCTTTTCCTAGACAGATAAAATGATGTCATTTATAAATCCAAACAGTTGCTGCTTTAGCTAAGGAGTCTCCAAAGGACTTCACTCTAGAGTATCTTGGAATACAGCTGATACATACAGAGTATATGTATATATGAAATACATATATGTATATATGAAATGTACAGTTCTTACTCAGTGAAAGCCAAGTCAATATTATCTGAGCCCTATCTCCACAGAAGGGGTACAGACATAACTGTGCAGGCTATGGGGAAAACTGATGCAGCAGTGGAAGGTATAAGAAGAGTGGTTTAGCTTTTGAGGATGGCTTTAGGAGAGGAGTGAGGGCAAGAAAACTGAAAGCTGCTTTTGATTTTGGTTACGGGGCTAACTCCTCTGAAGCAGAGTGAAGTTTCCTCTAAAGACTGCCAAAAAAGAGCTGTTCCATTGGTTGGCTGAAAAGGAGAAATTAAACTTGCAGTGGTGCCACTCCCCGTGTTAGCTGTGAAGACGGTAAGTGTGTGGACTGGGAAGGGTAAGGCTCATGTAAAGTTTTCCAGTGCTGCATACCAGTGTTGAAAACTAAGTTTCATGGTGCCAACAGAATCCTTGGATGGTGTCTCCAAGGCACACTGTGTGCTGCCAGCTGTGTGAGAGTTTGAGGCATGAGCCAGGCATGTGACACCCCAGTCCTGGCCCTCTTGTGTTACCGATTTTCATAGAGCACGTTCTGTGTAACTGGAGGCCTGTTCTGTACCAGTGTTCCCCTGACTGCCTGTGGGTCTTGCCCTTCTCTCTGTGCATGTGGCAGCAGCTGTGATCCGTACTGCTGGGGTGTCTGTTCCCTGTCTGACCCTGCATGGCCTTTAGTGAATGGTAGTGAATCGCCCCAAACCAGGCCAAGGGACACTTCAGAGACAGAGTCAGAGAAGCGGGTATTTGCTTTATTCAGCGCCAGGTGCGTGGGGGATCATTCCTCCAAACATGCACACCCAGCACTCCATACAGTCCAGTATTATGGGTAAAATTTATGAATATTCATCACATTCCCTGGGATAGGAGTGGTTATACAAATTACTTCTCGGAAGTCATTACTATCATTAGCATATGCGCCACGCATTCGCTGTGTATCCTGGTGACTGCACTGAGGAAGGCTCCTCTTCTTCCTCAGGGGTCTTTCTGATGAAGATTAGTAGTCTTCTTCACAATGCACTTTTCACCTTTCTTTCTGAAGCATGCGCAGTCCTTCATTGGATGATTCAGCAGTTTCTGTGCTGGTTTCAACAGATCCTGTTCCTCTTATTTTGACAAGATTAAGGTGAATCCTGCTTCTTAGGTTTTGTGATTAACATTTGCTATCTCTTCATAGTTAACTCGTGCTTACATGAGTTAACTATTGATCAACCCCTTTCTCAGTAGTGAAATGGCTGCAGACACCTCTGTCCAAGTGATATTTGTTTTTTATTCTGAGCTGTGAAATGCTGTCTGGGCCAGTTATTTCTGTGAGCATGTTATTCTTATGTAAAGAGTGATGACTACCCCCAAATGTCACACTTTCAGTTTACTAACAGGCCCTTCTGTGAAACTTCAGGTAGTGCCCAGGGGAGCCAAGCAAGTAAGTACAGGAGTGTTTTATTTCCAAAGCTTGTTTTACAGGCTCTGGTGCTTATTAGTAAAGAGCCTTCAATAGTTCTGGAGCACTGATGCGCCTGGTGACTGACAGCATTTGCTCTCCCTTCCATTTTGTTTCTTTATGTTCATAACTGTGTCCCATTCCTGTGTGTTTGAGGAAGTTTGAGAGTCAGCAGAATGTGGTGAACAGCAGTCACAGCCACGAGATGGCATGAGGAGCCTGCAAAGACTGAGAAGACACTGAGCCGCTCTGCAGGTCACTCACCCAGTTGAACCCAAGGATGGAAGCACAGACCCAGCTACAGGGTTGCAGGGGTCAAGGGTTGCATATACACCTTGTTTCTGGTTTGTCTTTGCTGCTTGCTTTGTGGTTTTGCTATTTGAAAAAACTAAGCTGTTTTTTCATTCAAAAGAAATCATGGTGGGCAGCTCACTGTAAGGAGATAGTTTAAGGATAGCCATCTCAAAGCCTGGAACAAGTCAGGATCCTGCCATAGTATTTTCTTCCTCTTGTATTTACAGATAACTCTTGGGATGCACTGATTTGAGACCAATCTCAGCCTCCTGGGTAATTCTTTTATTGGCTCAGGGAAGAAATTATTATCTGTATGCAATTGGTAACATGCTAATACAAACTCCAGTAATTGCACCCAAGTGTTATCTTGGAATGATGTAAAAAGGATGTGAAACTGCGAGGCTGGTGTAGCCGTTGCAGCATGTCTGGGTGCCGATGCTCAATTAGATATGTGTGCTCTGAGACCTAAAAATTATGTAGAGCATTTAAAAAATGTACTCTCTTGGTCATTCATGTTATGCAAAATTTTTCTGTATCTTGAATAATTGGCCAGGGAAAATCACTTTGAAGGTTCTATTTTAAAATTATAGATAAGAGAAGTTCATTTGTTGAGAGGCAGAAAAGTGTCTGTCAACATGCAAAGTTAACAGATAAGATAAGGTGCCTTCCCTGAAGTTCGTGTTAGAATGAAAGACTGATACTCCCTGGGCTAACTGTTACTGACTTATCATTCAGATCAGGGTGATGGACTGGGAGGGCTTTTTGATCTTCTCCAGTCCCATCTGTGATACAATCTCAACCCACAGAGGAGAATGTGTGTCTCAAAACTGCCTATGCTATCAGTGGGGTCACGTTTCTGATTGAGGGCCCGTGATCTGAGTCACTTCCTGCACATGATATCTGAGAAGAATTTCCTTCTATTTTACAACCAGTGGAAATGAGGGATTCTGCTGGCCTTGGCAGCAAATGCGAATTGCAAACCATGTTCTGCCAAGAAATAGCCTTTGGCTATTTATTGTTGTAGCTGGTTTTAATATTTGTATGCTGCAGATAAGTGAACCAGAATAAGGAGCAGAGAAATATTTATTTTCTGCCCCTTGAGTTTATGCAAGTGAAATCAACACAAATTGATGTGGGGGATATAGTGAATTTAAAGCTGCTGCCCAGTCCAGAAATTATCTGCAACATCAGGTGACCCACAAATAACACGTGCTTGGTTTTTGTGCCCAGTAGCCTGGCTTTGCTTCCAAAGCCTGAGACACTTGCCAGGTGCATTGCCCAGGATTGATGTTATTTTGTCTCATTTGTCTCACTGATTGAATTGGTTGCATTCAATTCTTTTCATTGAAATGTACGTAGGAACAGTACATTTGCATAATGTATATGCTATATAGATACATGTCCAGCCTGAAAATGCAAATTAGACATTAATGGGGACTAAAAGAGCATTTGAGATTGGAGATGTTGGTCAATCCCTCTGGCACCAGGAGATAGATGGGTGCTGTGCATCAGCAGAGTCTGCTGGGCTCAAAGGGCTAAACGTCTACAAAATTCCTGGAGTGCTAAATGCAACCCCCTAGCTTTCCTGCCAAATTTGTGGGCCTATCTAGTTCTTCCCCCTCCTCCTGCCTCCTCTGTGGTGTAGGTTTTGCTGTTGTGAGCAGCTTGTGCTGGCCCTGACACCTCTGTGCATTGATGGTTATTGGCAGGTGCAGCACACACTACCTTTGCCGAGCGTGCACACCCCTGTGATAAGGAAAAGATCTGTGCAAAGGTGTACATCACTTATGTGCCATGCCTAAATTAGTGCAAAATTCCCACAAAGAGGTGATCAGCCTTGATTTCTACGCATGCTTGGTATATATGGTATATTTTGTCTCTTGGAATGTCTGCAGTGTCTGTTGGGGAATTACCTGTCCGTTTTAGACTCCTTTGGACAGTCTCTGGAGCATTTTTGTGTGAGGAGGAGACAGTTGCTAAAGCAGATATTGTCTGGGAAATGCTGGGCTGTGCCTGCTCTGTCTGGCAGGAGTGCTGTCCCCTTCATGGGGAGAGGTACACAAAAGCACTGTTTGTAGTGCTTGGTTTTTTTGCCTTTTGTAGCACAAAAGGCAGCCCCAGTGCTTTCGAGCAGTGGGATCTTGCTGTTATAAGCTCTTGGAAACACCGGGGCAGAGGCAGCTTGCTTTTTGTCCGTGAGCTTTGGCAGCCTTTATCTAGAGGCCTAGTGCTGCTGTGAGGGGTCAGCCTGCTCTCTTTACCATCGGAGTCTCCAACTTGCAGTATGCAGCTTCCAAATCGTCATGGTACCAGCATCATTCATTCACAACCCATATCATGTGTGTGGTCACAGTTTAAGGATTTTAAAAAAATTATTTCCCTGTGAAATGCTGTGGGCTAAAACGCAACACAAGCTATTTATACTTTTGAAACTAGCAGAGGAATCAATGAATTTGCTTGAGAGAGATTTGGTCAGGACAGCCTTGAAAATATTCCCCTTCTGATTTAGGTATTTGTGGTGATGTCAGCTCTTCAGTAGAAAAGGTGATCATTCTTCTCATGAATGGGGACAAAGTAGGAGAGACAAAGGATAAACTTAGTAATGGCTTATATCCAAAATAAAGATCAGAAAACTTCCACTGATGATCTTCCTCCTTCAAATATTTCATATTTCAAATATGCCAGTGATTTCTGTAATAACTGAAAGTTTACACAAATTTGAGATCCACATGGCCAATTATTTTAGTATCCTCCACTCCTCTTCCTGTGGACCCTTTTCTTCAAAGGACAGGTGGAACAGGGCAGCTTTTTGGGTCCAGTAGATAGTGGGGGGCACAGTGTCTTGATGAGTGTTGGTAGGTCTGATTACTTCTAGACCAGCAGGGAAATGGTGGCAATGTTTTGAATGGTAAAAAGCTATATTAGGAACTTTTGGGGTTCCTGAATGTTTTCAAGCCTTTGTTTTTGTATAGTTTGTCTTAAAAGATGTTTAGTGTTCTTGTTTTGTACTTGTGAAGTGCTTTGCTGTGTCCAGGATAACTCTTGAAATCATGGAATGGTTTGGGTTTGAAGAAACCATAAAAGAGATCTCATTCCGACCCCCTGCCATGGACAGGCACACCTTCCACTAGGTTTCTTCAAGCCCCATCCATGGTGGATTTCAAAGAATTTGGAAAACACTGAGAATATGAAGGTGTCTCTCTTGGTTGAAAAAAATTTCCAAGCAATTTCAGTTGTTTAAAGCTGTATGTAGTTGTTGCATGTCCCTTTTTTTTAATACATCCAAATAACATACAAATAACTGATGGGTCACCAAGTTAAGGTTGTGCAAGTCTGGACGACAATGTGCAAAAGCATTTATTCACATACTATTTCTGCATATTGAATGCTATATACATATATATATAGACATAGATTAGAAAAGAATCTTTTGTGCCCTATGTCATACTTTTCTAACTCTGTACTTTATTTAGCTGGAAATGCCTCTAAGCAAGTATATTTGAATGCCCGCCTAAATTGCTGACGTGATTACAGTTATGCTGAATCCAAACCGGTTCATGCATCCTTTTAAAAAATTGTAATTATTTTCCTACTAATTTTAACAAGTCTTCTAGTTTTATTGGATTTTGGGGAAAAAACCCCAGAACTCCACTAAATTCCAAAGCAGCAAACCCCGCAACAACTTACCAGAGCCTGTTGGTATAGGCCCAAAGCACCTGTGTGTGTCATTGGCTTTGTTTTTATTTACTTAAGGGAAAGATCAGATTAATGTAATTCCAAAATGGATTTCTAACAGTGTGAAGCAGTATGACACATCTCTCTGTATTAACAAGAGAGAGCCCCAAAATATTACTGTGCTTTTAACAGCATCAGTCCTGCAATGTGCTTGTTAAGGCTGCATGTTCTTTTACACCTTATTTTCAGTAGCTGGTGCAAGTGCCCAGGCTCTGAAGTCTGACTTGATACTCAGTGCCAAACTGAGGTGCTCGAGGAAGAAAAATTCAGAGCATGTGTTACTGATGGTAGGTAACACAGGAAATGGGAATCCGGCCATGATGCATGAGCTCTCCCCAGGGTGCCAGAAATGGATGCCAGAATGTTCTCGGTGGCACAGGCTTTTCTTGGCTCCTGCTGCTTCTCCTGCTACGCCAGTGTATTTAGATCATGCCAGTGTTGGCACCTCCCAAGAAGAGCAAGGGTTTTTTGTGGACCTCCTATGAGTTTTCTCATAGTAAAAATCTCCAAATGTGAAAAGAGACAAACTGATATTTTCTGAGGAATCTCTGAATAAATAACAGAGGGTTGGCATGTGGAGTTATACGTTTACCATCTGCATGGTAGCATAGCCCCTAGCAAATTGTAGCACATGGTCATTCTGGTGAGTAAATGTGGATTTGCTGCAATGGGCAGGTATTGCATTGGTCCAGCACTGAGCAGAAGTGTGGAAAATGATGAGCCATATACAGGAGAGGTTTTGATGCAAGTTTCTCATGCTGGGAGAAGAAGCCTAATGAAAGCAATGAATTCTTTAAAACAAAATTAATGGGCTACCATAAAAAAGTCTTTAAATTCTACATTGGTTGTCCTGGTTTTGGTGCAGACAGGGTTAATTTTTGCAGCGGCTAGGAGGGGCATGGCCAGGGCCCAGAAGTTATTCTATACCACCTAATGCCATTGTTGGGGGTGGGGGAAAGGGACTCTCTTCTGAGGAGAAGGAGTTCTGGTTGAGAAAAAGCAGTGGGTGAGCCATCTAGTAGTGTTTGTTGTCATGGGCATTTTTGCATGTGAATCACTCTCTCTTTTGTACACTTTCATTATTAATATTGTTGTTCCCAGTGTTCATTTTCTTATCTCATTGCTGTTTCCAGTAAATTGTTCTTATCTCAATCCGTGATCTTTACCTTTTTTTGCCTCCCATTGGAGGGAGTGGAGGAGGAGCAGTGTGGGTTTTTTTTAGTGAGAGTATTAAATCGGAGAATACCATTCCTAAACTATGACATTGGTTTATCTTACCTCATTATTTTCTGTTGAGGTTGTGCATACTTTTCTATTCAGGATGTGGGTTTTTTATTCTGTAGGGGTCTGTACAGCCCATCCTATGGGAATGGCACAATGTACTGTTTGTATGTTCTCTGAGGATGCTTGTTGGAGGTTTGTTTCTCCAGGAAACAAAATGAAGTCACCATAGCTAAAAGAATTGTATATGCTTTTTGTTTTATTGAGTTAAGAAGTGACTTTTCAGTCCTAACTGGCGGTTCCAGCTGAGAGCAGTTGGGAAGCTGATGTGGCTGTTGTCTCTGCACCATGACTGACAACAGGAGGGAAGTATTATGAATTGGAAGAAGAGACAATTAGACAGGTGCGAGTCCAGGTAAGAAAAGCCCAGGATGGGGGTGAAAGGAGTATGAGTAATGTTTGTATCATCTGACGGGAAGAATAAGTTGTGTGAGAAGTTGAGGAAAAAACAGCTTGATATTGTTTGGGGAGAGGTTTGCTGCCTTGGGAGCAGCAAATTGTGTATAAGCTATATTGGTAACTCCACTTTCTCCAAACAAAACATTGGAAAATGTTTTTTCTCATTTAGTTGTTCAACAGTACTGGCAAGATACAGCCTGCAGTGTGTTAAATGCATAGATGTGTGTGGTGAGATCAAGTCTGGAAAACTTGTAATGCAGTTTTACAGGACAAGGAATTGAATACATTTTAAATGTGGTAGAAAACAACTTGCGGTGGTGCTAATAATAGGAAAGGAAACAGGCTGGGGAGGGGATTTTTATTAGAAGCAGGATCTTTTTCCACAAAGCAACGATTGATTCATAAACCAGAATTTTCATTTTAGTTTGTGGGGTTTTTTTTCAGTTTTGTGGGTTTTTTTTTTTTTGGTTTGTTGTTTTTTGTTTGTTTTGTTGGGGTTTTTTACCTCCATGGAAAAAGACAAAGCAAAGACACTCTAATGAGCTCTCCAGTGGCATTGTTAACCTGGTTGGGTTTGGGTTTGGTTTTTTTTCTTTGACTGCTCATGAAAGGTGCTGAGTTGCTGGCAGCCAGTTTACTGAACTGGAGTCAACTTTGCCATTAGTACACTCTCAGGTCATTTCCAGAATATTCCTAACTGGCCAGCTGCTGCCTTGGACTATTAAAACCTGATACTTTTTTGGTATTTAGCTTCTCTGAGAAGGCTTTTAACAAGAATATCTGTTAGTGAGAATTGTCCGAGCTCCTGGCTCCTTGGCTGCTGATAATTTACCTTGTTGGGGATATCTCACCAGTACCAGAATGAGTTATTGACTGATTTTCAGCTTAAGTGGGAAGTTGACTGAAACTTTTTATTGGTGTTTTTGTTTGGATATCAAATATGGTATTTACAGAAAGAAGAGTAATAACAAAGGATGGATTAGCTTTTGCTGTAGATAGCATCTGATAAGACTACTTGAAACTTTCTGATGAACTGCAATGAACTACTGTTTATTTGTGACACCATTTGCTGCTAATACAAAAAATGCTTCCAGTTCTAAAGAGTTCAAAATCCCATTTCTCATTAATAGTGATCTTTCCTTTGAAAAATACAGCTGCTATACTGGTGACAGAATGTTCTGTTCTTGTTAAAATGAGACTTTCCTTTCAGAAGAGACTTTATCCTTTCATCTACCAGTTTACTGTCTTTAAAAATGAGTATGTCCCTTTGTGTGAAGGAGAGCAGCAGCACAGAAGGGGAAATGCTTGTTCAGTGTCCAGCAAGATGTCTTGGGCAGCAGCAGTAGGAACTAAACTCTGTATTTCTAGAGTCCAAGTAAGTTTCTTTAAGTTTTTCCCTTTTTTGTTGCAGCCTACCTTTCAGATACAGATTTCCTGTGACCATCAGTGAGAGTTTAGGTGGCTTCTTTGCTCTCTGGTTAAACTGAAAGTGATGCTGAATGTCAGATGCTATTTATCCCAAAATGGAAAATAGAGTCTTTCTAGCAAATCCAATTTTTCTTGAATGCATCATTTCATAGAATCTCTACAGTGAGCCAGTGTTTCATAACACACTATTGATTTATTGTTCAAATGCCACAATCTTCCACAAGGAGGTCAAAGGATAAAATTTATGGATAATTTATGGCTTAGAATGAAGAACATAGATATATCTCTAAAACAACTGACAGTTAAGTTATAGCATTTTATTTTTTTTTATTGCATTGGCAAAAGTGATATTTCATCAGGTACACTTGGGCTGATGTCCTGCACACTCTACCTGTTGTTTTCTAAATGTACTAAAAGCTGACACCTAACATACTTGCTGTAATGCATGCAAAGATGCTTCTGAACAAAACCAGTGATTAGTTTGGGCTGAAAAATTATTTCTTTAGTAAGAATGGCATTAAATTGTTCATTGCTTACACTTCATGTTTTAAACTCTGTCATCACTAATTAATCTCTTAGACTTGGGCACTGTAAATATGCAAGGACAGATATGTTTTTGGCAGTCATTCTTGTGGAGATGTATTCATGAGCTGATGTAAAAGGACTAGGTCATTAGAGGGCAATTTTCACAGCAAGATGGTCAGATGGAATACCTGCCAGCTTTGTTTTCTGGGGGCTTATACAACACACAATTTAAAAAAAAAAATTGTCCTCCCCAGTAATTAAGACACAGATTATAAAATACTGGTTAGTCAAAGCCCTGCAAAAGGCTACAATTGAACTGACTTGGGCTCAGTGGTATCACAGGTACCTCCGAGATGTCTGCAGGTTGGGTATCTTCACAAATTGCCCTGGATGACTTTCTTGGCTTTCTTTTCTTTGGGTACCGAAAGCCAAGATGATCTGCTGTTACCTCCAGGGATATCTGCTCTCAAGCCACTGTCTATGGGGACACAGTCCTCTGTCTCTTGAAGTGATACTGTGGGGAACTGGGGGCTTGCTGGTGTGCCTTGGGAGCACAGGTGTAAAGGCTGCTTCATTGGATTGACCATCAGTGCATTGTGTCTATCAGAGTTGGATTTATTGCTGTGAAAGATTTAAGGATAAAGTTGATTTAGCTTAAGGTGTAGCTGGCAGCACAGGAGGAGGCACACTGTTCAAGGAAAAGCTAACAGTTGAGATGATCTCAGGGTTTTTCAGCACCTTAGCTAGCTTTTACCTCT
Source organism: Eulacestoma nigropectus (assembly GCA_013397775.1). Lineage (NCBI taxonomy): Eukaryota > Metazoa > Chordata > Aves > Passeriformes > Eulacestoma > Eulacestoma nigropectus. The sequence goes on along the minus strand of VZTE01000846.1, from coordinate 1,722 downwards.
CTTTCACCCCAGTTTAGATGGACTGTCCCTCCTTTTTTTAATTTGAAATTACCCTCTTGCTTTGATTATGGAAGTCCCTGCCTTCTAGCCTTACATTGTCCCTTCCACCTACTCCAGAGAAAGGGAAGATACAAAACGAGCTCTGTCCCTTTTCCTTAGAGGTGGTGAACGAGAGTGTCAAAGCCAAATGCCCTTCCCGGTAAGGCCTTGCAAGACCTCCCCTCCTACTTTCTTGGTGTTGAGACCTGAGACGCATTGGATGTGTTGCTATATGACCTCTTTTCTTGCACCCCTTTCTCTTTTGTCTTGTGTTTGCTATCTCGATACATTCCCACCTCAGCATTTCTGGAGACCTACTTTTAAAGCAGGACACAACAAACTATGAGGAATATAAAACATGGGTGTTGTATCAAATTTTTAAGTTTTCTTGTGAGCATCATGGAATAGCTTACCATGACACTCTAGCTTGGGGAATATGAAGGGAGGCTTGGATGGTTTCCTACCCTTCACACGAATGCTTTTGCAGTCTCTTTTTGCAGTAGTATCACAAATAGATGCCTTTACATATAAGTCTATGGGCATTAGCATTGTCTCATTCCTCAAATCTTCAGAGGAATAGCTGGATATTCATGGTGTCTTAAAGGCCTAAACAGAGCCATGGGCATTGCTGACAGGACAGCAGCAATTTCATGTTGTCAGTTAAGGTGGATATCTTGATGCTGAGTAATGAGCACATCATTACTTTTTTTGAGCTACTTTTTTTCAGCTCTAATTGTCTGTTATTAAGGGTTTGACACCTGAGCATAATTCACTCTTATGGAATAATTGATTAAACAGCAAGCCTAATGAAAATAACAGCATGATTCTTCTTTTGATGAAAAAAAGTGAAGTGTAGGTTCAATTTCTGGCCAGTTTGCTTGCCTTACTTTCTGGCATTGACTGCCTTGTACACAAGTTCTTATGTACCCATCAGCTGAATTTTAATAAAACAAAACCAAAAACTTTTGTAGCAGAATTGCATATCCAGTATCTTAATGATCCAGATATTAAAATATCAGAAATCCCTTGTTTCGCAGCCAGAACGTAAAGCTGTATCTCTGACTGACCAAAGAGACTTAGCTGGGATAGGACTAAAACCAAAGCAGTATTTCCTAGTGTGCCTTCAGTGAAGGGTATTTCCTTCTGGCAGAGATGGAAGATACGCAGCTCAAGTAATACTTGGTAAGTGGTCCCTGTTCTGATTCTGTTAAGGGGAGGAGAGGCAATTTTTGCCTCTCCTCCACAACTGTGGAAAGGAACTGGGTTCTAAACATACCCAAAAGCAAGATTTAAACACAAACGAGGTTAAATGTTGGGATCCAAAGTAATAATACAACTTTATTATTTATAAAAGAGGAAGGAAAGAGAGAAAATAGAAGAGTAGGAAAAATACACAGAATAATTATGAGACGCACAGGAAAGGGGTTACCAGCAGTATGGGTCCAGCACTGGCTCATGAGTGCGATGGGGGAGTCTGTGTTGAGTGCGATGGGGGAGTCTGTGTCGAGCGCGATGGGTCTTTCCTGGGGAAGTTCTTCAGAGAGCTGCCCTGCAAGGGAGCAGGGCCATGGCAGCAGGACCAGCATGGAGGGACACCAGCAGCCTCACAGGAGCAGCCAGGACAGCAAAGGACAGCACAGCACAGCAAAGATTCTGACACTATTGTGTTGGTTTTGCACAGCC
>VZTE01000845.1:2906744-2940582 GCA_013397775.1 Eulacestoma nigropectus | reverse complement strand
CGGCCCCGCCCCGCCCGGCGGCTCCCGCGACGCGCGCAAGTTGCGGGGAGCGCGGAGCCGCCTCGCCCGCAGCGCCGGGCAGGGAGCGCTCGGGGCGGTGCCGGAACTCGCCCCGCCGGCTGCCGCCTCCCCGCCCCTCCCCGCCTTCTCTCGTTTCATTTTTGGCGGGGGCAGCGCCGGCTGCGGAGGGAAAGGCTTCGCTCTCCGCGCTCCGGGACCGGCGCCTGCCGCGGTGCGGATGCGTATGGACGAGTCCTCGTGAAAACAGCTCCTGACGTTTCTCCCCCCCCCCTCAAAAAACCAAACCCAAACAAACCACCCACCTTGGATAATTAAAACGGTAAATCTAGCTAACTTTTCATTATCTTGCTTGCTGTGTGCTGGTATATGTAGATATTTATTTATCTGGCTTCGTTTCGTCATCCTTTGGCTTTTGTTAATTATCTGATCTTGTGCTGCCGGAGAACTTGAAATATTGGGGTTTGGAACAGAGCAGGACTCTGTTTCTGCTTTTTCCTAAAGTTGGACTGAGGAAGGAGAATGTTCCTAGTTCATACCAGCGTTGTGAGTATGTTTACCTGCTTTATCAACCTGAACGTAGCTGAGATTTCCTGTGGCAGCATCCTCTTGAGTTTGCTTTTCCTTTAATTTTTGCCGACAATACAGCAAAGATGTGTGTGTGCTACACACATGCAATCCTGTAGGCTGATTTTGTCTGCTGGCATTCACGGCTGAGATGCCAACCAGGCTTTGAATCTCTCTAGTTTATGATGTTAACAAGTGAGCTGTCTTCTGTTTTCATCCTAATTCAACTTGTAGATTCTGCCAAGAGATCGTCCAAACCAAATCAAGTGGTATTTCTTAGCCTTGTAATTATTTAGTTGCCTTTTCAGGGGATAGAAGCATGCTCTGGTTTGTACAGGTCACACAGTTTGTGCAGCTTCATAATCCAGAGGGCTTTTGTTTGACAGGATATTCATTTTATACAGTCCCTGTATTGGTTGGACGCCTTATGAGACTGGGCAACCCCAGGCTTTCTGCACATCATGAAAAGCAACTTTAGGAGATTATATGTCTTTGCTTTGTCAGGTATCATAATGCCACAGATATTTATGTTTGCTACTATTAGCTATTCTTCTTCTTGGAGTACTAATCCAGCAGATATTTACCCAAGGATAATAAAATTGAGAGGTTAGTTTAAAAAAAATCATTGTATACATGGAGAAAAGACTGCCTTATTCTCATCAAATAAGAGAAAATGAGAGTGTCAGTTACATAGTTGCTAAAAATTACTGACCTGAACTTTGCTGTAAAATATGAGCTAAACTTCCAAGTCTAACTTGGGAAAAACTTAGCTCAGGGTAGACTCTGTTGCTCTTCATTGATTTTGTTTCTTTCTTTTTTGAGAAGGCAATCATGTGTTGATCTACCTACCCGTACATGCACGAGCATATTCACCTGCACAGGCACACATCTGATACTGCCTAAGTGCAGGACTTGGGAGCTGAGTTTTTGAGCCACAGAGGACTACAAACAATGAAGGGGGAAAGGAAAAAGGAGGAGAGATTTACAATATTTGCTTTTGAGCACATATTTTAGGGACCTTACCTTGGAAATGAGTCTCAGTAGTCAAAGAGAGGCAGAACCCCACGTGCACCTGGCACAGCTTCTGCTCTGAACTGCTGCTTGCTGTGATTACATCTGTATTTAAATAAATCTTTGAAAAACTTGTGTTCATCCATCATTTATCTTGTTAGTTTTGGAAATGGGATAAGATACGCATTTGCTGGTTAATTTGGTCTGCTAAATTCTAAGATCTGTTGACCCAAGAGACAAGTACTTTGCTTAGGGGCTAAAAAAATTATTTTTGTTCACAGTCATACAAACTGCTGTGTGCTGACGCTGCACGCTTCACTTCTTGCAGTGTGGCATGAAACAGGAATGTGGAATTAGGAGTCATTGTTTCTCCTGCACACAGGGCTTAAAAGGGTTAAGTGATTGGTGAGCAGCACTGCTCAGAGCATTAGCAACTCCAAGGAATATTACCTTCTGAACACTTGCAAAGGTACAGCCTTTGCCGCGGGTTGTTTTAAGGTGCTGTAAGTAGACTGCTCTTGGTACCTCTGCCTCTTCACAATTACCATTCACATCTTCTCTCTTTGGTGGGATTTCTGCGAAGTCTAGATTTCTGCCAAGCCTGTCGTAAATATCTGGAAGTTTCTTCTTTTTGATTGTGGAGACTGAAGCACTTGGAATGTCAAAGGAGGGAAAAAGGTAATCAGCTCCAAGCCATTGTGAAGAGTTAATACAGTATCTAAAATAGGATTTCTGACTTACCTAAAAGTGTGCTTTTTTAGAAGGAGATTAATCAAGGCTTTGTTGTTTTGGAGTTTTATTTGTAATTATTATTATTCCCAGACGTTTTGGACTCTGCAGCTCTCACTGCCCTCAGTGAAACCTGCAAATAAGCAAGTTTTTTTGCATGCTTCCTCCTCCTTCCTCCTCTGCGAGCTCCAAATTACCTGTTTTTTCATCCAGGCAGCAAATCAAAGGGCTGACAGAATACAATCAGGCAGGAGGCACCCAGTGCGTGTAGAATCTGATTTCTCAGTACCAAGATTCCTCTTGAGCTGGGGTTCTAGGACATCTCAGGTGCTCATGGCATTTTGTGCTGATTCCACATCTAAGGGTGACATACCACTATTTTAGTGTTTGAGAGAGCATAAGTGATTAAAATGCAGATATTTTTAATGACTTACTGATGCACAGCTGTTAGAAGTGACAAATGAATTTATTTGATCTGAAAGAGCAACACCTTTTTGCCCTAATTTTCTCTAAGGTATTTACTGGAAAAAAGCCTTATATGCTGCCAGGTTCAGTGGTTTGCCCTACTATTAACACCTCACCCAGAAATGGGGGGAAAAAGGCATAGCTTCAAAATGCAAGAAAACCTGACTTTAAGACAGCTTTAGCAGTTGAAATCAGTTTTTATACCTTTGTCTTTTAAATGACTAATCTCTTTCTGTGGGTGTCCATTTAACCTGTGATATAACTTTAGAAACTGCTGGAGGCAATTTATACTATAGGATCTGAGGTGATTAACATTAGGTACACATATATATAAAGCATTTCAGTGTTTGATGGGTTGATTCTCTTGGCTTTGGATGCCTTTTTCTTTTTTTTTTATGTCACATTCTCATCTGCAGGGTAATTTACGAGCACAAGCAAAGGTTACAGACTCCTTAATTCAAGCTTCAACTGTTATTGCATTTTTATACAAATGCTCGTTTTCTTTGTCATACCATTTAGCAAAAAGGATCAATGTGATCCATTATCCTCCAACTATTGCGTGAAAAAAAAGTGGTTTTATCAAAAACGTGTCCCCTGGTTGTATTTTTTTGTAAACTAATTATATATGTCAGACATAATGTTGCCCTCTGCTATTACATTATGTTTCCAAATGTAATAAAGTTGGGGAAGTTTCAATGCATGAAAAAAAGAAAGTATTTTTTCCATGGGCATTTGATGTCCATGGTTGGAGATTTGCTCCTGGCAGAGAAACAAGTCCTTCTGCCTATACAATTCACATTTTAATTAAAACCAGGGCACATTTCAGAAAATGCTAGTAATGTATATTATATATATTGAATTGCAAGTGTTATTTTCTTGATGGTTCCTCTAACAAATTAATGATGGAGTAAGAGAATGGAATTGGAGGTCATTTCCTCCACATTCTCTTTAGGTCCTCAGTTCTGCAGTTCCTAGGGGAAGAAAAGCACATGGGAGTACAGGGAAATATGCAGACCTAGACCCCCTAAGAATTGACTAAACGCTTTTGAGTTTGCCTTGCCTGTAGTAGGAGTGTGTCACGTGGTAATTTGGGAAGCTTACTGGGAAATGGAAGAGTTATGAAATTGGGTTTGACTCCTACAGCTGTGCATCCCTGTGTGCACATTTGCAGGTTTTCTGTAGGGGAGAGGTCGAAAACCCAAAATTAAAGTCAGGATGGCTAACTTTAAATAGGCTTGCTCTGCCACGAAGGAACAGCTGCTCAGCACCACAAAAAGTCCAACAGAAGGACTCCCACTTCACTGGCTCCTCTGAAAAATGGGAGGGTTGGAAAAACTTTTTCAAATACGAGCAAAAGTAGCCTTGTTGACCATGTTTAAGTATTGTTTCTTCTTGCCAAAATGCAAGATGAGCTTTGAAAGTTTTCAGTGGCAAGCACCCCCAAATTTAAGACAAGGCTTATCAAAGTGAAAAAATGGCTAAGTTTTTTTTTTTCATATTGCTAGAATTTTGTGCCTAATTCATTGTGTTTTGTAAGAAACCGTTACTGCACTATGTTAAATGGCAGCGTTACATTTCCAGGCTTTGACTGAACTGGATTTGTGTTGACTGCGGAGAACAGAATGGTGTGATGGTGAAAGCATCCAAAAAGAACCAGCCAGTCAGCTGGCTCATGTACAAACACAGCAGTTATGCCCTAAGTGCTAAACTGTTAAAAAGTCATTCTCTGCCACAGGGAATATTGGATTGCAGAGTGACAATCCTGCTATTGAGCCGTCTACGAGGTGCAAAGAGGGGCCAAGGTGATTCAGCTACCTACTTGCATAAATAAGCAGGTGTCTGTGCTTACATATGTACAGAAACACACAGAACAGTTCCATGGAGGCCAGTACAAAACCCATGTGAATGAACAAAAATTTGTGATGAATTGTGAAGGAATATCGGGAGGATGACCTCCTGGAGAAAGAGAAAAGGAGAGCAGAAATGAAAACTAAGAATCACAGAAGTATCTGATCCAGTACGTAGATTTTTCACATGGGTGAGAAGGGTTGCAACTGGCTACCTCAACCAGAAATGCTTATGCAGTGATGAGAGGGGATTATAATTTGATGGAGTTCTTCCAAAGGGTACTTTGTACCTACTGAAGTGTGGTTTCATTTGGCAGTTTCTCCTGACTTGAGGAGAACTTCCAAACTCTGCTGCTATAAGTCACAATCAAAAATATGACAATGTTAGAACACTTTGACCTTCGAAATAGAATTTGAGAGTATTAAATTACTGTACCTGTAACACAGTCGTGTCTGCAATAACAATTACAGGCAAAAAGACAAGAGTCAGAATCCCCTTCCCCTTCTTTACAGTAGTGGAAATAAAAGTTCATTTTAGTCAAGTTTCATTGCTTTTCCTTTCTTTCTAGAGCTGTCTGTAGCTGGTTCCTACAGCAGCTGAGTGAGCAGAGCAGGACAGTTGGCTTGGGTCTTTTCATTGATGGGAATGCCAAATGTTCCTGCTTTTTGTTCCCTCCCTCTGACAGAGGACACGGTGTTCAGTGAATCACTCTTATGGCCAGCAGCAGAACGTGACTTCAGCATCACCTTGTATTTTCTGTCCTCCCAGTCCTGCTGTTTTTCTTGCCTCACAGCAATTAGGTTTCAGGCAGACCATCCTTCCTCATCCTCCGCTGTTTGAGTTTCCTGGGTTTTGACTTGCTGAATCACCACTGATTGCACTCACGTAGATGCACTGACACTGCCCTGCCTGGAAAACTTTCTGTGTGGGCAGCAATAATCCTATGGGCTGCTGTTTCTGCCTGAATCCAGAAGCCAATGTGCATGACACTTACTGGAGGGTGGCTGTAATTCATAAAAGCAAGCATTTTCCAGTTTTAAGTGCAGACGATTTATTTGTATTATAACCATATTAGTTAGTCTCTAGATGCGTACATTTGGGCCATAATTCAATCTTTCACTGGATAAGAGTGATCCTTCCTCTAGGAGGAAAGAAACACATTATTCTTTTTTTTTTTTTTACCTAGCACTGTTGATTTGATAGCATTAAATCCATCCAGTTTATTTGTATTAAGAGTAAGATTATCTCTAAATTTAATATGAGGAAAAAAGTAGCTGTCAATACTCATTTTCTTATCCTTATCTTTGTGCTAGATTATAAAAGAGCAGCCTGGCTTGGAGAACCACTGCAGTAGGCAGTGATGGAGCCCACGGAGTACAAGTTTGTCACCTCACTGCAATGACTGTGGCTCACTGAGTCACTGATGAGAGAGGGGTGCTCTGAAACCAGCAGAGACAGCTGAAACAGGGAGGTTTGTGATCAAAATATGATCCTTGAGAGAGATTTCAGGCCATGGTTTACTGGTAACTCAACCTCTAGAGGACGTAGGCTAACTTGGACCTCATCAGTATTACTTAGAGATGCAGCCCAGTCAGTTATCACAGTATCTTCCTCTAATTTGTTTTATAATAAATCCTCGTAAATACAGCACAAGCTTTTAACAGTGCCACAGACACAAAGCAATAAATGTGTGTTGGGTGAAAATACTAGGAGTGTGTACCATTGTCTGGAAAGCTTTAATCAAAAATAGCTCATTATAACAACTATTGTCAAGTTATAAACCTTACACCACTTATGATTGTTCGGGAGACTCTCCTGGGTATCCTGAAGTGTTTTAATTAATAGTTTAATAAAAATTAGTGTTTAATTATTCATTAACAGTTGAGCTGAGGGAATAACCTGTACAGTTGGTAAGCGTGCAGGTGATAAAAGGCTGAGGAGGAATGCAAATGGATGGAACGACTGAGTTAGAATTAAAGGCTGTCTTGAAAAATGCAGCTGAACAGAACAGGTATCAGGGATGCTCTTGGGCAGGAACAACCAAGAGTGCAAATTTAGCAGTGGAAATGACTGGCCGGGCAGAGATGACACCCCAGCAATATCACAGAGCTGCTTCATGTTCTGATGATGTAACTGGCGGATCCTTTTTGAAAAACTGCTACACGACCCTCCACATCCTGAACCTGGGAATGTGGGGAAGAGAGAGAGCAGGGCTGCTCTGCAAGGGGGATATGCTGGGAGCTGAAGTGATCCCAGCATGGGCATCCCTCACCGAGGAGACACAGCCAAGCACAGGCAGGCAGAGCCAGGTGCCCATAATGGGACCAGTGACAGCCCCAGAACAGTGAGGGGATGAACCAAGGGAGCAGCCACAAAAAGTGACAGACATTATTCAGTGACATAGAAAAAATATTCAAATGTACCGGAGTAAACAAGCAAATCATATAATTATCCTCTCAAGAAAACAGGAACGTCAAACTTTAGAAGTCTAATAGCATTTTGGTCTCTGCAAAAGATGCATTTCAGGCTGTTGATTTCTTTCCTAGGGAAATTACTTCCATTCTGTCCTCTCTAGTGCTTGTATCTACATAAACAATCTTCTGTATTAGGCTTGCCCAACACAATGGCATCGTTACCATTTCTTCTGCACAAAGAATTTTTACATTAGGGTCATAAATCAAGCTCCTTCTCACTCTGCCTTTTACTGAAGGCTTTTAATTTTTTTTTCCAGTTAAGTCTCACTCTTGTCAAAGACTGTACTGCAGGTCTTACTATGAAATTACCTGAAGACTGACAGTTGACAGTGGCAAAAAGGGCCCCTGCTGTTTTGTAAAAGACAAAATGTGTTTCTTTTCATCTAGACCAAAAGCCATATGTCATTATGGGGTTTTGGCCTTTTTTTTTTTTTTTAATTAATATTTTAGGATGTTTATATCTAGAATAAACAACCATTTTCTATTCACAACGAGGATCTGTGTCTACACTGTCACTTCTCTGATTTGTTGTTACGTCCCTCTCTCCTGACCATCAAAACTGTATCAACTTGAGTTTGTTTGGACCCTCTTATGGAGAAAACCAATCAGTTTCCTCCAAGACACAAGCCAGATGTAGGATTTAGAGGTGATTTGATAAGGAGACCATTTCAAATCAGCACAAGAGCCAGGACCATATCCAGATTTGGATCTTTCTGTCCTGCACAGTGTTTTCCAGTACACTTCCAGCAGATCTATCCTCAAGGGCTCACAAACCTTCGTGCCATGTCCAAGGACATGCAACTTATCTCCCCTTTGACATTAGACTATCAAACTACCAATCCACTGGTTCAGCCCTCGTGTCAATTCAGCTATTTTGAACCACACAATCTCTAAAAAACAGTGGTGAGGTCTTTCAGCTACCTGGCCCTGAGTTAGAGGCCACACAGTGTGGGCACAGCTGTTTGTTCCCACTGCTCTGGACGGAGTTAACAGGAATGTTGCGGGCACCCGCCCCACTTCAGCTGGCAGCAGGGAACTCTCAGCAAGAGACACATCTTTTCTGCTTGTTTCAGAGATTTGTGATTCAGGATTAAGTTTTTTGTTTGCATTTCAGATTTTGTCAATGGCCTAGAGACACCCTAAGATTTCTCCTTGGGAAAAACAGATAAGGCTCTCCTCAGCCCAGGGCAAGGCAGTTACCACTGGCAGATGCCAAAATGAAACAGCTAGATGAGCAGCCCAGGATGCATCCATTAGCTTTTGGCACAAAAGTCAGTGGTGCTTTGAACTCTTTGTAAAGACAAATCTGACCTACAGAATACCTATATTTGGATCCAGCTGCCAAAGAAAGACAGGTAAAGAGGGCATTAAGCGTGGAGCCTGCTCGTGACTGTCTGTAGTGGCAGCCAGCACCTAGAAGTGTTGGGCCATCCAGGTCCCTTCGTAGCAACAAACAATGGGAGCCTTACAAATGCTGTCACCTTCCCACAACATGACTCTCTCTTTGGTGAGGCAGTCACACAGTCCCTCCTGAACAACAGCCCGGGCTCTGTGTGTATGGTAGTGGGACACAATCTGCTATTCACACTGGAATTCTAAATCCACTGAAGTCGCCCAAAAGCCAGGAGTGTCATCTGCACTTAGATATGTGATCTTTAATCAGCGGCAACAGCGCCGGGTGTATATCTTGTTTTTAGGATGACCTACGAAGCTGTCAGCTGTAGCTGCTTGACCTGTAACAGGTAATGCCATCAGGAGGAACAAGCACTAAAATGAAACATAGCTTTCCTTGCTTTCTCTAACATTCATCTGACACTTCTGAAGGCTGGAGCTGGGCAGCACAACTGCACACAGAGTGCAAGTTCACTACGAAGGTGCACCTTAATCACCTCTTTCTAGTGGGCTAATGTTTCTTCTCTCAGTTCTCAGGCAACATGTCCAGCCTGCTACTCATTAGCCCTATCCTTGATCTCGTACTGAAATTATTTATTGGCTCTCCTGGTAGTTTGTTAGACTAATGGCACTCGTTTCTTATTATGTACAGCTACACATAAGAAATAAGCAAACCACATTTAGACATTTCAGTCTACTAAATCTCACTAACAGAACAAAGAAAAGGAGTGCTTAGATGCACTGAAACTTCATCTGGTTTTTAGTATGAAGAAGCTAAATTCAAAAAAGGTACCAGAAAAGTGTGAAAAGTATTATTTAGGAAAACCAGGCATTAGACTTACAGTGAGATTCTTCGGGGGTTTTTAGGTATTATCCTTCAGAAGCAGCTGCTGTCTCAATGGCACACACCACTGGTTACATGAAAGATTCCTGTCAAAAGCACGACATGTAATTTCAGAAAAGCAGTCGTTAATTTCTGGCTTCAAAAGCCAATAAAGTATGTCAGTCATTGATGACAATTAACAAAAATTCTGAATGTAGTGATGATTTAATCTCTAAAAAAAGAAGGGAGGATAAAACGTGTCTTGTACATTTTGAGGGTTATATGGGTAAACTAGAGAGTTTTTGTCAACACATTCTGCCTTCAGCTTCAAAATGTTTCTTATCTTGTGTTCTGAAGAGCTTCAAATTGTTTATTGTCTTGTGTTCTGAAGAGCTAATGTTAAAGAACCACTATAACTGATAGAGGACATAATAACTTTAGTGGACCATATATCCACCAAAATTATGCCATTTAAAGAAGCAAAATTATTTCTGGATACACCCAAATTTTTTTTGCCAGAACAAACCTTAACCAAACATGATTGAGCACAGAGATTTGAAGGTTTTTTAACAATCCTATTACAGCAGTAAAGGAAGATAGTTGCAACAGGATGACTGTATTTCTCTTTCCCTAATAGTTCAGTAATTGGAAAGCACAGCCCAGACATAACTTCTTGCTCCTGGGGGTTTTTCATCTTGCAACGGTTTTAACCTCACGAAGGACCACTGTCACAGTCTCCTGCTCCTTCTGCTCATTACAGGCTGTTCTCAAACAGGCTTGGAGCCACAGAGCAGCAGCAAGAAGAGCTCTCTAACCAGCTTTTATGGCAGTCCTGAAGATAGAGATGCTCTGGTTCAAAGCCCTTTTATCTCCATTCAAGAGGAGGGCCTGAAATGGGCTTAGGTTAGTGCTGTGAGGGGCAGTGGGAAGAAAGCAGCGCTTTGTGTTGCGAGGTGTGCAGGTACCCACACTTTGAACTGCTTTATCCATCCCCAGCACAGGCAGAGCTGACCTCTGCTGGAATCAAAGAGTATAGAAAGTAAATCAAGGGATTTGATTTATGTCCACACGAAGAGAGGAACATATTTTTGGCAAACTCCTCATTCCTTTAGGAGAAAATCCCATTAAATTCTTCTTTCTCAAGACCTGTTTGTGAAGGCTGGTGGATGCAACATGTGCTAAATGGGAAAAACAACACAGCAGAAGCACGGGGTCTGCGTTGCATCCACTTGCAAGAATGGGCTGTGTCTGCTTTATTTGGACATATCCTGAGGCAAGGATGGAGAAAGAGGAGGATGGGTCCTGACTCTCTTTGGAAAACGCTTTCCACTGCAGACCCACAGAGATGCTTCTCCCCTTCTAAGGACTCGTGTGGTCTCCACTACTGCAGTATCACCTGGGTTTTACTGAATGTCCATCCCACTGCAGTCTGTGAGGTTGGAAATGTGACTGTTCCTTTCATTTTACTGATTCAGAGACAGGGGCAGACCCCTGTCTGTGGATGATGTAGGAGGTCAGGGAGTTTGCCTCTCATCTCCCCAAATAACACAGCAATGATGCTGACTGACTTCTCGCGTGTGTGGTGAGGATGAACTGGTGACCTTCTGCAGTTACCAGGACCATTGCAACACACCCAATCAGCTCATAGCAGTCAAAGGCTTTTTTTAGAAATTGCTCATCTCTGCTCCATCAGAAAAGTCACAAGAAAAACTTCTTTATGAAATATCCCAAAAACAGCTTTGGCGAGAATTTATCTGGGAAAATAAAGAATTAAAATGGACTTAAATACAGAAAGATGACAAAGCCACCATTTTTCTGACCTGAAGGCATCAATCTGCTGAAATCTGACTTCCGTGTAGCAAAGAGGTACATAACCAAGAAAGAAGGGAACAAAACTATTTCTTCACTTCCCTCGTAAATCTATGAGGTATCTTGGTGGAAGTGGCACAGAAATATAGATTGAAATTCAATTCAACAGCATAGAGCCTAAGTTAAAGTTAGGCAGACAGAGAGACGTGATGAAAATACACGTAGGACGAAGCACCATTTACACAGGAAGGAGCACTGGAAACTTCAGGAGCTGCTTTAATTCATCAGAACTTACTTCACATAGAAATGTAGTTCTGACTTTTTACTGCCAATTCTTTTCATAAAAACTGCACTTTTTTTTAGTTGTGACCAACTAGGTTGTTCCCTTAACTGTTACTGAGAGAACTACTTATGCAATGACATAATTTAGTGATGCCTTTTCTGCATCTTAATGTGTAGTACACCTGTGACTAAATGATTTTTACTTTCTCATTTTTTATTGAGACAATATTGTGCAGACTTCTTTGGCAGGAACCTGACATAAAGCTCTGTCTGTGAAGCCCAAACACATTTACTTTCTGGAAACTCATCCATTTAATCTAGAGGAGCATAGATCATTTGAAGAATGATAAAATTACATGGTCAGCCTGAAAATTAAGCCATTTATATGAAGAGGTTTGCTCTTATGCAGCTGTAGGTATGAGTCACTGACCTAAAAAGTTAAGGCATTGCAGGAATATTAAGAAAATAAAAATAAAGAATTTCATAAATTGGTGAAGTAATAAAAGAAGACAGGAAATAAAATACTTGTTTGTCCTGACTGAAACAGAAAGCTTCTTTCTGTGGTAATGAGAACAGATCATACCCCTCATGTTTCCTGTTACAAATCTTCTGGCCCAACACCTGTCAAGTGCAATTGCTGGATGTTCTGCCCTTTAAAGAGCTGTAGGAATCAATGATCAAGGATCAAAAAGTATTGCTTTTGCTTTCAGTAAAGAAGACTTTGCCACTCTGTCTCCTTTCTTCAGACTCTTCTCTTCCTGCCTGCAATCACTGCCAGCTCATAAACAGCTAAATTGCAACAAGGAAATATCCTGGAGGGGTGGAGAGGACCTTGTGGGCAGAACTGTCCTCCTCAAACACAGCTACCTCCCAGCCAGGGGAGAGAACGTAGTTTTGGTTGAGAGTAGAGAGGGGAAAAGAAGGGGAGAACAATACCTTTTTTTCTTTCTTTGCATCATCACCTACCTCTAAAACCTGTCCTAAAAGGTGAAAATCAGTTTTGCTTCTGCCTCTGTAATGGAGGCAACTACAAGAATCTCCCCTTTGGCGCCTTTGAGGGTGAACTGTGTCACTCCGAGCTCTAAGGCAAGAGCTTCATCTCCAGGATCTACAGGGGAGCAGCTCATACTTTGCAATAAACTGGCTTGGAGTCAATTCAATTTAGATCAAAGTGATGATAATGCTTTAAAGGAACTAAAGAGGCAATTCGAGAGATGTTTCTGCCTTCTGGAAGGTTATCCGGCTAGCTGCCCGTATCCCTTAGGTTTGTTTGCAAATTTAGGTTCCAAGTTACTTCTAAGTGCCCCTTGTTCAGTTGCAATGTTTTTTGTGTGCAAGTGCTTGTCTTGTTTTTTATCCCGTTTTATCTGTGTGATTGCAGAGGTCAGTGGGAGGTAGAAGGGCCCCTATCAGAGCAAAGATAATACCTTAACAAATAAACTGTGAAGATATAAGTATTCCTGGTGCAGTCTCTCCTTTTCAGATTTAGACTCTGTGATGGAGAAGAGGCTGTACCACCGACTGTGCCATGGGGCTCTGTGTCTGATTACAAAAGTAAATCCATATTTATACAGGTTTTCCTACTGCTAACTTGCTGCCTCTCAGACACAGGCACACACCACCACCATCCCTTTATGCTCCTTGTCAGGGACTTATGAAGGCAGGGGGCTTGTTTTGGAGAACAAGGTTTGGATCCCACTGTCTGAGAGGCCTCTCCTCCTGGCACCATGCTGAGGAAACCAAGCTAGAGGATGTACAAAAGCTGCTGCTACCTCCAGCCTCACACAGGCTGGTTCTGGAGTTCCCTCCCCTGCCTGGTTCCTCTAAATGATGGGCATGGAGCCCACCTTGCCCTGGAGAACATGCTCCATGCCAGCAACTGCAAGGTGCATCTTCCTTGGCAAGAGGCAGGAGCTGGGCTGGGCTTGGGGATAGTGCCTGCTTGTCCAGAGTGGGGAGACAGAAAAGTCATTTCTGAGGCAGAGGAATCACTCATGGATTGCAAAAGTTCAGCCAGTCTGAGCTAAGCATTCCAGTAAAAGCTGTAATCAGATTGCAAATATACATATTAAACATGATCCTAAAGAGGCTGCTAAATCAAAATGCAATAGGATAAACACAGACAATGAGAAAAAGACGGAATAATTACAAGCCAGAGACTGAAACTTAACTTCTGTTATATCATCTACCTGTTTTTCCCTCATACCACCCCAGCATTCTTGCTAGATCTTTCTGAATCACACTTGTGATATATTGTCAGTTCAGCAGCAGCAGAGCTGGGGATAGGGCACCATGATTAAATCCTCACAGAGACTCTAACAGAATAAATCAAATTATGTAAGCAGTTAATTTTCATAATTTGAAATTACTTGTCTTTTATTCAGTCAGAGTCAATCTAGGCTATTAGCAACTACTTTGCAGTATTTTTAGACATAGTTTATGAATGCTATAAGGGAAGGCAGCAAGCCATTTTTGTAAGCAGGTTTGTAATACCAAGTCTTGCACTGGGTTATACTCAAAAGTCACTTCAAAAGTGATGGCAGAATGGTCAGTTCTGGGAAACCTGATAGGCCAAAGCACAGTCAGAAAAGTGAAAGCGGAATCAGAGAGCTGGTTTGAGAAGGGAAGAAGGGCAGAGAGCACACGGAAGAGCTTTCCACCCTGTGGAGAGCCCAAGGCTTCCCCTTCTCACAGCTCTGAGAGTCACTGCCGGCCCGCAGCTCAGGGGGTTTGGGTTTAGCTTCATCCTCTGCCAAAGTGTGTGACCTTGGTGTCACCATTTAGTCTCCCTGCATCTCTGACTCATAAAGCAAGGTGAGGAGCATTCTCCTGATTAACAAAGAACCGGGAATAAAAAACACATTGAAGAGTAAAAGGTACTTGATCTCTGCGAGGATGAGCCATTGCTCACACTGACAGAGCTTCCTCTGAGGAGCTTCCCTGCAGCTTCGAGTCAGGGATCCTCAGTCTGTTCTCTTGGTATGGGAACAGACAGAATACCTGCAAATAAGTTTTAAGCAGGACATGCAGTTCTGGAGGGCTCCACGTAAGAGATATGCCTCTGATTTTATCTATAGCCAGCCATAAGTTTAAAGGATGAGAATTCACAAATGGTGGTTTGGTATTACAGCTCTCCCCTCCCAGCAAGCTGACAGAAGGCTTTCGCAGCTGGTTCTGCAGACCTTCACAAGACCTTTCCATCTTCCCTGCAAGCAGCAATGTCAACTGAACATTGATTTTCAATGTGGCTTTTCATCACTGAAACGCTGACACTTTAATTATCAGGAGGCCCTGCACAGGTTGGAATTAGAAAACAATTACAAGTACTTATATCATAGAGCTTAGTACAGCAACTCCCAAAAAGTTATCTGAGCAGCGACACTTTTGAAGCTTGCTTGCTGTAGTTCTTGTTCTTACTAAAGTTTTCAGTCTTTCTGTTCCCTCACACAGATTCTCTAATGTCTAATAGTATGTTGAACATATGCTGTGGCCTTTCCATTAACAGGGGCTTGCCTTGTATCTACTTGTTTTCATCAAAGGCAAAGGGACTCTTAATCTCTCTGCAAGTTTAGTTGAAACTGGGCAATGAGTTCAAGAGCAGCTCATGGGGACTGACAGTGGCACAATCTTGTAACTCTTATTTCCCAAGGAAACTGGATTAAAAGGAAGCATCTGGCTATGTGGTAGGCTAATTTAAACCTTCCTTTTTGTTAGTTAAAAAAAAAAAAAGTGAGAAAATATATTTTTACGCAATGTTTACTAGCTGAGCTTCAGTCAGAGGGAAACTGACTCCTCACATTATTTTTTTTTCCTCATTAGTGGGTCTAGAAGGACAGGTTTGTGTCTTTGGATAACTAGAAGAAATTACTCTTTTAAAGTTCCCTCTTTTATTAATTACTGGCAATTTGCTTTGCCAGGGGTTTCCACGGCATGGTGTCTCCTTTGAAATAATTGCAAAATCATTCTCTCTTTAAGGTTGTTTTGAGCGACATGGTGGAAGTCTCCCATAGCCTGGTTTCCTACTGGAATTTTTATCCTTCTTGATTATAGGCTGTGTTCCCATGACAATTCCTGTACTCATGCATCCCAGAATTAGCTCCTAACACGTTCCAGCCTGATGGTACATTGAGCCCACTCAGTGCTCTGCAAACTACATGTACGCTCTAGGCTCTGAATATGTGGGGAGAGGAAGGTCTCTAATTTGGGTATTAAGGCTATGGGATTTAAAGATGAGAAAAGGGATGGACAGAAGGTAGTGGAGGGAGTAAAAGATGCCTAAGTTTATTCCTTTTTTAATTTTTTTTTTTTTAAATAGAAATGCCTCATGTCTGCAGGCTAAGAAGGGTGTATAAGAGTAGTAAGTATAAACTTTTGGTGAAATGGAACACTTGCTTGAAAATGACATCACTTTATCTTCAGAGTCAGCTGACAAGAAAAGCAAGTTCTATGTTTTGAGTTAACTTTTCCTGCAGCTTTCCTTCACTGAGCCCTCAGTTTACCTGCAAGGTCCCTGTTTCCATGAGAAGCCTGTGTGACATTTCCACTTTAAACACCACAGCATTCCAGCTGCAGAGCTACACACCTTCCTAGAGATCTCACCTTAGTCCAAACCTGAGGAATCTTCATAAAGACCTTCTCAAAAGGAACAGCTCTGTGCTCAGTCCCAGCTGCCAGAACAGTGCCAGAGCTGATGGCAACATCCAGCAGTGCCAGGAGCTGAGAAGGGAGCACCTGGGTACTCCACTACGGCAAGAGAAGTCAAGGTCCTTTGACAAAAAAGGCTCCCAGTAGGTGCTGCTTTGGCTCCAGATGGTGCTGATGGATTACTAGGAAGATCAGCATTGCATTCCCATGTTTTGCAGACAGCGTGAATGTTTCTCAGCCAGGGCACGATTAATTCCAGCCAGGACTCCTGATGGATCTTCCTGGGCATTAAGCACTGCTACCAGAACATGTTCAACCACTACAGCTACTGAGAGCCGCTCACTGACTCTTCCACCAGCAGTTACAGCTCACAGATTAAAGCTGTTCTGAGGCTTTCTGGATGTTTTGCCCCCAGCCTGTTCTCAAGAAGCTGTCCAGACTGGAGAAGCAAAACTCTTAAACATGTTTCCATCTGAGAACAGCCTACCATCTCACCATCTGTCACAACAGCACTTTCTAACATGTTCTTTTCCCTCTTGGTGCTTCTTATGCCTCTTCAAAGTTTGCCCTCTGGCATCCTCCAAATGGCACAGCAATGTTCAGCAGTGAAATATACCCCTTGGGACACCTGCATTTGTGGAGTGTCAAAAAGTCTCCTCCCTCCCAGATTTTTCTTGCTCAGTATGATGGTACTACGAGGGTTAAAAAAAACCCCAAAGCTTATTACAATGCAAGCATGGTTACCAAGATATCAGGTAAAGCAGAAAATGCAATTGAGATTGTAGTTTGCTTTACAGTTTGAATGATGCTCTGAGCTTTCAGCTACCTTTAACTTCTACAAGATACATTACTCGAACTAAGATATGAAAGATGCCTACAGATTTTAAGATACTCAGTTTGCATTAATTGCAGTCTTGCACTATTAATGATTTGAATTCAGAAACAATAATGCAAAATGTCTGTTTTTCGCTGTGCAATTTGCTCAGACCTTCAGATGACCTAAACCCAAATTTCGCGGATAATACACTCAAAGGCAAGAGTTTCTGAGGGGTCGCCTGTAAAAGTGACATTGACCTCTCATCCTCACAGAACCTCTGCGAGAAGCTCCCCACAGAATAATTGCTGTCTACTGCACCAGCTGCCATCGCCATCTCAACAAGACCCTTTCTGTTCCTTGGTCACAAACCTCCTGGTCAGATCTGTCCCACACTTCGGGGGCAGCCCACAGAGTTGCACCAGGAGGTTACCACCTATTTCTTCAACTCTCATCCATTTTCCAACCATTCAAAACCATAGAGGCACCTTCTTAGTCCCTGTGCCAGTGCTGGTCTCCAGGCTGAGCCCAGGAGGAGACCATAGGAGGGGAATTCCAGGAGTGAGGGAAAAACATTGCATTAGTGTTGCTATGGAGATGAAAATTAGCACAATAACTATTGTGTTCTGTTTCAAAGCTTCCCAGTCTTCAGTTTTAACTCCTTCCCCTACTCTACCACTGCTTCAGTTCTATCCCAGCAACATTCCAGCACACCTGACAGATTTCTGGGCCAGGAACTGGAAAGGGAGTGGCAGAACACATAAGAACATGAAGTCTGGGCAGGGACCAAAAAAGAAGGAGGAAAAAGTGAGGGAAGGCCTTGTAGAAAGAGGAGATGATAAAATAAAAGTGGAAAAATTAAAAAAAAAAAAAAAAGAGAGAGAGAATTATAAGAGGCAGGGATATGGAAAAATTGCTTTTGAAGATGGTACAGAAACAGAATTGGAAAATACTTTGGTAGCATATGGTCACCCTCTACCCTTCCTTAATGAAGCCCTGCCCCTCACAGAGAGCGATGCACAGGCTGCGCACACTCAGCAGTGAATACTGCGATCTCTTCCTTCCAGGATGCAACAGCCTCTCACTTTTCTTCAGCACTGAGAGGAAAAAGCAAAGCTTCTAGGAAAGAAATGTAACATCATGCTTTCTTTTCAGAGGACGAGCAAAAGTTAGAATTAATTTGATAATTTTAAAGTTTTCCATATCCACATGGTTACAATGAATTAGGTGGTTGTGTCATTTCCAACAGGGTTTGTTTCAGGTCCCTAAAGCTTGCACTGCTTATGGATGAGTTGTTGTTGTTGACTTGAGTTCAGTCCCTTCCAGAAAATCACCTGGGCTGTAAAAGTAAATCCCTGCCCTTCTGCAGAAGCACTGGACAAGCATTCAGGCAGGGTAATACAGATTCAGTGGAGCTTGTAGATGAAAATTAGGAAGACAAGGCATTTATGATCAACCAGGCTTCACAGCTACCCACAAGGGCACTAGAGGCAGCATCACCAGCTATGTAAAATGTCTCTGAACATCGCTTTCACCCACAGAAAATGTTGTCTCTTGCTGCCACAGCCCTTGTGCAAAACCCAGCGAACAAGCCTTGCTCGGTTACTTCTGGCTCTGCAGCAAGCACCCCCTTTGTTCTTCCACTCTTCCAAAATCTCATTCCTCTGCAGCCACTGAGGGTACAGCTGAAATTTTGTTTTGCCCAGCCAGCAAAAGACACCACAAACCAGGCGATAAGCAGACAATAGAATATATCTCCCAGGAGAACTGCAGGATGCCTGGTCCTGCCCAGCCACCCTGTGCCAGGGAGCATGGCCCCAGCCACAGGGAAAGGGGGTTGCAAAAAGGGCCTAAAATGTGGGGTACTCACACTTAACACCCTCATCCTATATCACATCCATTCCTAAAAGTGAATGCTGATTTCCTGAGCCCAGAAACTGAGCTATTGGAAGTTCATTTGGTGCAGGCAGAGCTCACAAAAGCTACCCCTTAGACTTTATCCTCCTTTGTCCCGACTGACGAAGCCTGATTGTTGTGGCCCCCCCGTCTGTGCCATGTCACACGCAGAGACAGCAGCACCCCCACGGGGATCTCACGGCACCACTTCCCTTCCCTGCTGCTGACAACAGCTGGAGAATGGGCATGGTTTGCAAAAGACACGTGCATGATACAGAAGACTTTTGAGTCTGTGTTGGGCTCCAGTCCCACCATTCCCAGAGCTTCCTGTATGATTTCTAACCACCTTTTGAGGGGGAAAAATGCCCACAATAAATTTCCCCCAGACCTTCAATATGAGAGACCAGCCAATCACAAGACTTTTTTTGGGGGTGCTGTGGTGTCAAAGACGCACTGCAGCGCAGATTTAAAAGGGTAGTGAGGAATGACAAATCTTGGCTATTAGTTGCTGTGCAAAAATTTTCAAATAAAACCATTATTTCTCATAACTTGTATTGCAGGCAAGCCTTCAAAAGTAGGGAGATGAATGTTTTCCCTTCCAGAGCTTAAAGAGGAGGAAAAGCCTTCATTCATTTACTGATTTATAAGGCATATTTTGTGGAAGCTTGAGAAAGTCCAAAACCAGAATAAGGTTCAGTGGGACTATCAGTCCAACTAAAGTTTCACTGCTACCATCTCATTTCCATCTCCTTTTCCTCCTCCAGCCTTGCAAAGGAAAATAGCTTTAGACTAAAAGTCCTACATCTGTTACTTCTGAAGGCTCATTCCCTTGCTTTCTTGTGAAGAACTACAGAAACACTTTCTTGAGAAAATTTCAAACCAGACACAAAACACAGAAAAACTACTCTTTCAAGCTCATAAAGTTAAGGAACAGGCTGTTGCAAATCAAGCCTTTCAATTAAAGTTTCTCCAGTCAACAAAACATCAGACTATCTTCTTATTATTAAAAAGTTACCTTATTAACAAATGATCAGTTTAAACTTGAAACTCCCATGCACTATGGAATGGCTGAAATCTGAAAATACAGGAATCATGGGGCTGGGCAAGTATGATACTAATTACCCCTTTCCCTGAAATCTCATTTTCTTTTTATGAAATATAATACATAAAATTGTGACAAATAACTAAGATCTTCTAATTGAGGAAATATCAGGAAAGGGGAGAAGCAGCAGGGTATGGATTTTGTTCACATGCCAAAAGCCTGGTATATGAAATGTCATTGTGAAGTTCCAAAACCACACTGAAGAGTCTTGCTCGGCAGCTGATTAGTTAGGGAAGATGATTATCTGCTTAACTCCCTAGCAGTGCTGAAAGTTTTAAGTGCAATTCAAAATCATCTTTCTACCACGTTTTCCTCTCACATTTTTGGAAGACAGGGTGATGAAACCGTTTATTTTGTGAACCTTAAAGAAAGACAAGAGATTACCAAGAGATCTTTTTTTTGGCTACTCTACCCTAACCTTTCTGGATTTCTGAGAAGTTTTGTCTTTAGGATGATTTACTTGTCTTTATGCCTGGACTTTTATGTACCACATAGAGAAGGCAATTTTTTAATAACAGTATATGCTGATGTTTCTATTCAGGGGTCACTTCATAGATAAAACACTTTTATGAATGCCTAAATTAATTCTCAGTCACACTGAAATAACCCAAATACCCAAAACTACAAACACAGTTTTGGATAATGCTATGTTAGGCTGGGGCCATATTGTCTTAATCTAGATATTCATATCCTGATGATGTCACTGAGAGAGGATTGGTTTTGCGAAGATGATTAATTTCATTTTCCCTGTAACATCATGAATGCTACTAACCAGTCCATCTAATTTTTTGCAGTGTTGATATTTGTGACAGTATCCTGTCGCAAATCAAACTTAGCCTGACGTGTCAGGAACCTGGGCATCATCCACATTAACAAACCCTTCTAAGACAAGGTTTATTCTATGCCTTTTTTAAGCCTTAACACAAGACAGTCAGTGTCAAGGTACAGGGAAACCTTTAGCAGAGGGCTGGAGTGGATGAGTTGGTCATGAAATACCTCAGAGGGTCTGGTATGTGCAAAGCCACACCTGCGTCTTGACTCTGAACAATGCCTGAATGAAAAGCAGTAGAGCTTCTCCATCCCACCTGTACCAGTGCATCCTATAGGAAACATGCTGCCTCCCTGGGCTCTGGCACAAATACCACCTGATGGTGAGTGAAAATGTCCCAGGTGATGTGAAAAAAACCAGAAATCCAGGCTGAGCTGTATCAGTTTGACTCTTGAACAGGCGGAGTCGTGCCACGCGGTGCAGCGGAGAGCTGCTGGATGGTGATGCTGCTTTCTCTCTTCCAAGGAGCGCCGTGCACTTGGGGAAGGGAGTTAAGCCTTTTGCACGTGATGGCGCGTATTGCTGGGGTCTCCCCGCTGTCGTGTAAAGATCACGAATGTTGCACCAAGTGCCGTTGCTTTGATTGCGGTGTTTTCCAAGCCCATTTTCACTTTCCCTTACGCTCAGCCTTTTCAGCTTTGATCACAATGCAGCACAGCTTAAAGGCACCTGAGAAACATTGCTAGGCAACAGATGCTGCAAAGGACAGCTTCCCCTCCCCTCACACCGAGGTGGTGAGGGACCTTACAGCGCTCCAAGTTGCCTCTTACAAAATACTCAAGGCAAAACCAGCTGAGTTTTATGAAGGCGGTCAGCTGAAGCAAGAAATTACTTTGAAAGTAGGAGTCGAAAACAAACTGCAGTAGGAAAAAAAGAGGCAATTCAAGGAAATGGAAGAGAGACATGATGGGAGACAACAAAAGGCAACATTAAATAAGGAGTTATTAGATGTGTGGGAGCAGGTAGAGAATATGAGGAATGAAATTAGCAAAACACAGGTACAAAACAGATTTGAAAACTTCTGCGTTAGCAGAAATATATCTAAACTTTATTTTCTGTCCCTGTTATAAAAGTTTATTTATTGCTAATATTCTGGTTAGTGTTTGTTTTACACCACCATATCAAAAATTATGTCTACCATGAGGAAACCAATACTACTGTTGTGTTTTTCTTCTGAATTACCAGAGTACTTGACATTCATTTTTGCTCAGTCCATAAATGTCATCCATGGAGTAAATAGAAAAGTTTCATTTCATCACCATTTAGGAGTGAATATAGGAGCTACATAAAGGCACATAAATCCTTATAGAACACAAATGGGTATTTCACACAGAATATAGCTTGAAAGCCATATATAAACAGTAAATGGCACATAGTAAGCAATGCTAAGTAAGCAAAGGGAATGTTGTATCTGTCTAATGAGAATTTCCTTTAGGACAACAAAAACAAGCTGCTAGAGTAACCTGACCTGGAAGCTGTGAAGCACAGTGCAGCACCACATTTAGGAAATGTGTTTTCATCGTTTGAATCCTTAATTGCTCTTTTAAATGTGTAAATAGGCTTGCCCAGTAGGATGAACAGTGGCAACGAAAACAGATGTTGGGTACGAAGAACCAACAAGAAAGTACTGAGCAGCAAATTAAGCTGAGCGTTAGAAATTAACAAATGCAGACTTACAGTGAAAATTAGACTTGGCAAAGGATATTAAAGTAAACTGAGGGGGAATGGAGTTACTGTGCAGGAAGGACAGGACAGACATTAAAGATCATCTGGGTACAGGCCAAAAACTGGGTAGTCTGTGCCTCATTTCAATCAGAGGAGATGAAGTTGAACATGGAACAAAAGGCAGAATAGCTAAGGGGAATCAGGTTAGGAAAATTGCTAAGGAGCTTATTTGGTCTTTTGAGACCAAATAATCATCACAGCAGAATTCTGAAAGGACAGGATGCAAAACAGCAGGTAGAGGAAATACTTCCAATAATTCTGCTGTGTCAGTCCATTCTTAAGTGGCCATACAACTGCAAAGAGGTTGCTGAAAGACTGAGCTTGCCAAAGTTAATAGCGGAGGTGAGGATAAGGGTTCTATCAAGAAATACACAATTTAAGTAAAAACCAGAAAAGGGAAAATAATATTTTAGCTAAAGGGTAGTGTTGACATGAGAGTAAACACAACATGAAGTTAGAAGAACATATCCAACTTTCAGTGCAATGAGGTTGGGTTTGGGGAACAGTCTTCTGAGGGTAATTGGCATAGAAGTATTTAGAAATGGAGATTGGTGGGTTTGGAAAATTAATTTAGAGATGAATTTGCCTGAGGTGGGTAGAAGAGAGACCATTCCTAGCCCAGCAACAAATGGGTATGTTCTTTCTATTCTCTCAGAAGGTAAAGGTTTCTGTTGAACGTGCTGACATTGCACAGACTGAGTTCTGCCAGTTGTTCTTGGAGAGGAGGGAGGAAATGGAAAAGTCAAGCCCTGCCTGCTGTCACAGGGGCTCAAATCCCTACATGGCTCGCCCTCCACTCATGGAACTGACTGTACTCGTGCTGCCCACATGAGAGAGACACTTAGGGAAAAGCAAACAACTATTTTCCCTCAATCAATGACTTTTTAACTCTAACAGATCTTGTGCAGTTTGTCAAAACTAAACCAAACTGTTGACAGTGTTGAAATACGAGAATAGAACGGAAGGCACGAGTTTCTTCAGATAATTACTGTTACGCTTTTCAAGTTTCAAGTACATGGGATATTCCCTCCAGGGGTTTAACCAAACTTGAGTACATTTTGTTTGTGAACTGTTCAGCCAGCTCTCTCTGCCACTGACACATCACTTTGATAAGTCCCTTTTTATTTGCTTCAACACACCTAGTTAAAATATCTGACTCATTTCACAAATGCAATTTAAGGTTTCTTATTAAAAAGCTTTGCAATAGTCCAAGAGAAAAAGGGTTCTGCAAATAAAGAATAAAGTTGATTATTCTGTTTTTGGAAAACAGGAGAGCAGTGCCAATTAGCCTGCAGCAGTCTGATGGCAAAATTCCCCATGACCTACCAGGGAAGGTCACTGGAGTTGCATCTGCATGTTGACACAACCTTTTAATGCATATACCCATTTAGAATAATTATTTTGCATGTCAAGGCATATCTTCTTCTTCTAAGTTCATTTCCACTGTGTAATGGATGGCTTGAAATCCAATTTAATTCATTTTCTTGATGCAATTTTCGTCCAAGTCTACTATTTTCAGTGCATATCACATCTTTACTACTTCTGAATGCATCTTATTAAGTAATAATTGCAAATATATATATATATACAACATAAATTTCAATTCTGTAATTTCTCCTTTCAGTCAACTCTAATGTTTGTCATTTCTGAAAGCTTAAAAAAATTTGTTGAATAAGTATGCACTTCAGTTGTTCTTGAAACCCCCTGAACAAAGACATTTCATAGCTAACTTGCATTTATTTATCCCTAAAACCAATTCCATTTTCTATTGAATCTTCTTAATGTTGTTTTTTTTTGCCTTTATAACAATTGATATACAGTTATGCAAGTCAACTGGGTCACAGAATTTTTTTCAAAGCTGGAAATGGAATTTACTAGCATCTCTTTTCTCATCCTCAGAACATCAGTTTGAGGTATTTGAAGCGCTGCTACAAACCAAAGTTAGAGTGAAACAAGAGAACTGGATGTTGTGGGAAGATCTAGAGAATCTGCTCCCCCTCTCGCTCTGAAGCATGAAGGGGTCTGGAGGGATGCTGGGACATTGTTACCCTTACATCCCACAGGAGGGAGGGTTCAGGAACTGGGTTTTGGGCAAGGGTGTTCTGTTTGGTTTTGCAATCGTCATATGAAGCTCCTCCTGCTTATGCAAGACCAATTCTTTCAAAGGATTCAACTTTAGAAGAAAATTCTTAGATTTATCTGCTTTAAAATAAAGCAAACAACAACAAAACCTCAGTCTATCTTAAATCTGGCTACCTCACAGACACTAAATTTCAGAGACCCTTCCATTAAAGCTGTTTTTTTCTGCAATTCTGTGTCACAGAAGGGGCAGGCTGTTTATCAACAGGTTTTTCACGTTGCTTTTGAAGGTGTTCTGTACCCGACTATTCCGTTCTAAACAGATTTAACTTGATCACAATGAAATCTCTTCAGGAGAGGGTGGTAGTGCTTTCTACTTCCATTTAAATGATAGTTCTGCTTGCAAAGTGGCCATAAAAGCAGCAGACAGGAACTTTGTAAGTTGTTGTCTGTCAGTTATTTCCATGTAAAGTGTACACTACCCACCAAATTTGGTTTGGTTTCCCCAATCCGTCAGTGCTACCAACTCAAGCTGACAATCAAGCAACGTCCTTCTCATGCATAATTACCTTTAATGAAGAATCCTCTGGCCTAGTTGGTTCACTGACACTTGAGCATTGTTTCCTGCCAGTATTTTTTGCACAGCCAGTACAGACCAACACTGAACAAACAATGCCCATGGCATACAAGAAAACGTTGAACCTGGTTTACTGTCAGCACATCTCCTCTGCTGGGCTTGCACACCAAAGAAAATAGTTAAAACATCAGTTTGAAAGGCAAGAAAGTAGCTGTGCCTTTGAATACACGTAAATAACATACTGAGTAGGAGGTAATTTTACATCGAAGTGGGAGATGTTAGATTAAGTCTCTTCTCAGAGCAGCTTTTGAAATACCTGGGACTGAGTCCTGCTTTCAGATTCATTTTACTCTGCCCTTTGCTGAACGCTTGTAGCACTTTCTCTTTACCCACTCCTATGGAAAAATTTTCTAGGACAAATAAGTTTTCAGGGCTTGGGAAAGAGATAATTAGACAATTATTTCCTTTTCTTCTTTAACAAACAGTGTATATTTTAGTGCCTGATGTCTCACTTTTGTTTTCATCCACTTTTGGCCTTAGAAAGTTGGAAAGTTTTATATGCATTGTGCAGAGGTAACAGCAAGGCCTGAGCACAGGTAGAGTGTTCTTTATCTGATACAATAAGCAGTTACTTCAAATTGGAAGCAACAAACTGATAACTGCTACTTTAAGAATGACAAATGTGTCTCATACAACACACTTTACCACAAAATATTTGTCTTACATCCAACCCAGCGGGCCAGATGTTGATTTTTATTTGGAACACAGGTCAGGAGTCCCTGCCAATGTGAGGTCAGTATTCAAGCCCTCATGAGCAGGAGTGAGCTGATCTCCCCATTTTTTTCCTTTGTTCATACAGGGTAACATACCCTGGTTCCTGGAGTCACTATTTACTTTTATTGTACTGCTATCTGCTTTTCACAGTAATTTATGGAATCACATTACACACCACTCATCCAGCAGCTAGGAAACACCCATAAATTCTGCTCTGATGACAGACCACTGTGCCACACATGATATCTGTGAGACATTTATGTTGCACCCACTCACATCCAGAAGTCAGCCAGTCCCTTAAGCCTAAGTGATTGCTTTCAGTGGCAGATGAAACTGTCTTCCCTACTTCTCCAGATGCATGAATTTTTCAGCTTACTGCTTTTTTTGGAAAAAAGGGGATCAAAGTAAAGATGATGATAAATCTAACTCTGTCCATATCAACATCTTCAGACATAAAGATGAAGAGCTTTAAGTATGTTTGCACAAAGATTCTTTCAGCATTATACTGATCTGCAAGAAATTATATATGTACCAGTGTCAGTGCTGCAGAACTTTATAAATACGCTCGAAGATGAAATTGTCAGCTAATAGCAAATAATCCTAACATTTGCTAACACAGTCGACAGAGGACTGTTTAAAACAAACAGATTGTTATTTACAGCTGTGCCAGATGGGACAGTTTGAAAAATGTTTAACTGCTCTTTAGTTAACATTTAAAATATATTCCTCAGCACCCTCAAATAGTTTTAAATTGCTGAGATTTTTATTTTTTGAGTAAAATTTATCTGCAAATATTTTTGTGTTCCTGCTGTCGCCTACAATTATATGTGCCTGCAAATAAAAGACAAATTGCCTACAGAAAACTATTACTGGAGCTCACAGAGTAGAAGCATTAAATATTAATAAATTAATACATTAATTTCATACAAAGTGAGTGAACTTTGTGGGAAAACTTGTGTGTTATTTACGGTAATACATTATTTTAACATGACATTTATCCTGCACTATGCATTGGTGGGGAATTAGTGCCATCTGTGTGGCTAGCTCTCAAACAAAGGGTTGATAACTAAACCATTAAGGAAGGGGCATTGAGGTGGTGCTGTTTTGATTCGGTGTTATTTTCATATTTATTTAAACTATATTTTTCTGCTGTTTTCTTCCACCCTTTTGCAGTATCTTCTGAGAAATGTACAATTACTTTAACAAAAGATTTTAGCAGAGTGGCTGGAGTGACAGGGCAGAAACCATGGCATGTAGAGCTGGACACATCTTTATGGCTTAAAACTAAAGAAAGTGTTAGCTTTTCTATAAAGCCAGAGGTAATCAGTAAAATACAGTTGCAGTGTTCTCGTCAGACCTCCAGTGAGGCACTACACAGCTAGTTCATATTTGAGCAGCAAACTATGCTGCTTTACAGGCCTTTAGAAATTTTGTTAACAGTGTTTGTGTACAGGACATGCACCTGGTGAATATACTTGGGAATACGTCTGTGTGAGCTGCTTTTTTTTCCCCTCCAAAACAGGTATGTAGACTAAAGCACCTGAACTCCATAATTATCTCCCATTGCCCCTTGGATATGATTCAGCTCAGATCTTCAGTAAGATCTCTGGGGACATCACGATTTCAATCTTTGGCTTGTCTGCCAAGACTTCTGGCAGCCCTGTCAATTATTTTTAGAGGTGCAGCCCAGGATCCACTGAAACCTGGGGAAAGTTAATTTTACATACACTGAAACAGCCATTGTTAGCTTGGGCTGGATTTGAAGCATCAGCCTGAAGAAGCAGCTTTAACCATAATTCCCAGTTCCCTAACAGCCTAGGGACGAGAAGGAAAAAGAAAAAAGCACAGATAAAGGAGATCATACAGGGAATAAGCTTGCCCTTCCCTATGGTACTCCAAGGCATGCTTTTTCCGCAGTTCAGAATGCCAAAATCATGTCAGCAGGGGGTTTAGGATGCCATGCTGAGGGGTGGAACAAGGGCACAAGGGTTGCTGGGGTGGTGCCTGGACTGCCCCAAGCACAGGGGCCAGACCCAGATCCAACCCCATCCTTTCTAACCCCACAAAACCACGAGGCAACTCTCCTTCTGCCTGTGGCAGGGCTTTCTTTGCTCCTCCTGGCCTCACACATTCAAAGAGGAGGGAAAACAATTTTTGGTTTTAGATGCACATAACGCATTAGTACCACGCATCAGTGTGCATAAATAGAAGCCTAAAGTTTTCATTTTCATGCACGCCAGTAGCTTATGTTTCTCTCATGGCATTGCCTAAAGCATGAATTTTAGCACAGGTGCAGAACAGAATCTTTGAATTTGCACTGATATTTTAAGCACTATGTGTTCCCTTCAGAATTCTTACTGCATTTTGGATGTATGTCTAAGAAAACCCACTGAGAACTTGATCTAACCTTTTATTTGTACAAGCAGTTTCGGCAGTCACTATTTTATTAGCTGTTAAATCATTTAGCCTGTGCATTGTTTCTACTGTTACGTGCTGGAAACACAAATTACAAGATTCTTTTAAAGGTAAACCAATATTTATTCACTTTTGGTTTACCACATGGGTGGATGGGGGTGGCACAGTTAGCCACTGCTTTTATACATTTATGGCTACCAGAAGTGGTTCTGTTGGGTTTGCCTTTTGGGGTGGGGTTTTTGTTTTCGTTTGTTTGAATATTGTGCAAATAAAAGTAGTCTCTATCACTCAGGAAGAATGTGGAGCCAGAAAACCCAGTAGAACAGCTGGAGAAATTTAAGAAGAATATTTCTTTTGCTTGATTTTCCAACTACAGTAGCTCTAATGGCAGTGGTAGAAGCATTAGCACATTGGATCAATAGCCAAATGAAATCTACTGTTTTGGTCCTTTTTTCACTCTTCAGTAGATGAAAAGGAGGAATAGGGAACAAAAAGTTTTAAAAAAAAAATCCCTCAGAGACCTGAAAGATGAGTTTAAGTTCTCTTGTTCTCATTTTAAAATTAAATTTGCAAGAAGATAAACGCAGAGCTGTTTAGTCATGGTAATTTCAGATTTGGCACAGTCCTTTGTGTACTGTGCACAGATCAGGAAAGGTCTATATCCTGTTTCCAAAGTTCTCACTTGAGACATTAACTAAATAATATACACTCTCTATTGTAGCTTAGCATACACCTTCAAAAGAGATGCGCTATTAGGGAGCAGACCTTTTCCAAGACTGTGGAAATTGCAGCCAGTTATAGCAACTGCAGAGTTCTGGGACAGTTACAGGTGTGGACTCTGAAAAGCTTTAGCAGAGAAATTTTCCATCTTCCTGCAGCATTCTGTGAGAACTCTGTGTTTCTCACAAAAGCTATGAAAAACACTGCTACGAGTTTTGTAAACTAATTTTTTATCTTTGCACCTGCTGTTGTTCAGGTAGTGTTGTTATGGCACACTGAGGAAAATATTTTGAAATGGGTGTAGTTTAGCCTCCACCAATCATTCTAGGAGGTGGTTGATCAAGGGAGCAATAGTACTATGCTACTCTTGCGAACCAAGTTATATAAACCGATTCATAATTAATTAAATATTCCACTTTTTCCTGAACTTTGATCGTGCCATTCTTTGCTGCTCTTGCTAAGGACAGTGACATACAGGGCCCCTAAAAAACTTCATTTATGGTGGCTCCTGACTGCAGGGAGGAGCTGCTGCTGAGTACGGGGCTGTAGGCTCTGCTCAGAGCTCTGAACTGACCCGAAATTAGAACCTCAGCTGTCTCACTCCTGCAGGAGGTTTCAAGGTAGGGATGTGCAAAAATCTTTGAGCTCTCTAGGACCTCCTCAATCAGGTGGATTCTGGACTAAATGTTTAAGTATAAAAGAATTTCCATACACCCACTTTTTTCTCTGCAGAAAAAAAAACATAGCTTAGTACGGGAGATTTGCCAAGTGGTATTGCTGATCCACTTTAGAGCACACTGGATTTATCACAGCCAATTTTGAGCCCAGACAGATATTCATACAAAAGATAGTAGTTCAGTGACCATATATTTTCTATAAATCTATTTTTTTTATGAAGTTATATCAGTTGGTGCCATTGAGACAAGATTTTCATATGCAGTTTAGAAACCTATCCAGGCAGGTCATCCCATAGTCTCTTTGCAGCCAATAAAGAGAAAAAGATGAAATGAAAATCTTCTCATCTGTTTTAGACATTTTACTTTCAGATGTAAAGCACTGCACCCTAGAAAGACTATTGAACATAAAGAAAATGCCAAAAAAACCCTCATAGTTTACACATCTTTGCATTACATGCATCCAAAGAGGACCAGTGGAAGGGTTTAGAGCATAGGTGTTTTGAGGAGCAGCTGTGGGAGCTGGGGTTGTTTATCCTGGAGAAAAGGAGGCTCAGGGGGACCTTATCACTCTCTACAATTCCCTGAAAGGAGGGTGTAGCCAGGTGGGGGTCGGTCTTTTCTCCTAAGTAACAAGTGACAGGACAAGAGGAAACAGCCTCAAGTTGTGCCAGGGGAGGCTTAGATTGGGTATCGGGGAAAATTTCTTAATGGAAAAGGTTGTCAAGCCCTGGAACAGGCTGCCCATGGAAGTGGTGGAGTCACCATCCCTGGAGGTGTTTAAAAGGTGTGCAGACATGGTGCTTAGGGACATGGTCTGGTGGAGGACTTGGCACTGCTGGGCTAATGCTTGGACTCAAGGGTCTTTTCAAACCTCTTCAAACACTTCTGTGTGTCTACATTCAAGGAAACTTCTCTCTTCCCTGGAAGTTTTAAGTCTGCTGCGGAACTAAATTTCCATTAAAAGTAGAAACCGCAGCTCTTCTTTTAAATGGATGGATTAAAGTTGTATGAAAATCATGCTCCTCTCAGAATTGTGTCACTGGAAATGCTGTGTTAAGTTCCTCAAGTAAAGGGACTATCTTATGGTAAAAATATGCTCAGTCACAGACTGAGCTGGTTCAGGACACTTAAAGTGAAATGGAGATTTTATGAACATTTACTCCTCCTAAATAAAGTTGTTTTTTAAAAAAAATCAAGCCAAGAAGTTCATTTCAGGGAAGCATAATATGAGAGGAGAACACTACACTGAGCGTAAAGGATGTCTGGCTGATCTGAAAAACTTTTAATTTCACCACATAGTCTCTTCCAGATGTAAAGACACCTCACCCATGCCACTGTCTGGGATTTTTTTAGCTTCTAGCATTACAAGATTAATTAGTTGTTTATCAACCAAGATGGATATATGACAGACTACAAGATGATATTGCCGCTATTATGGCTTTTAAATAAATTTCTGACATTTGATATTTGTTGGATCTCATCTCTTGATTGCTTCGCTTCCTAGTTATAGCCCAAATTGTCTCTACTTACATTTCTCCTTCAATAACTCCTACAAGAAATTCTTGAAACACCAAACCATCCTTGCACAGCATTTCTGTTCACTACAAGCATTTTATTTCAGCACTTCAGATACTAATTTTCTATGCAGCAATTTATTCTCTAGTTTTCTATGCATTTGAATTTGTAAAGCTCTGGTAAAACTCTTAAATTTTCAGATAAACTTTTCTTCACAAAGCTCTGTTTGTCTAGTACAGAAAGCTGCCCACCTCCTTCTATTATCAATGCATCTGAGTGCACATGCTCCAGTGGCAGCAGAGATGTTGTTTAGTTGGTGCTATTTTCAGTCATCAAAACACTTTGCAAACATTGTCTTTGGAAACTGCAAGGATAAGATTTTGGAGTATCATTAGTGCCTTTCACTACAGAAATACCAAGGAGAATAGATGGCACAAAGCTTCTGAAGGAGCACAAGGTTATGATTAGAACACACTTCTCTCTCTATTCAGGCTCTGTTTGAATCTCCTCTTTCCCTGACAAGCTGTAGTTTGGTGACACACATCAGATGTAGTAACAATCCTTTTCCAATGCATTTTTAAAATACGTAGGTATTGAAAATACGTTGGTGTAGAACTGGGCTGTTTGGCTTTTACGCGTCTCGTCAGGGAGAGAAGAACATCATCTGCTCTTCCCTCCCTCTTCCCAATGCCTCCTCCATCCCACATTCTTTTCAGCATCCCTCACAGCTCAATACTCCCTGAGGAGTGACTTGTGTTTGGTCCCTGCAAGCATATCAGATGTAGACTTGTGGGAGTCATGGAATGTAATTTTTTTGTAATCTGTCACTATTAGGGAATAGAACAGTGGCTTTTTGGTTTAGATATAGTCCACTCTACACATTGTCGATAATTTCAGGATTTTGCACTTAAATGTATTTTGTTTGATTGTGCCATTTGTGCATTTACCTGCTTCTTCCCCATACCTAAAAATTACTGATAAATAGTCTCATTATAGACAGGCTATCAGAGCAAAGTCTGCAACATTTTACTACAAAGCTATAGGAAAAACTTCCAGATCATCCTCTAGTATGGCAGCTTGGAGTGGTGTTTTTAACACTGATTTTGTTTTTGAAAGCGCCTAGTCTCAAAAGAAAAAACAGGGATGCAATTGTTTATACAATCAGAATCTGTTCACTTTACAGTATTTCTATTATATTCAAATTCGTGTTTGTTTTGGCTTTTACGCATTTTAAATGCATAAAAGATTTGTAAGTCTGAGTATTGTATCCAACTTAATTATGTCAGTTCTGCCTTTTTATTTATGGCTTTAATCCAAAAGAGTGGATTTAGCAACCAAACTCAAGTCAGGGCTTGTCTTGTTGTTGTAACCAAGATCACCAACCTGCATGGGCCACATTTTAGGTTTTATATGGGTCTCAGGAAAGTCTGGAGGTTTTAGTTGATCAACAAGCGGGATTTATGCTTTTATCCTTAGATATGACCTTGCAGAATGCTGCCCAACATGACTGGAGCTCTTGGAATTCTATGCCAAGAGGCAATAACATTCTTACAAAAAAAAGGGAAAGTATTTTACAGTTTAGGAGATGGAATTGTTTGATCCCTAATCACTGTTTGATTAGGGATCAGTAACAAGAATTCATACTATTTCCATAGAGATTATTTCAAAGAGATGGCTTTTTCCTAAAAAGGAGGAAAATCAAGTTGCACTGGTCAATCAGCATTTGGCTGTGAGCTGTTAGTGTGATGCAGGTGGGGAAGAAGTTAATGACACCAGAAAATGCTTTAGGCAAGATAATTGTGGAAGAGAAAAAGACTGTTGTTAAAGACTTCACTGAAATACTATTTGGACTACTTTTCTGGCCATTTACATTCTGAAAAAAGGTAATGTAAGTTCGAATGGGTACAGAGGAAGAACAGAAAAATGATTAAAGGAATGGAAAAGTTTTGTCATGCCAAAGTTGAGAGGGGGCAAACAGGAAGATGAGAGATCTTCTTTCAAAGGCATCAGTAAAAATTCAAGTAAATACGAACTCACAATGTATCAGCTAAAACTGGAAGCTGAACAAGGAAAAAAAAATGCTTTCATTCTTATCAGCATGAAACTCTGGATCAATCTTCCAGACAAAGCAGTTGGGACAAGGAACTCTCAAGGTTTTAAAACAGGGTTCAATCACATTATGCAGGGATTTATAAACCTAAGAAATGCTGCAGACAGAAAACCAAGTCTGTGCTACAGGTTCTTGAGTTGTTGGTGCAGCAGTACAGCCAAAACAATTACTATAAAAAAAAAAAAATACACCTATACTGTATTAAGCCTCTGCATCAGAATTTCTTTTGTTTACCTGTCAAGAGCAAGAAAGTTCTTTCCACCTTTGACACATCATTTGTTTTCCAAGTTATTTTTCCTCCTGCCCCAAATCCTGTGAGATTAATCTAGAGTGTCTTTCAGCATTCAGCTTTATTACCCCAAAGTTGGCCCCATTGACTGGCTGCAGCTTGAAACAGGCTGCGAGTAGCACGTGCCAGCTTCCCTGCCAAAATTCAATTCCCAGGTCTAGGGGCAGCAATTCCCCTCCACTCCCCTCAGGCTAAGCCAAACCATTTCAGCACCAGCTGAGAAAAGCAAAAAGCTGAGCCAAAAAAAAAAAAAA